>SJYV01048219.1:0-17703 GCA_006410875.1 Neotragus pygmaeus | reverse complement strand
AGCTGAGTTCCTTTTTTGGCGCTTTCTCTCCTCGCTCCCTACACCCTCCCTTTCTTCTTCCCTCCTTCCTGCCTCCTCTCTCCTTCTCTCTCTCTCTCTCTATCTTCTCCTCACTCCATTTCTTTCATGGTCTCTCTCTCTCTTCTTCCCTGCCTGCATGCATGTCTTCGCCCTCCCCTTCCTCGTTTCATCCCTTCCGCCATCCCTTCCTCCCCCTTGCTGTCCACTGCCCCTTCGCCTTTTCCTCATGTCTTTCTTCCTTGCCCCCACCTCCTCCTTTGCTTTCTCCATCCATCCACCCATGCTCGCTCTCATCTTCTTTCATTTGCTTCTCTCTCCTTCTGTCCATTCCTGTCTCCTTCCTCTTTCCCCACCTCTTTCTCTCTCCCATTTCCTTCTTTCTTCCCTTCCTCCTTCCTTCTTCTTTTGCTTTGTTTATACTACTCCTTTTGCAAAACATTTTATTTGTTTCCTTCTCCCTTTCTTTATACATTTTGCTATTATCTTTACTACTGGTTTCTCCTTTAAAAATCTGTTCTTTCTGCCTGTCTACCTACCTAGCTGGCTGGCTGTATATCCAGCTGTCAATTACTCTTAAATTGGCTCCTACTTTTAAAACTTTTTGGCCTGTGAGACATTCTTCCTTTCTTTCTGTCTCCGACTCTCCTTTTTTCTTTCCTTTCTATCTTTCATTCTCGGATTTTTCTCTATTTTACATTTTCTTATAATTTATTCCATTTTGAAGCCTCTCCTCTTTTTTTTGCTTTCCTATGTCTTCCTTTCTTCCTTTGTTCTTTCCTTCTGTTATTTGATTTCTGTTCATCATTTTCTTGTTCCCTTTCTGTATTTCTTTCTTCTCTGTGCCTGTCTGCATGCAGCTTCCCTGCTTTCCTGTTTCCCTTTCCTACTTTACCCTATCCTATCCTGTCCTGTCCATCTTCCCTTTTTCTTTTATTCTCTGTGTACTGGCCCCTTTGAAAATATTTTTTAATTTCTTTCCTTTTCTCTGTTTCTATCTTTTATATACTGACTTTTATTTTTTTAATATAAATTTATTTATTTTCAGTTCAGTTCAGTCACTCAGTCATGTCCGACTCTTTGCAACCCCATGAATCGCAGCACACCAGGCCTCCCTGTCCATCACCAACTCCCGGAGTTCACTCAGACTCACGTCCATCGAGTCAGTGATGCCATCCAGCCATCTTTAATTGGAGGCTAATTACTTTACAATATTGTATTGGCTTTGCCATACATCAACATGAATCTGCCACAAGTGTACACGTGTTCCTCATCCTGAACCCCCCTCCCACCTTCCTCCCTGTATCATCCCTCTGGGTCATCCCAGTGCACCAGCCCCGAGCATCCTGTATCATGCATCGAACCTGGACTGACGATTCATTTCACATATGATAGTATACATGTTTCAATGCCATTCTCCCAAATCATCCTACCCTCTCACTCTCCCACAGAGTCCAAAAGACTGTTCTATACATGTGTCTCTTTTGCTATTTCGCACCAGAGTTATCTTTACCATCTTTCTAAATTCCATATATGTGTGTTGTATACTGTATTGGTGTTTTTCTTTCTGGCTTACTTCACTCAGTATAATAGGCTCCAGTTTCATCCACCTCATTAGAACTGATTCAAATGTATTCTTTTAAATGGCTGAGTAATACTCCATTGTGTATATGTATGTACTGACTTTGTACTGACTTTTATACATGTCTCGATGCCATTCTCCCAAATCATCCTACCCTCTCACTCTCCCACAGAGTCCAAAAGACTGTTTGTTCTATACATCTGTGTCTCTTTTGCTGTCTCGCATACAGGGTTATCATTACTATCTTTCTAAATTCCATATATATGCGTTAGTATACTATATTGGTGTTTTTCTTTCTGGCTTACTTCACTCTGTATAATAAAGCTGACTTTTAGAAACTTGATTCTCTTTTTAAAAATAAGACCTATTTATCCATCCAACCATCCATCATCTATCAATCACCTATCTATGGTTCTATCTATCTATATTTTATATACTTTCCTACTTATCAACCTACCCTCCTGTCAATTCATCCATGAATCTTATATCACTGAAATATTTTAACTGGCTTCTTTTTAGATTTCTTTCTGCACTGTCCATAATTGTGCTTAATTTTCTTATTAATGTGTCCTTTTCAAGCCCTTCACACTCTGTTTCATTTCTTTTATATTTTACACTTTCTACAGGCGCATCATTTTAAACTTCTCTTTTCTCCAACTTCCTCCTTTCGATCTTGCCTCTTCTTTTTGTCCTTCTTTAAAAACTTTTTTTGGTCCCTTCTAGCTCTGCTTCATTCATTGTCCTTTTCTCTTTGTCTTTCCTCCTCTATTTTTATCTCTCCCTTCTGTCATCCCTTTTCTCTCCTCTTTCTTTCTTCNCTTGCTGTGGTCAGCAGGATCTGTAGTGTGGAGGGGGCCTTTGTTGTGAATCACTACTGGCCTCATGCCTGCTCTCTCTGTGCTCTGCCTCCAGCTCCCCAGAGATGCCTGGTGAACATCTAGGGCCAGGAGTGGTGGCTCGACCCTAGGGCGACTCAGTAGGTAGCTGGGGCCCACATCCTGCTGAGGATGGACCTCTGGCCTTGTGGTGAGGGCAGACTCAGGCAGGTGGTCAGACCAGGGACCTCTAGTGGTAGCCAGACTTGATGGGCAGTCGGTCACAGCTGAGGCCCTGTGGAAGGGAGGGATGTGCCTCAGTCGTTGGTCTTAGGGATGGCAAGGCAGACTGTGTCTGAGGCCCTGAGCCACAGTGAAGCCTTCACGGCTGACCTCGTGTTCATCAAGGACATCCTTGGCATCCTTGGGTTTGTGTGGTTGTGGCATATGGCAGTGGAGGTAGAAGTCCTGGCAGAAGCCGGGGCAGTTGGCAGCACATCCGCTTCCCTTCAGTGGAGCTAACCCACTGGCTGGGAATATTCAGGCCCGGGAAATAGGATTCCTTAAAACTTTCTGCACTTCTTGGATATGTTTTAGTCATGGTCAGTATGTTTTCACATTGGACTGAAGCCTTCCAGTGCAAACAGGCTACTGCTTCTTCTGTGGCTAAAGTCTTTTTGGAAAAGATTAACAACTCCTCTCAAACCTCATAATGATGGAGGCACCCATTTTCCTGGTCAGTTCCTTTGGCTAGTTTTACACTTTCACTGTATTTGTTGGCATTTATTATTCATATTGGGCTTCCCTGGTAGCTACANACTTCCACTGTATAATCACAAGGGATTTGATTTAGGTCATACCTGAATGGTCTAGTGGTTTTCCCTACTTAAAGCTATAGTTTGCTACTTTTATGACTTGTTTGTAATGGAATCAGTGTGGGTTTTTTAGACATGAATTTTGTACAGGAAAAACCAATCCAAGTTTGGCTGTCACCTGCTTTTGTTTATGAGAAATAACAAAAATATATTTTATTCTATTCCAGTATCTTTTTTCATGTTACTTCCTTGGATAAGTAAAATATATCAATCTCTGGTCACACGTTTTAACTTCTCCAAGCATAATAAGGCTTCCCAGGTGGCACTAGTAGTAAAGAACCCACCTGCCAATGCAAGAGACATGAGTCAAGAGTTTGATCCCTGGGTCGGGAAGGTGCCCTCAAGGAGGGTGTGGCAACCCACTCCTGTATTCTTGGCTGGAGAATCCCATGGACAGAGGAACCTGATGGGCTGCAGTCCATGGGGTCGCAAAGAGTCAGACACGACTGAAGCAACTTAGCACACACGCAAGCAAAGTATCTCTAGAGTCCTACAATTCTTTTCTTCCTCTCATAAATTTTACACTATACTTCTTGTTAAATCTCCCTCCCACTATACTGTGAGGATTTTCAGTGTGCGTCTCATTTGTCTCTGTCTCCACCACGTGGGCTTCCCTGGTGCCTCAATGGTAAAGAATCCGCCTGCCAATGCGGGAGACATGGGTTCAGTCCCTGGGTCAGGAAGATTCCCTGGAGAAGGAAATGGTAAGTCCCTCCAATACTCTTGCCTGGGAAATCCCATGGACAGAGGAGCCTAGCGGGCTACAGTCCATGGGGTCGCAAAAGAGGCAGACAGGACTTAGCGACTAAACCACCACCACCACCACCACGTGTAGTACAGTTAGGTGGCTTATGGTAAGCATTTAGTAGATAGGAATCCTGAAAATATTTGCTAAACTTGGGGGAAGAACCTTTTGCCTTAGGGGGAAAAAAAACCCTCAAATAATTTCATTAAATTGCCCCAGGAATCATATGAGTAAGTAATACAGCAAGCCATACCTTGTGAGAAGAGCAGTGATGGAGGCCCCAGAAATGAACTGAGTCTCATGTCTTCCTTTCAGCAAAATGCCAACAGAGCAAATGGTAAATCCTTGACACTGACCAGGACACATGGGGAGACTTCATGCAGGAAGCTGATTTTGAGTTTTTAAAATAGAAATGTCTAATTTCTTTTTACTTGAAGGCTCTGTATGCTTTCTGTTGAACTTTTTTGATTTTAATAACATTAATTTTTATCTAATTGCAAAGTAATACATATTTATAGTGTGAAATTTGGAAAATACATAAAAGCACACAAAACACATGCATAAAAAGGCAAGTCACATCCCCAAGATAACCACTATTAGCATTCTGGTATATTTTCTAGCCATTTTTCTCCCTTTTGGAATAGACATGTATAGTTTTTGTTCATTTTATAANAATTTGGAAAATACATAAAAGCACACAAAACACATGCATAAAAAGGCAAGTCACATCCCCAAGATAACCACTATTAGCATTCTGGTATATTTTCTAGCCATTTTTCTCCCTTTTGGAATAGACATGTATAGTTTTTGTTCATTTTATAAAAATGGAGTATATATTGCACATATCTTTTTGTAATGCGATTTTTTTCTGGTTAATCTTTGGCTAAGTAAAATTGTTCATGTTTTTTTCATGCTGTGATTTTTTTTTTTTTTCAGAGGATTCTATAGTATAAGTTTGATTAAGAAGAGAGATTCTTAGTAAGCACGCTTCAGTTCAAATCTTACACTTTGCCCTCTTGAGCACTGTGCCCTCTCTGTAGCTCAGCTTGCTTTTTCATTCATAAAATAAAAGTATCTCCCAGCTAAGATTATTTTAATGAATAAATAAGAGCATATATAAAAAGCACTTAGCCCACTGCTTGACACGTGAAAGTGAAAGAAAAAGTGAATGTTGGTCTCTCAGTCATCACTCTAACTCTTTGCAACCCCATGGATTGTAGCCCGCCAGGCTTCTCTGTCCATGGAATTCTCCAGGCAAGCATACTGGAGTGAGTCACCATTCCCTTCTCTAGAGGCTCTTCTGACCCAGGGTTCGAACCCAGGTCTCCTGCATTGCAGGCAGATTCTTTACCGTTTCAGCCACCACGAAAGCCCAAAGTATGTGTCTGATAACTGATAGCTATTATTGTTTCTGCTATAGTTTATTTGACTAATGTCCTAGTAATGCCATATTTTCATTATTAAAACAGTGCTGGAATAAACATACACTAGGTAAATCTTTGCACATGTCTATAATTATTATATCAAGATAAATTCCTATTTAGAATTGATGAGTCCAATGAGTATCTGAAGCTTAGATTTTTTTACAGAAAGATTACTCTCCAGGTACAATTTTCATTCTAACCATTGTTTGAGTGTGCCAGGTTTCCCTTCTCCTGTAAGAGGTTGGTTTACGCAGTTGCACAGAATTTGTAGCTTCCACGTAATTCAAACAATCCTGAGAGAAAACCTGCATGTAAGCTCTCATCTTTTGTGTCATTGATACTTGTGTGATGACAGTGACCATTATATCACCCCCTGAAAGGTTGATTTGGAAATCTTTTTCTTTCTCCTCTTTCTTCCAAAATACACTGCATCAAAGAATCCAAGTTGGCCACTAGAAAATAATTCAAATTGATTTATTTCTACTTTATCATTCTTTTAGGTTGTGCTCTATAAATATAAAAAGTTCTAATTTTGAATCAGAGTGACACCAAGGATTAGCAATTATCTAGATATTTTCTAGCATTATTTCAGATACTCTGAACATCCTGAAATTCAACTGCCTTAAAAAAGCAATAATGAGCAACATATTTCATTTTGTTTTCACGTTAGTTTATTGATGTGAAATGTACTGTCAGTTCCACTTATGCATTCTCAACAAGCAATCTAGCTTTGATCTATTTAATTTAATCTGTAGCTTTTTAGATGTTATTTTGGATAGACAAGAATTTGTTCATATTTTAACTTAATTTTAATTTGTCATGCTTACCTTACTATATATCATTTAGGGTCTACTTTATGCTTTAGTATCATGTTGCAGTGTATGAATTATAGATTTTAGGGATTTCATTGATGTGTAGCTTAATCTAGTATTGTTATCCACGTAAAGCAAATCTATATTGAAAGGTCACTAAAAATAGAAATTGTTTCTGAATATTTTGATTTCTTTCTCATTTTATGATATTTTATGCCCAAATATCACCACTAAAATTTTTTGATATCTCCTTTGGGTTATTTTGGTTATTTTTCAAAAATCCTGATTTTTTATTCAACAGATATTTTATTCAGTGCCTACTGTGCACTAGGCTTTTGGGATATAGATATGAATTTAGAAGTTTAAAAAACAAATATGATTTTTAAGCTTTTGTATATATTATTATATATTATATACTGTGTATTTACTACAAGCATATATTCAGTAATTTCTTTCACTGCATTTCACATAACTTTTTCAGAACTAAAATTTCTGTCAAGAATAAAATATATTGGAGAAATATGTTTACATTATTTAGATTTTCAGTTTCTTTTTGGAACATTGCATATTACTGTACAATAAATTACTATAAAGTACAAAAAATATGCAAATGACTCTGAAGATAAATTTTTAATTTCTGACTAGGTAGAAAGCATCTTGATAGCAATTTTTAAATGAATAGTGAAATAAAGTTCACAGAAAAGTATCTAGTACTTTCATTTATATTTCAGATATCATTTAAAGTTTTTTCTTAACACCCCCCTCTTTCTCTTCCTTGGTGTACCCTGTTATCCTAGATTTCATTTTGTTTTTCTTTCCTCTGTAATCTGTCGACTCAGGAATTCTCCCTTTGGATGTGACTGTGGGTGGTCCTGAGAGCTGATCCCCAAGCCCCTGATCAGCAATTCAGTTTTAAGTTTTATTTTTTATTGAAAAAAATGAATGGAAAGTTCTGTGCTCCCATTTGAGGTCTTCAGTGGAATTTGATCTTGCTGCCAGTGTGGCCCTGGAATAGGGCAGTCTGCTAGAAAAAAATGTCAGTGTAGCCCCTTGAGGCCTTCCATTGAGTGTGGCTACTGTACAACCTGCCTTATACTTCATTTCATTTCCCACTGAAAAGTTCAAACAAGAGTGGTTCCAATTTGACTGTTTTTCCTCCCAATGGAAAAAATTAGACACTAGGACGACTGAGCGACTGAACTGAACTGAACTGAAGTAGGCCACAGAGAGTTAAAAACCGGAATGGAAAAGAAAGATGGTAAAGGAAGTGAATCTGAAAGGGAAACTTAAAGGAAACAAGGGGAAAGAAAATTTCCAAATTGTTAAGAGAACGTTAAAGACACCGTGGGCTCTAGGCAGAATGGATAGTGATATTTTGTTAAGCCGGATCCTTCCTCTCTCCTGTTCCTCGCCACTTTGCTCTCATTCTATTGCAGTTGTCTAGACCCCTCCACACTCTGCTCTCACCATCCTTTCAACACATCGCTCATCTATCAGTTCAGTTCAGTTCAGTCGCTCAGTCGTGTCCGACTCTTTGCGACCCGATGAATTGCAGCACGCCAGGCNTTAGACACAAGGATATTAGTTATCCTTCCAGGGGAGTTTTCACTTGAGAAGTCTGGAGAGAGCAACGCATTATCCAAAGGAATATTTTACTCTAGAAAAATTTCAGGTATCCACAGGGTATCTTTTTTGGCCAGATGCTCCGAGCCAAAGAAACAGCTCCTCACCCTTACCCAAAAGAAGAAAAGATAAATAATCACCCACTCATTTCCCTTCTCACATGAGGCAGGGATATTAGCAGTCTGTGGCCAGTGGTGTTCTGGGGGCTAGGATTGTAGCCAGCCCTTATTAAGAGCTAGTAATATCACTTGCATGCCAAGTGATATTATATTGTCTCATTAAATTGTCAGAGCCATGGGCTTGCTTAGTGGTGTTGTGGCTAAAACTCCACAGTCCCAATACAGGGGGACTGAGTTCGATCCCTGGTCAGGGAACTAGGTCCCACCTGCTGCAACTGAGTTCACATGCCACAACTAAGACTCAGTGCAGTCAAATAAATATTAAAAAAAAAAAAGAGAGCCACTCCATGGAATCATAACTGTTGCGAGCAGGGAATGGTGGATAAGGGTGAAGATAAATGACCTGTGTTACCCACTTGTACCTGGCAGAACTGGATTCAAACTCCTCGTCTCAGTTCAGTTCAGTTCAGTCGCTCAGTCACGTTCGACTCTTTGCNCTTTTTTCTTTCCTTTCCTCTCTCTTTCTTTATACATTCTTGTCCTTACAGCTGCCTTCTATAAAAACTTTTTTCTACCCAAATTTCCTACCTATCTAGCTGGCTATCTACATAGGTATCAATCATTTAGCTTTATGTTATGTTTATTGCCTTCTACTTTTAACTCTTCACACCTCACACAGTTGTACTTGGTTTTCCTATTGATCCTCCATCATACTCTTCCATTCCTTCTCCTTCGGTATGCCATTCTTTTCCCTGGCTCATCCTTTATAGAATTTGATTCTTCCTTTCTTCTACTGTCTTCTTTGAAAAAAACTTTTTCTTCTCTCATTTTCTGTATTCTTTTTCCTGTCTTACTACTACTGGTTTCTCCTTTATGAATATCTATCTATCAACCTGTTATCTGATTGTCATCAATCAATGTATCATTATTTTACCATTTAAACTGATTTCTTTCAGATTTGTCTCTCTCCATGCCTTCAATTATACTTAATTTTATCAACATCTCTTTTTAATCTCCTCAGCATCTCTCATTCACATTTTGTTTTTTATTTCATATTTTTTCCTAGCCTCATCCCTTTTAAAAAAATTTTATGTATTGGAATAGGGTTGATTTACAATGTTGTGTTAGTGTCAAGTGTACAGCAAAGTGAATCAGTTATACATATATCCACTCTTTTTTTGCATGTGAAATTTGAACAACATCTGTATTTAATAACTATATCACATGTTAATTTTCTGGGATTTTTTTCTTTTACAACATAGTATTTCTTTATATTCTCAGAATTGGACTAGAAGTTTCAAGCCTCATTTAAATTTTTTAAAAATCACTAAGGTNTATCCACTCTTTTTTTGCATGTGAAATTTGAACAACATCTGTATTTAATAACTATATCACATGTTAATTTTCTGGGATTTTTTTCTTTTACAACATAGTATTTCTTTATATTCTCAGAATTGGACTAGAAGTTTCAAGCCTCATTTAAATTTTTTAAAAATCACTAAGGTGATAAACTTTCTAGGCTTTTAGCAGGAATACCAGATGCAAAATACATGAAACTATATCAAACTTCTGAGTGAATGTATAAATTAGAAATTAGCATTCTATTCATACTAAGTCAAACAAGTGGAAGGCCATAAATGTCATAAATTTTTTAGCTAGGCAAAAATTCATAAGCTTTCTAATATATATATATATATATGGACCTAACAGAAGCAGAAGATATTAAGAAGAGGTGGCAAGACATAGAACTATACAAAAAAGATCTTCATGACCCAGATAACCACAATGGTGTGCTCACTCACCTAGAGCCAGACATCCTGGNCCACCCTTATGGCAGAAAGTGAAGAGGAGCTAAAAAGCCTCTTGATGAAAGTGAAAGAGGAGAGTGAACAGTTGCCTTAATGGTCAACATTCAAAAAACTAAGATCAAGGCATCTGGTCCCATCACTTCATGGCAAATAGATGGGGAAACAGTTGAAACAGTGACAGACTTTATATTTGGGAGCTCCGAAATCACTACAGATGTTGAGTGTAGCCATGAAATTAAAAGACACTTGCTTCTTGGAAGAAAAGTTATGACCAACCTAGACAGCATATTATAAAGCAGACACATTACTTCACCAACAAAGGTCTGTCTAATCAAANTCCGAAATCACTACAGATGTTGAGTGTAGCCATGAAATTAAAAGACACTTGCTTCTTGGAAGAAAAGTTATGACCAACCTAGACAGCATATTATAAAGCAGACACATTACTTCACCAACAAAGGTCTGTCTAATCAAAACTATGGTTTTTCCAGTAGTCATGTATGGATGTGAGAGCTGGACTCTAAAGAAAGCTGAGTGCTGAAGAACTGTTCCTTTTGAACTGTGGTGTTGGAAAAGATTCTTAAGAGTCTCTTGGACTGCAAAGAGATCCAACCAGTCCATCCTAAAGGAAATCAGTGCTGTATTCATTGGATGGACTGATGTTGAAGCTGAAACTCCAATACTTTGGACACCTGATGTGAAGAACTGACTCATTGGAAAAACCCTGATGCTGGGAAAGATTGAAGGCGGGAGAAGAAGGGGACGACAAATGATAAGATGGTTGGATGGCATTCCCCCACTCAATGGACATGAGTTTGAGTAAACTCTGGGAGTTGGTGATGGACAGGGAGGCCTGGTGTGCTGCAGTCCATGGGGTCCCAAAGAGCTGGACACGACTGACCTGAACTGAACTGAAGCCACCAGGGAAGCCCCCTCGGAAGTCTCCATTTTAAACAGCCCTCTTCCCCGAATTGTACTTGAATTTTTTACTTTTTCTTTTCAAGCCTCTTATACAATCACATTCCCTCTTTTTATTTTACTTTTTCCTACTGTCCCATCCTTTAAACACTTGCCTTCTTTTTCTTTCTTTGTTTTCTGATTTAATTCTCTGTCTTTCACTTGCTGCCTTTCATCCTTTTGCTTTACATTTTTTGTCTTCCCTCCTCCCTCCTTTACCCTCCCCCGGCACTTTCCCCATCCCTCTCGCTCCTTTTAAACCCACTTTTAAGGGCTCCTCTTCTGAAACGTTTTTCTTTCTTTCTCTCATCTGCTATCTTGTTTTGTACTTTCATTTGTTTCTGGGTTACTCTTTTAAAAACTATTTATTTATTTGGCTGTAGCAGGTCTTGGTTGTAGCATGTGGCATCTTTGGTCTTTGTTGCAGTGTGTGAGATCTTTGGTTGTGGTATGCAAACTCTTAGTTGTGGCATGTGCATCTACTTCCCTGACCAGGGATTGAACTGGGCCCCTTGTATTTGAAGCACAGAGTTCTAACCACTGGACCACCAGGAAAGCCCTCTGGGTTATTCTTTTAAAAGTTGGTTCCACCTATCTATTATCTATCATGTGTATTTTACAGGTTTTTTTTTTTTAATTCCTCTGACACCTTTTGAACTCTCTCACACGGTCACATTCTCTCTTCATTTTATTTTTTCCTATAATTTATTCATTAAAACGTTTTTCTTTCCTTCCTTTTCTCCTTTTTTCCCATTTTTAATAGCTCCTTCTCATGCCTTTGCTTTTGATTTCTCTTTTCTTTGTCTGCCTGCATGCCTGCCTTCTTCCCTTTCTTCTTCCTATTCTATTCTCTTTTTTTACAGGCTTCTCTTTTCAAACCGTCTGCTTTCCTTCTCCCTTTCTCTCTTCCTTCCTTCTATTTTTTTTTGTCCTGCCTTTTTTACTGGCTCCTATTTTATAAACTCATCCTATTTACCTCTTTTCTATATTTCTTTCCTCTCTCTTTCTCGGTTCCTTCTCTCTTTCTTCCATGGTTTCTCTCTCTATGTTCCTGTACTGCTTTTCTTACTGGCTATTGGCTCTTCCTTTTTGAAGTATGTTCATATTTTCTGCCTTCCATCTATCCATCTTCCCTCCCTTCCATCTCCCCTCCCCCCTTATTTAATGCTAGTCTTCTATAACTTTTAAAATCCTTCTCTTTCCTTATCGTACTATACTTTTTCTCTCCCTTTTGTTCTGTGTCTCTGTTTCTCCTCTTTACGTTTCATTCTTTGCCTTTTTAATCTTTTCATTTTTTGTTTTATTTTCTTTTACTGACTTTTTAACTTCCTCCTTTTTAATATTAATATTTTCCTTTTCTCCTATTCTCCCTCTCCTACTGGATCCTTTTATTCCATTCAGTCTATCTTCAATGTACTGCTTTTTCATATTGGCATCTCCTTTTTAAGTCTCTCTCTTTTTCTTTTACTAACTTCTCATTTTTTCCCCTATTACTCCTTGCCCAAATTGTATAGATTTTCCTACAGCTTTCTTTTCAAATTTTTTTCTCACTCTCACATTGTTTTTATTTTTTTCTATTCACATATCCTTTTAAACTTCTTTATTCTCTCTCTCTTCCTCCTACTCCTTTCTCTATTTGTGTCTCTATGTCTTTTTCTTGCTCCCTTTCTTTCATTCTGTTTTCTTTGTTTGCTTTTCTTCCTCATACTCCTTGTCTTTTTCTCTTGTTTCTTTGCCTTTGTCTCCTTCCACTCCCTCATGGAGAGAGTGTATGCGTGCGCACGTGTGCATGCATGCATGTTTATTTTCTTACTAGCTTCTTCTGCTCAGTATTCTTCTTATTCATTCATTCACTTTCCTCCTCTTTATATCTCCATTTCATTCTTTCTTTTTGTATCATATTTTCTCCTTTTTAACCTTTTGTTCTTTCTATTTCTTGCTTAGGATATTTTAAATGTTTCTTCTTCTATTCTACTTAAATTTTTTTTTCTCTTTCTCTTTCTGGCTTACTGTTTTGTATAATCTCTTCTTAGTGGACCTCAGTTAAAATTTTCCTATTTTTCCTTCATTGTCTCCCTCTTTGTTCCAGTCTGTTTTGGGGGTAATGTTTTGTCTTACTGGCTCATTTTCTCTATCTATATATAACTGTCTCTTTCCCTTTTTGTTGTTGTTCTGTCTCCTCTACTGGCTCCTTTTTAAACTCCTAGTAAAGGCAGTCTTGTCTGCTGAGCCACTTTACAGAGGTGTGTAATTTGTTATAATGTCTGTAACATAACAATATTGTGTGAATGTGTGTGGGTGTCTGTACATTCTCTACAACTTGACCTGTAACTGGGAAGTGCCTGTAAGTGTAAGCTTCTAGAATTTCTATTTGCAAGGGCTTTGTCACCTCACTATATTAGCACATAGAGGGGTTTTTACAAAGCCACTGATAATTAATAAATATTTATGCATATTTTACTTACCTTTATCTTTTATTGTTTCTCTCTCACCTTCTGTTTCATCTTGACTTCTGTTTTCAAACACATTTTCTTCTGATCCTTCTCTCTGAAGGTCATTCGTTTGCATTTTTTGTAAATAATAAGTGATTTTTTCCTCGAGTTGTGCTTTTTTCTAAATATTAAAAAATATATTCAATGTTTAAAATTTAATATCAACTTGCCACTGGAAATGCATAAAAGATACTTCAAATATGATGGTACATTTGAAGGAAGCCCTCATTCTTGAGATTTCTAAAATCAGAGTACAGAGCTAGGAAGGTAATAAGGGTAAGCTTCCTTTTGCTGTCCAGTTTGAAGAATGTATTTTAATAACTAGGTCCAACTGAACTCATTGCCTACTTTCTGGAGACTGGTCCCATTTTAGACCAGCCCTTAAAGTCCAGGTTCAGACCAGACTGGCTCTTTCCAGTGAATTTAAGTCACTTCTGAAAATCCACACTTTAAAATATCAAAATTAGCAAAACCTTTTCCTCAAAACAGCCCAAGTTATTGTTCAAAGGTCACTCTACCTTATGGTGAGCATCTTCTTTGACTTTTTTATGTTGTTTTTCAAATCGTGCTTCCCTTTTTACTTCTTCTCCAGTCTTTGACAGAAGTAAGATTTCTTTTGTTTTCCATTTCTAAGGAGCACAATGTCATGGTAGTCAGCAGGGCTTCTCTTTTATAATCTTTTTGTTTGTTTTCTTTTTTTTTTTTTGGTGAATAAGCAAATTAGGTCAAATTAAGGCCCTTATAGGAACTTGGACAACCATAATGAAAATCTTACATTGGCTTTAGAATGGGCTTATACTTCAAAGGTAGATCTAAGAAGATTCTGGAAAGGTGATATTCTCTTATAGATTTGAGGAATTATCATATATAATATGTTGCCCTTAAATGTATTCTGACAGAGAGCCTGAACAAATAGCCTTATCTGAGCATTGAGGAGTGAGAATACAGACATGATTATTTTTCACTAGAGTTAAATTCTAAAACTGTAAGAGCAGATGAAGTGTGTCTGTACTATGATGGGTATGTAATCTGTGCTATCAGTCTCACTATGTTAAGTAAAAGCTTGTCTGTTATAATGGTGATACAAGATTAATAGCAGTTTATTATTTTAAAATAATTATGATTTTTTTAAGCAGTGGTTTATTTCTTAGACCTGAAATAACTTCAGGTAATATGGTGGGATTGCTAAGTGTTTATAAATAAAATAATCACACATAATTTCCCCATCAATATTTATAATTTGGTGTTTCTCACCTCTTCAATTTGTCTCCAGAGACTAAGTTTTCCTCTAATGTGATCCCGATGTCGTCGTTCTTCTTCCTTTATCCAGAGTACGTTCTGCTTTTCTGCCATGTGTTCAAACTTGTTTAATTCCAAACTAATCATATCTAAATATCTAAGTAAAAGTGAAAATTTAAGGGAAGATAAATTGGATGTTTCCCTTATGATGATATTATCTACTCTGATATTCCTAAACCACCTTCTAGGTTGCTTTTTATTTCTTAAACTACAGGAATGTAGAGTTTTTTAAGCTAGCCTGATCCACCAACTCACCATGATGTACTCATCTGACTGTTACTGTGGTTGGGACAATGGCAAAATGTAGAACAGACTGATTTAAAGCATTTTATACAGAGATTAGTCATAATTCACGAGCTCTGTAACATGAATTTCCAAGGACGGCTGAAGTCAACTTAAGGACTGACTTCCAAAAACAAGTATATTTGAATTTTCTTTAAAAAATAAGTGGCTATTGCCCTCTCTGTCATTGTCAAGTCCTTGAACAATCTCTCATGTATAGACAGGTCTGCAGACTACCAGTCTGCTACTTTAGTGAACCAGTATATATTCTGGCATATCATGACATGAATCCACGGAATATAAGAGCTAGGTGATGGGGAACTGGCTCTCACCCCTGATAAAGGAAAGAGAAGGAACTATAACTCATCCCTTTACCTACTGGGGCATGGGTTCAGCCGCTGAATGATAAGATTGACTATGTGTGAGTAATAGCTAAATGAACATACATGGTTGGTTGGGGGTAACACCTGTTTATATTAGCATCAGATTAAGTTATACCAACTCTCTGTTTTATCCAGCAGTAATTTCCTTAAACTTAAGTTTGAAATGTGCTGATGACACCTTTCCCTCTACTACTATGAACTTGGATTTCCCAAGCTCAGGGAGCTGTACTTTGGAATTGTTCTTCAAATATCAGTTTGTCTTACCTCTTGGGTTCCTCATGACTCCATTTTTTCAGGTAGAAACTCTCCTAGCTATGGTATCAAAGTTTCCAATCCCTGCTATCTCTTAATCTCCTTTCTTTTCAGTCCACATTGAAGACTATAGGAAATTAAATTGTGTCTAATACTTTTAAAATTCTGCTTTCAATTATTTCTAATACTTTTACAGTTTTCTGGAGTCCACAATATGTCCACCAAAATATGCATTAACTTTAGTCATACCTTTGCTTTATTAACAGTTCTTGGTCTGGAGTTGTTTGTTTATTTTCTTGTAACAGCCAATCTTGGAACTGTGTATTGCCATGACTGTCACAGGCTCTCTTGGTTTCATACAATTTATTTACTTGTTTTTCAATCATTTTCTGTGAGAGGAAAAAAAGAATTACAGTGTTTATATTGGCCAGTAATAACCTTGTCCTTTGATATGACTTCTCATGTTTCGGGCTTGGTAAACATCCTGTAGTTTACAAATGGTTAATTAACCTGCATTTAAGTCTTTCTTCCACAACCTACATAAAAACTTTTTTATAGGCCTCAAATAAAACAAATTCAAGTATTTAACTTGTTCTCTTACATAGTTTCTTTCAAAGTCTCATTTCAAACTGGTGAGATACTGCCTGTACTTATTCAATTCCTTCAAGGTGCATACAACTTATAAAAACAAATATATAGGGGGAGTGGCTAAGATGGCAGAGGACTAGGACGGGGAGACCACTTTCTCCCCAACAAATTCATCAAAAGAACATTGAAACACTGAGTAAATGGCACAAAACTACTTCTGAATGTCGACAGAGGACATCAGGCACCAGGAAAAGCAGCCTGTTGTCTTTGAAAAGAGATAGGAAAAAATATAAAAGACCAAAAAAAAAAAAAAGGGACAAAAGAGGTAAGGAGGGAGCTCCACCCCAGGAAGGGAGTATTAACAAGAGAGAAGTTTCCAAACACCAGGAAATACTCTCATGGCTGAGTCTGTGGCGAGCCTTGGAAGCACAGAGGGCAACATAACAGGGAGGAAAAATAAATAAATAATTAAAATCCACAGAGTACGAGCCCAATGTGGAGAAGCAACGCAGACTCCTGCATCCACCACTAGCAAGCGGGGGCTGGGCAGGGAGGTGCGGGCTGCATTGCTTAGAATAAGGACCGGGCCCGAATGCCCCGAGTGTAATCAGAGCAAACTAACTTGGGCTAGCAAACCAGACTGTGGGATAGCTACCACGCGAAAAGCTCCAATAAAAGACACCACCAAGACAGTGCACAGAACAAAGAAACAGAATTATCCAGCTGCAGAGCATCCCCCTCCGGTGACAGGCAGCCAGAGCCAGAAGGGCCAGAAGGGGGCAATCGCAACCCGAGAGAGGCATTATCTACCAAACGGAAAGCGGGCTCCTTTGCTGACTAAGACTTCTTGGGGTTCTGGACAGTCATCATCAGCCTGAGAAGGTGCGCCAGTTGTATACCCAGAAAACTGAGCAACAGGGACAGGAGAGGCGATAAGTTGCAGTGTCCGTGCTCGCCAAACACCTGAGCTACCCGGATCTGGGAAGGGCACAAAACACAGGCCCAACCGAGTCTGCGCCTCTGAGGAGTACCTGAGTGCCTGAACCTGAGCGGCTTAGACATGGGAGGTGCATGGAGCCTAGGGCTGGCCTTGGATGGTTCCTGGCTGAGCAACCTAGAGCCTGAGCACGGTGGACAGGGAGGGTACACATACCGTAAGCAGGGGCAGGCCCAGTGAGGCTGAGATATTGTGAGCACACACCAGTGTTAGTTGTTTGCAGCATCCCTCCCTGCCCACAGCGCAACTGAACAAGTGAGCCTAAAAAAAGTGTACACCACCACCCGCCTTGTGTCAGGGCGGAAGTCAGACGCTGAAGAGACCAGCAAACAGAAGAAGCTAAAACAGAGGGAACCGCCTTGGAAGTGACAGGTGCAATAGATTAAAACCCTGTCATTGGTACTGACTACATAGGAAGGGGCCTGTAGATCTTGAAAAATATAAGCTGGACCAACGAGCTGTCCGAAAATGAACTGACCCCACACTGCCCACAACAACACTGGAGAAAGTCCTAGATATATCTTTACTATTTTTACGATCATTTTTTTCTTCTTTTTTTTAACTTAAAAAAATTTTAAGTCCTCTATTACTCCTTTAATTTTCATTTTTATAACCTACTATTACTTTGCAAA
>SJYV01048214.1:0-16311 GCA_006410875.1 Neotragus pygmaeus | reverse complement strand
CTGTGGAGAGCGACTCCTCTTGACATGCAACGGGACCATCGGAAGTCCTTCCCGGATGAAGCAGGGAAAAGATACCTCATCTTGAGCAGAGAAGGGGTACACGGGGCTCCAAGGTCTGGGCGGTGTGCCGCGGTAACCTTGTCCAGAGGTCCAGGCTGTGTGCCGCGGTCCCCATGCGCTCAGGTCCGGGCTGTGTGCCACGGTCGTCCTGAGCCGATGTCCGGCCTGTGTTACGCAGTCGCCCTGTGCCGAGGTCCGGCCTGTGTGCCACAGTCGTCCTGCGCCGAGGTCCACGCTGTGTGCCATGGTAGCCTTGTGCCGAGTTCTGGGATGTGTGCTGCAGTAGCCCTGTGCCGAAATCGAGGCTGTGTGCCGCAGTCACCATCTCCCAAGATCCCTGCTATGTGCCAGGGTCGCCCTTCGCCAAGGTCCGTGCTGTGTGCCTCGGTCGCTTTTCACTGAGGTTCGGGTTGTATGCCATGATTTCCTGCACCGAGGTCCAGGCTGTGTTCTGCTCTCGGCTTGAGACGAATTCCGGGCTCTGTGCCGAGTTCCCTCTGTGCCGAGATCCAGGCTGTGTGCCATGGTCGCCTTGTTACGAGGTCCAGGCTGTGTGCCGTGGTAGCCTTCTGTAGAGGTCCAGGCTGTGTACTGCAGTCGCCCTGTGCCAAGTCCAGGCTGTGTGCCGTGGTTGCCCTGAGCCGAGGTCCAGCCTGTGTTCGGCAATCACCCTGCACCAAGGTCCAGCCTGTGTGCCACTGTCGTCCTGTCCTGAGGTCCAGCCTGTCTGCCAACGTCGCCCTGTGCCAAGGTCCAGGGCTGTGTTNAGGTCCAGCCTGTGTTCGGCAATCACCCTGCACCAAGGTCCAGCCTGTGTGCCACTGTCGTCCTGTCCTGAGGTCCAGCCTGTCTGCCAACGTCGCCCTGTGCCAAGGTCCAGGGCTGTGTTCCATGGTCAGTTAGGGACGAGTTCCGGGCTGTGTGCCACAGTAGCCCTGCGCCGAGGTCCAGGGCTGTGTTCCGCGGTCAGCTAGGGACGTGTTACGGGCTGTGTGCCACAGTCGCCCTTCACTGCGGTTCAGGCTATGTGCCACAGTCGCCCTGTGCCAAGGTCTGGTCTGTGTGATGTGGTTGCCCTTGCCGAGGTCTGGGCTGTGTTCGCGGTTTGCTAGTGATGAGTTCTGAGCTCTGTGCCACTGTCACCCTGCACAGATTTCTGGGCTGTGTGCCGCAGTCGCCCTTCACTGAAGTGCGGCCTGTGTGCCACGGTCACTTTGCTCCAAGGTCCACGCAGTGTGCCGTGGTCGCCCTGCACCGAGGTCCGGCCTGTGTGCCACAGTCTGCCTGTGCCGAGGTCCGGGCTGTGTTCCGCAGTCGGCTAGCGACGAGGTCCGAGCTCTATACCCCGGTCGGCCTGCACAGATTTCTGGGCTGTGTGCCATGGTCTCCCTTCACTGAGGTTCAGGCTGTGTGCCGCGGTCACCCTGTGCCGAGGTTTGGTCTTTGTGCCACGGTAGCCTTGAACTGAATTCCAGGCTGTGTGCCACATTCGCCCTTCACTGAGGTTCGGCCTGTGTGGCGCGNTGTGCCATGGTCTCCCTTCACTGAGGTTCAGGCTGTGTGCCGCGGTCACCCTGTGCCGAGGTTTGGTCTTTGTGCCACGGTAGCCTTGAACTGAATTCCAGGCTGTGTGCCACATTCGCCCTTCACTGAGGTTCGGCCTGTGTGGCGCGGATGAATTGCGCCGAGGTTCGGGCTGTGTGCCATGTTAGCCTTGCATCGAAGTCCAGGCTGTGTGCCGCAGTAGCCTTGTGGCGAGGTCCAGGCTGTGTGCTGCAGTCGCACTGTGCCGATGTCTGGTCTGTGTACCGCGGTCGCCATCTCCTGAGGTTGGTGCTGTGTGCCAGGGTCGCCCTGCGCTGAGGTCTGTGCTGTGTGCCTCGGTCGCTCTTCACTGTGTTTCGGGCTGTTTGCCTCGGTCACACTGCGCCGAGGTCCAGGCTATGTTCCGCTCTCGGCTTGTGACGAATTCTGGGCTCTGTGCCAAGGTCCCTCTCTGCCGAGGTCCGGGCTGTGTGCCACGGTTGCCCTGCACTGATGTTCTGGCTGTGTGCCACAGTTGCCGTGCACCGAGATCCGGGCTGTGTTCTGCGGTCAGCTAGTGACGAGTTCCAGGCTGTTTGACGTGGTCGCCCTTCAATGAGTTTCAGGCTGAGTGCCTCGGTTGCCCTTTGCCGAAGTCCGGACTGTTTGCCATGTTCTTCTGTGACAAGGTTTGGCCTATTTGCCATAGTCACCCTGCGCCGAGGTCTGGGCTGTGTTCCGCCGTCAGCTAGCGACGAGTTCCGGGCTCTGTGCCGCGGTCACCCTGCACTGATTTCTGGGCTGTGTGCTGCGGTCACCCTTCACTGAGGTTTGGGCTGTGTGCCATGGTAGCCCTGCACTGATGTTTGAGCTGTGTGCCGCAGTCGCCCTGTGCCAAGGTCCAGGCTGTGTTCTGCAGTCAGCTGGCGATGATTTCCGAGCTGTGTGCCACAGTCGCCCTTCACTGAGTTTGGGCTGTGTGCCGCTTTCGCCCTGCGCCGAGGTCCGGGCTGTGTGCTGCGGTTGCCCTGCGGCGTGGTATGGCCTGTGTACTGCGGTCGCCCTGCGCCGAGGTCCGGGCTGTGTTCGCGGTTGGTTAGCAATGAGTTCCGAGCTCTATGCCACTTTTGCCCTAAACAGATTTCTGGGCTGTTTGCCGCGGTTGCTGTTCATGGAGGTTCAGCCTGTCTGCCGCAGTCTCCCTGTGCCGAGGTCCCGGCTGTGTGCTGCAGTCGCCCTGCGCCGAGATCCGGGCTATGTTCCGTGGTCGGCTAGTGACAACTTCCGGGCTGTTTGATGTGGTCGCCCTTCAATGAGTTTCGGGCTGAGTGCCTCGGTCGCCCTTCGCCGAGGTCCGGAATGTATGCCATGGTCTTCTGCGACAAGGTCCAGCCTGTTTTCCGTTGTCACCCTGCGCCGAGGTCCAGGCTGCCTTCCGCCGTCGGCTAGCGACGAGTTCCAGGCTCTGTGCCGCGGTCGCCCTGCACAGATTTCTGGGCTGTGTGCTGCGGTCNGGAGAAGGAAATGGCAGCCCACTCCAGTGTTCTTGCCTGGAGAATCCCAGGGATGGGGGAGCCTGGTTGGGTGCCGTCTATGGGGGTGCACAGAGTCGGACACGACTGAAGAGACTTAGCAGCAACAGCAGCAGCTGTGTAGTATTCTTGGCTGGAGAATCCCCATGGACAGAGAAGACTGGCAGGCTACAGTCCATGGGCTTGCAAAGAGTTGGACACGACTGGGCAACTAAGCACATCACAGTGTATATCTGTTAATACCATATTCCTAATTTATCCCTCCTCCATTTCCCCTTTGGT
Source organism: Neotragus pygmaeus (assembly GCA_006410875.1). Classification (NCBI taxonomy): domain Eukaryota; kingdom Metazoa; phylum Chordata; class Mammalia; order Artiodactyla; family Bovidae; genus Neotragus; species Neotragus pygmaeus. Next base: position 12,913 of record SJYV01048214.1, on the reverse strand, counting down.
AACCATAAGCTTGTCTTCCGTGTCTGTGAGTCTGCTTCTGTTTTGTAAATCAGTTCATCTCTACTATTTTTTAGATTCTATATGTAAGTGATAACATAGGTTTGTCTTTCTCTGTCTGACATACTTCACTTCGTATGATCATCTCCTGGTCCATCCATGTTTCTGTAAATGGCATTATTTTGTTCTTTTTCTTTGTAACAGTATTTTTTCTTTACTGGCTTTAAATGAATGACTGATGTCAGTAAGATGAATCAGTGAAAATTTTATATCATTTACTTTTAAAAATTGCCAGAATTGAAAATATGTATTATCTTTCTCTGAGAGGTAGTGCTCAAATATTTTCAAAAAGGAAGAGAACGCGATGCCCCCATATGAGAGTCCAAGTGGCTGCTGAAATCTGTACCTGATGCCTTTTGATGTAGTATGGACAGGGAAGAAGAGACACACTGGCCACTGATTGTNGAAATGAAACAAAGAAGGATCATAAACTTTGCAATTTTACATACATTAGATTTGTATTACTACAAATTCTCCATCGTATTTACCTATGAAATTATGGGCAACTTAACAAACTATTCTGTTTGAGTTCTTATTTGGCAAAATAAAAATATAATCTGTCATGGAGATGGTTAGAGATTTAGTGATATTATAAATGTAAAGCTGCTGGCATAGGACTGTTTGATTTGTTGCTTTCTGTTTTAAATGGATATGAATTATTGATCAATTTTCATTTCAATAATCTATTTTACAAATAGATTTTATTTCCTCATGAACTGCTGAGCTGTGGATCCATGTAATGCCCACATTGAGGATTACACAAAGTGTGTCAGATAAATTATAAACAGATTCTTTCTTGGTACTGGAGATTCAAATGCATAACCTCAATGCTCCTGCCAACTCTGGGAGAATGTTCTGCTAGACAAGTGCTATAAAACTGCCACAAACAATACTGCATGCCTTCACTTAGCATTCAGCCTAGTCTCAAGGAATATACAGTTGATCTTCGTTTTTCATGAATTCTGTGCTTGAAAAATCACCTATTTACCAACATTTATTTGTAATCTCAAAATTAATTATAATGACTTCTTGTGCTCATTTGTGACCCTATACAGTTCAGCAGAAACCTTGCTCTCCCTGAAATATACAATTTCAGCTGAGGACAAACAGTGCAAAGCTCTGTCCTGTCTGAGTTCTCATATTGTACACACGTGTCTTTTTATGGTCAGTTTTGTACCACTTTTTCTCACATCTATCAATAAGTACTTTAAATGTAAATGAATTAATTATTTCAATCCAAAGGCACAGGATAAAAGAATACATAAAATTACAAGGCTTATTTATATTTTTTATACCAGAAACTCAGACCTAAAGACACACACAGACCAAAAGTGAAGGTATAAAAAAAGATATCCCATGTAAATGAAAATGAAAACAAAGCTGGGGTAGTAATACTTACATCAGCAAGATAAACTTCTTTTAAAAAGCTATAATGAGAGACAAAGAAAGGAATCACATAGTGNAAGACACACACAGACCAAAAGTGAAGGTATAAAAAAAGATATCCCATGTAAATGAAAATGAAAACAAAGCTGGGGTAGTAATACTTACATCAGCAAGATAAACTTCTTTTAAAAAGCTATAATGAGAGACAAAGAAAGGAATCACATAGTGATAAAAGGATTTATCCAATTAGAGGATATAACACTTGTAAATATTTCTGCATCGAACATAGGAAGGAGTACATTCTTACAGAAAGCAAAGATTATCAGATATAAAAAGAGAGATTTATGGTAATACAATAATAATAGATGACTTTAATACTCTGTGTAAAGTAATGGTTAGGTCATCTAGAAAGAAAATCAATAAGGAAATCAAAGCATTTAATGACACATTGGACTATAGAATTATTAGGTATATAAAGAACACTAAAATTGACAAAATACACATTCTTTTCATGTGCAAAGTCAGGAAACACATTCTTTTCATATTCTCCAGTGTAGATCCTCATGTTAGGCACAAAACAAGGCTAAATAAACTTAGGAAAACTGAAATTATACCAAGTATCTTTTTTGATCACAAATGTATACAACTGGAAATTAACAACAAGAAAAAAAAATCCAAAAGATACAAATACACAGAAATTAAACAACATGCTATTTAAATAAACAGTGCATCAATGAGGAAATAAAACAATACTTTAGCCAATGAAAACAGAAACACAAAATTCCAAATCATGGAATGCAGCAAAAACAGTTCTAAGAGGGAAGATCATGGAGACACAGGTCTACATCATGGAATAAGAAAAATAGCAAATAAGCAGAGTAACCTTGCACAAAAAAGAAATTAGAAAAAGAAGAGAAAGCTAGGAAAAGGAAGGAAGTAACATTTGAGCAGAAATAGAGACTCAAAAACATGTAAAAGATTAACGAAATTAAAAGAAGCCAGAGTTCCTATGTTCAAATCTTGGTTCTACATTTTATACCTGCAGGACTGAGTTATTGTTACTCAATTTCAGAAATGTAAGTTAAGAACTTCATGCAAATCTAAAATTTACCTCTGTATGCAACACAATAAAGTTCATTAGAAAGAGGGAAAAAAAAAAAAAAACTGGTTCTCTGAAAAGATAGACAAAAGTGAAAAACCTTTAGCTAGACTCATCAAAAAAAGGCCCAAATAAATAAAATCAGATGAAAAAGAAGTTAAAAGTGACACCACAGAAATAAGGATCTTTAAGAGCTCACTATGAATACTTCAGTTCAGTTCAGTTCAGTCCATGCCAATATTATGAACAGCCTAGAGAAATGTGAAATATTCTAAGTTTGAATCAGAAAGTACTACAATATATTGAGTTCAGTTCAGTCACTCAGTCGTGTCTGACTTTTTGCGGCCCCATGAATTGCAGCACGCCAGGCCTCCCTGTCCATCACCAACTCCCGGAGTTCACTCAAACTCATTCATGTCCATTGAGTCGGTAATGCCATCCAGCCATCTCATCCTCTATTGTCCCCTTCTCCTCCTGCCCCTAGTCACTCCCAGAATCAGTCTTTTACTGCGGGGAGCTGCCCTGGGAACAGGGGTCTTGGGAACAAGACATAGCTCTGGGAGCTGCCTTGATTCAAGGTTTTGCTGATAAGCAAAAATAGCTCTCTGTCCCGCCTCCTCAAAGATGTTTTTCCCAAGGATATTGTGAGAGCATCTGGTTCTGTGACAGGAGTGGATTAACCATTGAGATTGTAACTTAGCTACCTAAGAAAATAACAGAATGTTATGCTTATGCCTTAAAGGAAAACAGGCGTCAGTCTGGACAATATCTAAGTTACCCTTCAAGTTTTTTTTTTTTTTTTTTTTCCTGTTCTGCTTCAAACATATATAAGCACTGGGAAAAATAAAGTCGGGGCACAGTTGCACTTAGCTGCTGCAGTTTTGTGCACCGGCCCTCTCAACCCCATGCGCTGTCTTTGTCTTTATTTCCTAGCTTCGTCGTTCTCCTTTCGGACTTGTTCGATATGCCGGCTGGTCCTGACAAGTGGCGCCCGAACAGGGACCTGAAGGAAAGAGACGATGTTGCCACTGCCCAGAGAAACGAAAAGAGTATGAGCAACAGGGATCCCTTCTAATCTTTAAAATTAAGGTAAGTGTCGGGCAGGGAGAGTATAGTCGAGAGTAATAAATCATGGGACAAGGTAGTAATAGGCATTTATTTGTATATATGTTAAAAACTATGATGAAAGCTAGGGGGATACAAGTTAGCAAAAGCCAGTTAGATAAATTTTTAACTTTTATAGGAGAAGTGTGCCCACGGTTTCCTGAAGAGGGAACTATGAGTTTGACCACCTGAAAAAAGGTGGGGGATAAATTATATGAATATTATTATGCTAATGGACCTCACAAGGTGCCAATTGAGGCCTTTTCATTGTGGAAAATTATTCATGATTGTTTAGATCCCGAACATGAAGAAAAAAAAATTAGACATATTCTGGACATGCAAGAAGATGGTGAGTTAAACGTTACCCCCACCTCACCTACGACTGCAAAAAATTTAACTCCCACAGCACCTTTGCTAGACCCCGTGTATGCTGTCCCGGAGGGTGTTGTTAACCCTTGCAGGCGAAGATCCACCGACGCTGACAGGTTGAGCCCTGAGGATCAGGCTAATTTAGAGGATCAGGCTGCTCATTATTATGAGAAAGAATCCACCTGAAAAGTGATGATAAGTTTAGAGCAATCTCCCCCAAAAAACAATTCGGGTGGCTCAAATTTCAATTACAGCAAGGACAAAATGTGCTCAGAAAAATTATACAAAAGCTGCCAGAAGATGTTAAAAGAAAAAAACTGGGAGCTTGCTCCCTGTGTGTCCGCGTTCTGTGATTGCCGGCTTGGATCCACAACCTGCATTTAAAGAAAAGGTTTGCCCCCCAGCTGTGGCTATATGTCAGAAGGCTGATTCGCCTTCCGAACAATTGTTATCCCCGCTACAACAAGGCTTAAATGTTACATATGAGATGTTGTTTGGGTAAGAGGGCATGTTTTTGTGTTTCCACAGGATGCCGAAGTGCCATGCTGGTTGCCAAAAAGGCTGGTCCAAGTGCAGTGGTGTTTACAATTAACTGATCACAGCCAGTGCCATAATAAAACTGCCTCCGTCTATCCCATGTTGAAAATAAAGGATACATTGTGAGATTGGTCTCCGGACTCCGCCAGGAACCCAGGAAAAATTGGCAGTCGGCATTTTGTGTCTCGTATCTGGAATCTGGAAAGTCCTCGAGTTATAGAAGCTCGCTGCAGCCATGGATAAAAATGGATCTCTTTTGATAATTAGCACCAAAATTAAGCATGGACAATTATGGAACTGTACTCTGAGATTTCCAAAGTCTTGTGTCCCATCACCTTTTGCTTTGTTAGTGGGATCAGTTGATATTGGTTTTGATAACATTACTGGACGATATAATATTACTTGTGAAGCATGTGAATTGACAAATTGTATTAAAAGACTTGCAAGGAGAACCTAAGTTGTAATTTTAAAACAACCTGCTTTTGTGATGCTTCCTGTAAAAATCAGTAAAGCTTGGTATAATGAAGAGGAAATGGAACTATGGAAAAATGTTGAATATGCTTTAAGAAGATCTCGTAGTGGTGTGGGGCTTATAATTCTTGAGATTGTATCTCTTATAACTCTTAGAGTAACTTCTGTTACCGCTACCGTTTCCCTTGCTAAATCTGTACAGACTGCAGCTTTTGTAAACAATCTAGCACAAAATGTTTCTGAGACATTAGGAACCCAAGAAGATATAGACCAAAAAATGGAAGAACGCTTAAATGCTTTATATGATACAGTACGGTACTTGGGAAAAGAGATCCAGGGGCTAAAATTGATGAGTCATTTACAGTGTCATATAAATTACAATTAGATTTGTGTTACACCTAAGAAATATAATAGCAGCATTATTTCATGGGATAAGGTAAAAAATCATCTAAAAGGTGTTTGGTGTAACACTAACATATCTTTAGATCTGACACGATTGCATAAAGAGAACCTTGAGTTAAAAGGAGCTCCTTGCCCCAAGCTAGATCTATCGAAGAGAGCTGAGAGTTTTGTTAATAAACTAATGAAACATGTTCCCTCTCTGGGAAATTTTCAAAAGTTAAAAATTACAGTAATTANCCTGGAGGCTGCTGGAGCCAGCCGGCAGCCAGATCAACCTCAATGGACCATTTGTCCCTCGTGTGAAGTGGCTTTGGGATGTAATGGGTTTGCTATTAACTCACCCGTCCCCCGCTCTTCCCCTCCCCCCAGCATGAGTCATTCGCCCAGATGACTCTGCCCAGCAGGGCCCTTGCCAGGGGGTTGCCAGCTCCGGTTGGGCCTGCTTGAGGGGAGAGACTGACACAGAGGACAGAGGCAACCCAGCTGGAGGCCACCAGCCTGGGGCCCACAGCTTCCCTAGGACTGTCTATACCCCGGGCCCCCGAGGCACGGGTAGGTCCTTCTGTGTCTCCCTGGTTCCTGGGGCTCTGGGCAGCCATGCCCTTACCCATCTGGGTACCAACAGTCCTCCAGCAGATCCTCATAGGCAGGGAGCCGAGAGGGTGAACTCTCGGAATCTGGCCCCAAGCTGCTAAGGACCAATTACCAGCCTTCCCATCTTGGAGTAGGAGGATTGCAGAGTTTGTGGGCTTGCTTTTCATTAATACTAAATGCTCAGGTTTTCTCAGCCACTCAGCCCTAGGCTCTGGGGAGGGAGTTCCAAGTTGGCTTCCCTGCCTGGGGTCTTGGCTGCCCCCAAACTGAAACCTTTCTAAAGGCAAAATGTGGACTTCCCTCGTGGTCCAGTGGCTAAGAATCCACCGTGCAACGCAGGGGATGTGGGTTCGATCCCTGGTCTGGGAATGAAGATCCCACGTGCCACGTGGCAACCAAGAGCATGTGCCGCAACCACTGGGTCCACGCTCCGCAACTGGAGAGTCCACACAACGCACCTGAGACGCAAGGCAGCCCAGTGAATAGGTAATAAGGAATAAATAAAGGCAAATGTGGCCCGTCACTCTCCGGATCCAGTGGGAGCCCAGCAGCGCTGACGACCAGGCCTCGGTCTGCTGCCAGCCGCTCCTTCCGCTCTCCCGGTGCTTCTCCTCACCCTCTGCTCCAGCCTGGCCGCTCCGGGTTCCTGCACAAGCCGGGTGTCACAGTCCCATGCCTGTCTCACTCTGCTCCCTCCACCCGGCAAGCCCTTCCCACCCTCCTTGGCCTAGCCCACTCTCAGTCCTTCTGCAGGAGCCTCCCGGAGCCCCTGGGGCGGGGGGGCAGCTCTCTTTTGGGACCCCCCATGAGTTTTCCCAGTGGCTGAGGCAGCCTCTAACCCAGACCATTCACTGGAGGGGGACGCCAGGTAGTGGGGAATCTGTAGGTGGGCTTCTCGGAGCAGAGAATCAGTACAGAGGAGTGACTGTGTTCTCCTGCTGCGGGTTAGAAAGTGAGATGGGGCACCCCAAGTCTGAGGAGAAAGGAAGTCATGAGCATCACCCCTCCCCCTGCCATGCCCCAGTAATCCTGCCAACCAGATGGGCCACCTTCTCAGCACAGCTGTGCTTCAGCAGAGAGAAATTTCTCACCTTCGGGGACAGGGTGGGGACATTCCAGATGGGGCCTCGTCTACCCTGGTTACAGGGCCCGTGGAGTCTGGATCCCCACGGCTTTTTCATCCACGTGGCCACAGACGTGAGCCTGCCATCTCTGCCCGAGTGAGCATACATCTGGAGCTTTGTGGTCCAAAGGGCAGGGCGGGGCAGGGAGCCTGCCTTTAGCTGAAGCTGCTACACAAATGGAGAACAGGCCTGCACACAGATGCACCCCGAGGCTTTGGGGGGGGGCGTCACTTCCAAGGAGGTGAACGAGGACATTCTAGGTCAGTGAATCACCAAGTGCCAGCACATCCAGACAGGCCACAGGCCCATCCCCCCACCATTGGAGAGAAGGAATTTGACACAGCTTACATATGGTGCGTGGGGCCTTCTGGGCCAGCAGGGTATGCAACCCAGAGGCTGAGAGGTTTGACCACTTGCTAATGAATAATCTAGAACGTTTATCCAGGAAAAGGTTCAGCATCGTCCACATCTCAACACATGTCCCCTTTCTGCAGAACCGTGTCACTTTCCTAGCTCCACCCTCTCACGCCATCTGCAAGCCTCAGTTGTCCAGAACACAACACAACCACCACCGTTAATCCTACAGGTCTCCCGAATCTCCCTCATTCACGACTGCACCTCTAGTTTTCAGCAGAAGCTGACATTCAGTTCAAGACAGAGCAAGATCTTCCAAGGAGCGTGAGCTCTATTCTGTTGGAATCCCCCTGTAAAAACAGAAATCAGTCCTCGAACTTTCAGCAAGGTTTTTGTTAAGAAAGGATGAACAGGACTTCCTTGGTGGTCCAATGGCTAAGACTCCACGCTCCCAATGCAGGGGGCCTGGGTTCAATCCCAGGGAACTGGATCCCACATGACACGTCTAAGATCAGATGCAGCTAAGCCAATAAATAAACATAAATATATATATATATAAGAAAGGATGAAAGGCCAGGCTGAAACANGTGCCAGGGTCGCCCTGTGCCGAGGTCCATGCTGTGTGCCTCGGTCGCTCTTCACTGTGGTTCGGGCTGTTTGCCTTGGTCGCCCTGCGCCTAGATCCAGGCTGTGTTCCACCCTCGGCTTTTGACGAGTTCCAGGCTCTGTGCCAAGTTCCCTCTCTGCCGCCGTCCAGGCTGTGTGCCACGGTCGCCCTGTGCCGATGTTCGGGCTGTGTGCAACAGTCGCACTGCGCCGAGATCCGGGCTGTGTTCCGCGGTTGGCTAGCAATGAGTTCCAGGCTGTTTGACACGGTCGCCATTCAATGAGTTTTGGGCTGAGTGCCTCGGTCGTCCTTTGCTGAGGTCTGGACTGTGTGCCGTGTTCTTATGTGACAAGGTTTGGCCTGTGTGCTGTAATCACCCTGCGCTGAAGTCCAGGCTGTGTTGTGCCTTCGGCTAGTGACAAGTTCTGGGCTCTCTGCCGTGGTCACCCTGCACTGATTTCTGGGCTGTGTGCTGCGGTCACCCTTCACTGAGGTTTGGGCTGTGTGCCGTGTTAGCCCTGCACCGATGTTTGAGCTGTGTGCCGCAGTCGCCCTGCACTGAGGTCCGGGCTGTGTTCCGCGGTCGGCTGGCAATGATTTCCAAGTTGTGTGCCACAGTCGCCCTTCACTGAGTTTGGGCTGTTTACCACCATCGCCCTGTGCCGAGGTACGGACTGTGTGCTGTGGTCACCCTGCGGCATTGTATGGCTTGTGTGCCGCGGTCGCCCTGTGCCGAGGTCTGGGTTGTGTTCACAGTTGGTTAGAGATGAGTTCTGAGCTCTATGCCACTGTCGCCCTAAACAGATTTCTGGGCTGTGTGCTGCGGTCGCCCTTNTGCGGCATTGTATGGCTTGTGTGCCGCGGTCGCCCTGTGCCGAGGTCTGGGTTGTGTTCACAGTTGGTTAGAGATGAGTTCTGAGCTCTATGCCACTGTCGCCCTAAACAGATTTCTGGGCTGTGTGCTGCGGTCGCCCTTCATGGAGGTTTGGCCTGTGTGCCATGGTCTCCCTGTGCTGAGGTCGGGGCTGTTTTCCCCAGTCGGCTGGAGATGAGTTCCATCCTGTTTGCCGTGGTCGCCCTGTGTCGAGGTCCGGGCTGTGTTCCGTGGTTGCCTAGCGATGAGTTCCAAGCTCTATACCCCGGTCGCCCTGCACATATTTCCGGGCTGTGTGTGGCGGTCTCCCTGCACTGAGGTTCGGTGTGTGTGCCGTGGTCACCCTGTGCCGAGGTCCGGTCTGTGTGCCACGGTAGCCTTGAACCGAGTTCTGGGCTGTGTGCTGCGGTAGCCTTGTGCTGAGGTCCGGGCTGTGTGCCACGTTTGCCCTTCACTGAGGTTTGGGCTGTGTGCTGAGGTTGAACTGCACCTAGGTTCATGCTGTGTGCCATGTTAGCCTTGCGCCAAGGTCCGGGCTGTGTGCCGCATTCGCCCTGCGCCGATGTCCAGTCTGTGTACCGTGGTCGCGATCTCCCGAGGTCGGTGATGTGTGCCAGGGTCGCCCTGCGGCCAGGTCCATGCTGTGTGCCAATGTCGTCCTGCACCGAGGTCCAGGCTGTGTTGCAGTCGCCCTGCGCCGAGGTCCTGGCTGTGTGCCGCAGTCACCCTGCGCTATGGTCCATGCTGTGTGCCAGTGTCACCCTGCACTGAAGTCCAGGCTGTGTGCCCCAGTCGCCCTTCCTTGAGGTTCGGGCTATGTGCCACGGTAGCCCTGCGCCGAGGTATACGCAGTGTGCCATGGTCACCCTGCACCGAGGTCCGGCCTGTGTGCCATGGTCTCCCTGTGCCGAGGTCTGGGCTGTGTTCCCCGGTCGGCTGGAGACGAGTTCTATCCTGTGTGCTGCAGTCGCCCTGCGCCGATGTCCGGTCTGTGTACCGTGGTCGCCATCCCCCGAGGTCAGTGATGTGTGCCAGGTTCGCCCTGCGGCCAGGTCCGTGCTGTGTGCCTCGGTCACTCTTCACTGTGGTTCGGGCTGTGTTCCTTGGTCACCCTGTGCCGAGGTCCAGGCTGTGTTCCGCCCTCGGCTTGCAACGAGTTCCAGGCTCTATGCCACAGTCCCTCTGTGCCAAATTCAGGGCTGTGTGCCACAGTCGCCCTGCACCAAGGTCCGAGCTGTGTGCTGCAGTTGCCCTGCACCGAGATCCGAGCTGTGTTCCGCAGTCGGCTAGCGAAGAGTTCCAGGCTGTGTGACGCGGTCACCCTTCAATGAGTTTCGGATTGAGTGCCCTGGTCACCCTTTGCCGAGGTCCAGACTGTGTGCCATGGTCTTCTGTGACAAGGTCCGGCCTGTTTTCCGTAGTCACCCTGCATCGAGGTCCGGGCTGTGTTCTGCCGTCGGCTAGCGATGAGTTCCGGGCTCTGTGCTGCGGTCGCCCTGCACAGATTTCTGGGTTGTGTGCTGCGGTCACCCTTCACTGAGTTTCGGGCTGTGTGCCGTGATAGCCCTGCACCAATATTCGAGCTGTGTGCCGCGGTCGCCCTGCGCCAAGGTCTGGGCTGTGTTTTGCGGTTGGCTGGCGTTGATTCCCGAGCTGTGTCCAGTCCCCCGTCACTGAGTTCAGGCTGTGTGCCGTGGTCGCCCTGGGCCGTGGTATGGCCTGTGTGCCGCGGTCAGCCTGTGCCAAGGTCCAAGCTGTGTGAAGTCGTCGCCCTGTGTTGAGGTCCGGCCTATGTGCCACAGTACCCCTTCACTGAAGTTCGGACTGTGTGCCGTGGTCGCCCTGCGCCAAGGTCCATGCTGTTTGCCATGGTCGCCCTGCGCCAAGGTCCGGCCTCTGTGCCGCGGTCGCTCTGTGCCGAGGTCCGGGCTGTGTTCCGCGGTTGGCTAGCGACGAGTTCTGATCTCTGTGCCACGGTCGCCCTGCACAGATTTCTGAAATGTGTGCCATGGTCGCCCTTCACTCAGGTTCGGGCTGTGTGCTGCAGTCGCCCTGCACCGAGGTCCGGGCTGTGTGCCTCGGTAGCCTTGCTCTGAAGTCCGGACCGTGTGCCGCAGTCGCCCTGTGCCGATGTCCTGCTGTGTACCTCGGTCGCCATCTCCCGAGGTCTGTGCTGTGTGCCAGGGTCGCCCTGTGTAGAGGTCCATGCTGTGTGCCTCGGTCGCTCTTCACTGAGGTTTGGGCTGTGTGCCACGATCGCCCTGCCCCGAAGTCCGGGCTGTGTTCCGCGGTTGGCTGGTGACAAGTTCCAGCCTGTGTGCCGCAGTTGCCCTTCACTCATGTTAGGGCTGTGTGCCAAGGTCGCCCTGCATCGACGTCCGAGCTGTGTGCCGCAGTCGCCCTGAACCGAGGTCTGGCCTGTGTTCCGCGGTCCCCCTGCACCGAGGTCTGGCCTGTGTGCCGCTGTAGCCCTGAGCTGAGGTCGGGCCTGTGTGCCACGGTCACCCTGCGCCGAGGTCCGGGTTGAGTTCCGTGGTTGGCTAACGAAAAGTTCCGGGCTGTGTGACGCGGTCGCCCTTCACTGAATTTCAGGCTGTGTGCCACGGTCACTCTTCGCTGAGATCCGGGCTGTGTGCCGTGGTCGCTCTGCAAAGAGGTCTGGCCTCTTTGCCATGCTCGCCCTGCACCGAAGTCCGGGCTGTGTGCCATGGTCACCCTGCGACGATGTCCGGCCTGTGTGCCGCGATCGCCCTGTGCCGAGGTCCGGGATGTGTTCCACGGTTGCCTAGCGACGAGTTCCATGTTCTGTGCTATGGTCGCCTGCACAGATTTCCAGGCTGTGTGCCGCAGTCGCCCTTGACTGAAGTTCGGGCTGTGTGTCGCGGTCGCCCTGCACCGTGGTCCGGGCTGTGTGCCCTGGTAGCCTTGCGTCGAAGTCCGGGCTTTGTGCCGCAGTCGCCCGGCACTGAGACCCGGGCTGTGTTCCGTGGTTGGCTAAAGACGAGTTCCGGGCTCTGTGCCATGGTCGCTCTGCGCCTAGGTCCGGGCTGTGTGATGCCGTCNCTTGCGTCGAAGTCCGGGCTTTGTGCCGCAGTCGCCCGGCACTGAGACCCGGGCTGTGTTCCGTGGTTGGCTAAAGACGAGTTCCGGGCTCTGTGCCATGGTCGCTCTGCGCCTAGGTCCGGGCTGTGTGATGCCGTCGCCATATGTCAAAATCCGTCCTGTGTGCCAGTGTCGCTCTGCGCCGTGGTCCGGGCTGTGTCCCACGGTCGCCCTGCACCGAGGTCCGAGCTCTGTGCCATAGTCACCCGGTGTGAGGTCCGGGCTGTGTTCTGTGGTCGGCTAGCGATGAGTTCCAGACTCTGTGCCATAGTCACTCTGCGCTGAGGTCCGGGATGTGTGACGTGGTCGCCATCAGCCGAGGTCGGTGATGTCTGCCACGGTCACACTGCACCGAGGTCCGGGCTGTGTTCCGCGGTTGGCTGGCAACGAGTCCAAGGCTCTGTGCCTCAGTCACTCTCCACTGAAGTCCGGGCTGCGTGCCGCGGTCGCCGTCTCCCGAAGTCCGTGCTGTGTGGCATGGTCCCTCTTCATTGAATTTCGGGCTGTGTACCTCGGTCGCCCTTCACTGAGGTCCAGGCTGGCTTCTGCCATCAGCTAGCCACGAGTTCGGGGCTCTATGCCACGGTCGCCCTGCGCCAAGATCCAGGCTGTGTTCCGCGGTCGGCTATCAACAAGTTCTGGGCTCTGTGTCACAGTGGCTCTGTGCCAAGATTCGGGCTGTGTGATGCCGGCGCCATCTGCCGAGTTCCGTGCTGTGTGCCAGTGTCGCCCTGCACTGAGGTCTGGGCTGTGTGTTGCGGTCTCCCTGCGCTGAGGTCCTGGCTGTGTGCCGCAGTCGCCCTGCACTGTGGTCCATGCTGTGTGCCAGTGTC
>SJYV01048211.1:0-11792 GCA_006410875.1 Neotragus pygmaeus | reverse complement strand
TGATTTGGGAGAATGGCACTGAAACATGTATATTATCATATGTGAAATGAATCACCAGTCCAGGTTCGAGGCATGATACAGGATGCTCGGGGCTGGTGCACTGGGATGACCCAGAGAAAGGGGATGGGAAGGGAGGTGGGAGGGGGGTTCACAATGAGGAACACATGTACACCCATGGCAGATTCATGTCAGTGTATGGCAAAACGAATACAATATTGTAAAGTAATTAGCCTCCAATTAAAATAAATAAATTTATATTAAAAAAGAAAAAGAAGAAACAAATATCCTATGTAAATGCTAAATATGGAATCTAGAAAAATAGTCCTGATGAACATATTTGCAGAGCAGGAATAGAGACACAGAGAACAGACTTGTGGACACAGTGGAGGAAGGAGAGGGTGGGACAAAAGGAGAGCATAGCACCTAAACATTAACATAAACATTCAGTTCAGTTCAGTTCAGTCACTCAGTCGTGTCTAACTCTTTGCGACCCCGTGATTCGCAGCACACCAGGCCTCCCTGTCCATCACCAACTCCCAGAGTCTACCCAAACCCTTGTCCAACGAGTCCGTGATGCCATCCTNCAGTTCAGTTCAGTTCAGTCACTCAGTCGTGTCTAACTCTTTGCGACCCCGTGATTTGCAGCACACCAGGCCTCCCTGTCCATCACCAACTCCCAGAGTCTACCCAAACCCTTGTCCAACGAGTCCGTGATGCCATCCTGCCATCTCATCCTCTGTCGTCTCCTTCTTCTCCTGCCCCCAATCCCTCCCAGCATCAGGGTCTTTTCCAATGAGTCAGCTCTTCTCATGAGGTGGCCAAAGTATTGGAGTTTCAGCATCTACATCAGTCCTTCCAATGGACACCCAGGACTGATCTCCTTTAGGATGGACTGGTTGGATCTTCTTGAATCATATGTAAAACAGACAGCTAATAGGGAGGTAATATATAACACAGGGAGCTAAACCCAGTGTTCTATGACAACCTAGAGGTGCGGGATGGGGTAGGAGGTGGATTCAAGAGAAAGAGAGGACATATTCATACTTATGGCTCATTTACTTCACTGTATGGCAGAAAGCAACACAACATTGTAAAGCAATTATCCTCCAATTAAAAAAAAAAAACTGTTAAAAAAAAATAAGCTCCAGGATGGGAATCTCAACTTTATATTGCTCTCTTAAAATCATAAAAATCATTGTATCAGAATAAGCAAGGTATTTAAAAAATCATCTAATATTTCAACCTCTTTGTGAATGAAAATAAAAAATGCTCTGTCATTAAATATGTTTTGGGAATCATGCATGCCATATCATCCTCTGAAATTCTCAGAAGTATTTTTGCTATATTAGAAGTTTTATGAAAATCTCCAATAAAGAAAGCTTTCTCACTTTGTGTAACCTAATCTACTCCCCCCCCCCACCTTTCTTTTACTCGCTTAATGCCATATTTCACCATCCTATGAAGACACATTTGGAGAAGTGCTAACCTGGTCTAATGTTTCTCTAAAATTTGCATCCAAGGAAACATTCTTTCTCACTGCTACTGCATTCTTCCGAAATGCTGAAGAGATGTCTGGTTCCTCCCGCCTCGTGGCAGAACAAGACAGACTGTCTTATGAGAACATTTCATGTCTGAGTAGGTAGAACAAAGTGTCACCAGTCTGAAATGCATGCCTTTCTCATTCTCTAAATCCTTATCCAGAGTTTGTTGGCTAAGAATCATGGATCCTGGTAATATTGTTTGTTTGGTTTAGGTGTTTGTTTTTTTTTAATTGTTTTTCACCCAGTAAGCTTTCTCATCCCTTTCCCTCTGGGAACAGAACCTGCTCTCTTCCACTGTAAATTCAGTTCTTGGCTCATCTTGTTCTCTTTTCTTGGCAGCTGTGATGGGTCCAGAGATGAGCACATCACAGAACTGGGCTAATTAGGATCCTTTTGCAAGATTAACACATGAACTTTGGGAAAGAGCAACTCTCTCTTTCTACAGAGTTCATTAAACTAGGAAGATGTGACATCTCCGGCTGCCAGTCAACTTCTGCTCCGACATGAGAAAAAAGCTATGAAGCTGAGCAGAAATAAGCAGTGGAAACAAAAAGAGCAAGGTCAAGTTGGGTTCCTTGTTCTCATGCTTGAGAATCTGAGTTTCAAAATATGCTGTGACAAACAGACACATGCTTCCCAATATATTATCCATAAATAACGTCACTTAAAGATCATTTAAATAAAGCCTATTATTAAGGACACTCTTTTTTACAAGACTCAAATTATCAGTGCATAACTCTGATTATGAACAAAGCTCTTGTATACAGAATAAAATTGAAATGTAAATAACATCTTGGGTAAATTATTTTTGCATTATTCTTATTTTAGTAATTAAAGAGACTTTATTTTCAAACTTTAAAAACAGGCAAAGGTTTCTCTTTAATTATTGTATATTCTATTATTTGAATTTAGTAGTCTTAGGTAATTATTAAAAATTGTAGTTGGGATCAACCTCAAAAATAGCAGAGAGTCAGTGTATTTCCCTGTGGAGTCCCCAGCACTTTTCGTTCTTGTGTGTTTGGTAGGGAGGGAACATGAGAAATAGTGTTCTTTATTCTGACTTCTTTACAACATTCTTCCTTAAAAACTCTGTACAAGACATAGAAAAAAAGTGTCCTCTTGCTCTCTGTTTCTTTCTTGTTTAGCAGAAGTCATCCTCAAAGATGTTATCAACTGAACAGAATGTTTAGTGTCTGGAGCCTTAGATCAGTGAGTCAAGCATTGCTAAAATGAAAATCAAAATGCCATGCTGGCTTCAACTCCTAGAGCTAGCTCCACTCTGATAGCATTTAAGAAGATAAGTGGCACAACGCCATGACATGTATGCTCACTTCCTGATGGATGTGCCCAGAGATGTGTTTAGTTCTTGGGTTCTTTCCCACATGGCACCTCCTGCTGCAATTTATTGACACCAGATGCTCTTTTGTATAAGAAAGACTTGTAGTAATGTCTATTTAAAGTTAAATGGAGTAATTGAAGCCAGAGCATCGTACTTTGAATGAAGTAAATCAAAGCACATCACAGTCATAAAAATGCAGACTAGGGAAAGCATGAATGAGAGAAATCCATTATAAAAAGAAAACCAGACTAATAGAGACCAAAAAGCTCTGATTAAAATTTATCATCTCACACTGCACTGATAGAAATCAATTGGTAACTGGTTGGGTCTCTGACGCCAGAATTAGTGAGCAAACCTCGCTATATAAATTAGGCAGGAATCTTTTGTCATAATAACCTCCTTCTCCATAACAGCTCATGAAAATCAATTCTCCACTTGAATCGCTATAGGGATCAGATGCAGAAACTCTACTTAATGATAAGAGACATGGACCTGAAGTCTAATCATTTCACTAACATAATGCTTTAGACAGAGGTTTTAACAAATCAAGGCTCAACTAATGATTGACGGTAGGAAATGAAGACATCTTTTAAAGTCTGATTTAAAAGAAAGCTAAGACAGGAAGGACAGTGTGATTAGAAAAGCTCAAAACCAACCATGAGCCATGAGCATTAATAAATACGTATTTTAATAGATACATGTCTGGCAGACAGTAGAGCTTAGAATGGTTGAAAAGAAATAGAACTTTCAGTACGAGCCCTACTAAATTGATTCACGAGTGGCAATCAAAAAATAATAGTAATTTAAAAATACAGAAATCAAAGCTAATAAGACTAAAATAATAAGTGTAAGCAGGGCAAGAATCCTTAGTGAAGGAAATGGCAGCTCACTCCAGTATTCTTCCCTGGGAAATCCCATGGACAGAGGAGCCTGTGAGCTGCAGTCCACGGGGTCACAAAAGATTCAGACATGACTTGGCAATTAACTAACAACAATGGCAGGAACATATTTTAAAGAAGTTGACCTATATTTTCCTTTTCAAAATTTTTTCCAGGCATTTTTCCTCAATCTGTTGCTATATGAAGGCTAATTCTTGACTCCGCATTCATCATTTGAACAGAATGTCACAGGACATAAAGCAGACGGAGCCTGTCAGACTGCCTTTTGTACTCCAAAAGCTTAAAATCCTTTGGAGAAATTTTAAGGATTTAGAATAAAATATACAGGAAAAGAAAAATAAAAAGGGATGTCCCACTTCCACTTGGACTAGAAAAATAATCCGCTGGGTAGAGAAGAGATAGTAAAGAATTTTAAAAAAAGAAATTACAGTGTTTGAGAAAGGGGCCCAGTGCCCAGATCTTGAAACAGGATGCTCAGAGTGGGGTTGGGAAAGTCAGGAAACCATGAGGAATAGTAAAGAAAATCTGTATAATGGATCCAGACAGAGCCCTGGGCAGACACTGGGAGTTTCCATTGCCACATCATAGAATAAAAGCTACAGGATGATGTTCATGCCCAAAGTCTGACTCTGATGTAGAAGAGAGATGCCAGCAGACTAGAAGGAACCTTGAGGATAGGAACATGGGTGGACTCAAAAGAAATCTTAATTCCTGAATGACTAAGGACTAAATAGGGAAAGGTAGGTCTCTGAGGATTCTTGCTTCAATAGATGACTCAAGGGCCAGACATGCCACAATATCTCAGTACTACACAAGCCTTTGGAAAAACCCTTTACTACTCCTGCAGAATGAAGTCTTGATATAAAAATTAGGGTGATATAGAAAAATAAATTATTCATGTATTTAGGGCTAAGGACTCATATTTATACCACTATAAAAGTATTTTAAATGTCTTTGAAGAGGAAAAAAGCCATATTCAAAACGTGTACTCAGTTGCTCAGTCATGTCTGAATCTTTGCGATGCCATGGACTATAGTGGATTGAACCCATGCCTCTTGTGTCTCCTGCATAGGCAGGTGGCTTCTGGCAACCCATTCCAGTATTCTTGCCTGAGAAATCCTACGGACAGAGGAGCTGTCAGGCTATAGCCCATGAGGTCACAAAGAGTCAGACACAACTGAGCAGCTAACACACTTCTTTACCATTAGCGCTACCTGGCAAGCCCTTATTCAAAAGAGAGGGAGATACAAAATATTGGACAGAAGGAAGAATTATTGTATGAATATGAACTGCTTTAGTGCATCAAAATGTAAGATCAGCCAAGGGAAATGTGTGATCCCTGCAACGTGTGGGTTCCCTCATCACAATAGATGGCTCGCATCTAAAGTCTTTCACTTCCTAATGATCCTTAAACAACCTAGCTCTCAGTTTTGGACATGCTGAAACATGGCTCCACTCCATAACTTAAGTCTAGGAAGATTCAAGTAGATAATCAAGGGAGGTTTTCTGGCTTCAGGGTAAAAGCAGTGTATGGATCTATGAAGAGGTAGTGGTGTGCTACTAGTCAGCAGAGGATATAGCAGAGCACAGGGCAGAAGCAGGTGAGTCATTCAGTTGTTTATAGCGTTGTGAAATGCTAAAACAATAAAATAAAAGACAAAATATCACATTGCTTAGGTTTTTGGGAGAAATTACAAAATGTACTAGGAAAAAATGTGAACTTGGGACATTGTTAAGGAATTTCTACTACTGTTTTCAAGCAAAAAAATAAAACACATTTATCCATTTTTGGCAGAAACAATTCTAGGTGTCTTTGTAAGATTTAGGATATAGATGCAATTTTTAGAAGAAGCAGAAAAATTGACTAAGACTTAGTAAGGAAAAAAAATCATATATGAGCCAATTGTTTCTTTAATGAAAAGACTGCAACTACAGGAAGTTAGGAAAAAATACAAAAAATAACTGTGTGGGGACTTCCCTGGCGGCCCAGTGGTTAAGACTTTGCCTTCCAGTGCAAGGGGTGAGGGTTCGATCCCTGGCAGGGAGTTAAGATCCCACATGCCTCAGGGCCAAAAAACTAAAACACGAAAACACAAAACAGAAGCAATCTTGTAACAGATTCAATAAAAGACTTAAAAAAATAATAATAACTGTGTGAACTTCAGATAAGAATTTCTGAAGCAAAATGAATACAGAATCACAAACTATTAAGAAAAATTACATAAACTTGTGTCTGTTTAATTTGAAATTTAAAAATATTTAAACTTACAAGATAAGTGATTGATCAGGAGGCCATATTTTAAAAATATACAGCCTACAAAATATCAATCCCCAAAATTGATAAATCCCCAAAAGTGCTAAAAAATGCACTTATACACACATGCATACACACACACTGAGATTCCACTTCATACACTAGCAAGACTAGATAAAATTAGAGTACACCAGATTAATGATTACAGGAGGATATCCAAAAATTAATGTTTACAGGAGGATATGGTTTATGCTGGTGGAATTGATGTTAATAAAACAACATGAAGGACAATTTGTCAGAATCTAGTATGGTTGAAAATGTATATTTTCTATGGACCAGGGTTTCTGTTTCTCAGTGTATAACATAGGGAAAGCATTTATTGCAGTATTGCTTTTTAATAGAGAAATATTGGAAATATCATCAATAGGGAAACAACATAAGAGGAATGTAGGAAGTAATACTACAGTTTAGAAACAAATTAGACTTCCATATCTTAAAATGATTAGGCCTCAAAAATATGATTTTTAGAAAAAAGGAAGTTGCAGATGGGTATTCCAATTTGATGCATCATTTAAAAATACTTTGTTAGTCTTCAGGGTGAGGAACAAAATGAACATTATCAGAATGATTTTTACTTCTTTAAAGAAACCAAGAAAATATATCAAAATATTAACAAAGATTAGTTTTAGATATGACATTGTCTTTTGCCTTAGTATTTTTATATTTTATAAAAGAACAAAAAAAAATAAAATCAAGAAAGAATACAAGGTATTCATTTCCCTTCTAAAAAACATATTTAAGAGATAATTTTGGAACCCAAGACCTAAAATTGAACAGATTCCAAGTGTCATTATCAATTACACAAATTGAACCAATTTTTAATGTATTAAAATAAGACCTCTTTAAATGTCTTAGGAGAGTAAAGGTATTGTTTTGCTAACTTCTTGGGTCATTTCATAAATTTTTATTTAAATACCTCAAATCCAAGGTGGACTACAAAGTAAAAGTTCAATTCTTTTATTAAAATAAATAAATCACATCTTAGTAGGTTGGAAGAAAGGGAGTTATCAAAGTGGATACTTTTTTTAGCCTTGGGGAAATAAAAACCTCATTCATTATATTCAGCATTAAATGTAAAGCAGTCACTTATGTCAAGATTGTACCAGTATCTACACTGCATAAGACAGACATTGAATGCAAGGAGACTGTGTATATAGAGAAGAGGATACACAAGTAGGAAACAAAGGCAATTGCATGATGATCATATTAGTTTCCCGGCTTTCGCAACAAAGCACCACAAACTAGCTTAAAATGACACAAATTCATGGTCTCACCGTTCTGGAGGATAGAAGTCCAAAATCAAGAAATTGGCAAGGATGGTTCCATCTAAGAGTTCTGGGGTAGAAGCTGTGCTTCTTGCTTCTGTTGAAGCAGCCTGGGCATTCTTGGAGTGACTCTATCACTTCAATCTCTTTCCTCCATCTTTACATGTGTTCAAATCTTCTCTCATCATACAAAGACACTAGTCATAGTGCATGAAATCCAACCTAATAATCTCATCTTAACTTGTTTAAATCTGTAGGAACTTATTTCCAAATAAGGTCATGATCATTGGCACTAGTGGTTAGTACTTCAGCAATAAAGTTGTTGTGGGGGCTGCATTCTTGCTAAGTCACTTCAACTTACTGTCCAATTGTTTGCACCCCAGTAGGCTGGAGCCTCCCAGTCTCCTCTGTCCACTGGATTTCCAGGTAAGAACAGTGGAGTGGGTTGCCATGTCCTTCTCCAGGAGATCTTCCCGACCCAGGGATCGAACCTACATCTCTTATTTCTCCTGCATTGGCAGGCAGGTTCTTTACCACTAGGAACATCTGGGAAGCTCATGGAGGGTGGAAGGGGACATAATTCAACCGGTAACAATAGATACTTCAGAATCTCTAAAAAAGGTAATAAGAACTGTGCGTGGTGTAATTACTTCTTTTTTAACTTTTTATTTTATTATTCTATCCATTCTCCCCCATACTTCCCTCCCATCCAGGCTGCCACATAAAATTGAACAGAGTTCCCTATGCCATACTGTAGGATCTTGTTTGTTATCCATTTTAAACATAGCAGTATGTACACCATGATCCCAAACATCCTAACTATAGAGATGTTTTCTTTAAAGAGATGAGACTTGAACTAGAGACTAGGAAAAACTTTTACAAGCAGGAAATATTCTAGGTCACAGGAATCAAGTATGAAAAATGACATATTGACAAAATTCACATGCATTAAAAAAAATCATTTTATTGCTTAGAACTGGAATTTTCAGTGCTTGGAAGAACATTAGCCAGCCATTATGGGTTCTGACCCCTCATTATTGCATTCAACAAATCATTATTCAATAATATTATCAACTGTCAGGCACTGCCAATGTGCCCAGCTCTTGTCCTTGTGGAGGAAACAGAGTTAATAAAATAACCACACAGACAAATGTAAAGCTGGTTGACAAATGCTGAGATAGGAAAAGCATAGAAATCCCTTATGACTATACAGTGGAAGTGAGAAATAGATTTAAGGGACTAGATCTGATAAAGTGCTTGATGAACCATGGACAGAGGTTCATGACATTGCACAGGAGACAGGAATCAAGACCATTCCCAAGAAAAAGAAATATGAAAAAGCAAAATAGCTGTCTGAAGAGGGCTTACAAATAGCTGTGAAAAGAAGAGAAGTGAAAAGCAAAGGAAAAAAGGAAAGATATACCCATTTGAATGCAAAGTGCCAAATAGCAAGGAGAGATAAGAAAGCCTTACTCAGTGATCAGTGCAAAGAAATAGAGGAAAACAATGGAAAGGGAAAGACTAGAGATCTCTTCAAGAAAATTAGAGATAAAGGAACATTTCATGCAAAGATGGACTCAATAAAGGACAGAAATGATATGAACCTAACAGAAGCAGAAGATTTTAAGAGAGGTGGCAAGAATACACAGAAAAACTATGCAAAAAAAGATATTCACGACCCAGATAATCATGATGGTGTGATCACACACACTCACCTAAAACCAGACATCCTGGAATGTGAAGTCAAGTGGGCCTTAGAAAGCATCACTATGAATCCATGTAAAGTAAAATTAAAAAAATAAATAAATTTAAAAAAAAAAAAAGAAAGAAAGCATCACTATGAAGAAAGCTAGTGGAGGTGACAGAATTCCAGTTGAGCTATTTCAAATCCTAAAAGATGATGCTGTGAAAGTGCTGCACTCAATATGTTAGCAAATTTGGAAAACTCAGCAGTGGCCACAGGACTGGAAAAGGTCAGTTTTCATTCTAATCCCAAAGGAAGACAATGCCAAAGAATGCTCAAACTACCACACAATTGCACTCATCTCAGTTCAGTTCAGCTCAGTCGCTCAGTCATGTCTGACTCTGTGACCTCATGAATTGCAGCACGCCAGGCTTCCCTGTCTATCACCAACTCCTAGACTTTACCCAAACTCAGATCTATCAAGTCCTGCATTATTGTGGAATTATTATATTATGCTTTATAAAATAAGCACTCTGGCAGCACATTATAATTTACAAATAGGAACACCAAGAGTCAAATAAATTTTGTCAGGCCAAAATCAAAGAGCTTTTTAGAAATAGAATAGAGCAAAAACCAAAACCTCTTGCCTTGTCCTTTGTGAAAAGCAAAACAGTAGGGGTTCCTCAAACACCTAAAAACATTTGTCTTCTCCCCTAGCCCTCTCCCATGTAAGTAACTGTCATCTACCCTATTCACTTCAGTTCAGTTCAGTCGCTCAGTCGTGTCCGACTCTTTGTGACCCCATGAGTATCAGCACACCAGGCCTTCCTGTCCATCACCAACTCCTGGAGTTCACTCAGACTCACGTCCATTGAGTCAGTGATGCCNTTTCTACATTAAAGTAACCGTGGTTAATTGGGATGTTCTTCAACCTCAATGCTATGGTAGTACTGAGGGAGGGCATGGAAAAATTTGCTTTAGATATTTTTGAATACTGATCTATTAGCAAGAAAAGGTGTTCATTATATTTTACTTTGTGAAGAAGGCTTGCAGATTAGTGTCGTAACATGCATTGGTTGTGTACTCTCCTTCATTCATTTCAGTCACTCAGTCATGTCCAACTATTTGCGACCCCATGGATTGCAGCACGCCAGGCTTCCCTGTCCATCACCAACTCTGGGAGCTTGCTCAGACTCGTGTCCATTGGGTCAGTGATGCCATCCAACCATCTCATCCTCTATTGCCCCCTTCTCTTCCTGCCTTCAATCTTTACCAGCATCAGGGTCTTTTCCAATGAGTCGATTTCTTGCATCAAGTGGCCAAAGTATTGGAACTTCAGCATCAATCCTTCCAATGAATATTCAGTACTCTCAGAGATCATCATATACTTTCAAATATTGTATTGTCTCAGTAAAGAAAATATTTCAGAAAATCAGCTCTTCTTACATTCACTGCCAAATATCTAATTATGTTCTTAGCTTAGCATCCAAGTTCTTTTTTTGTTGGCTATGTCTTATGCATAGAAATGGCACGAAGAAAAAAATTTTTATAACCAAGTATTCTAACAATTGGAGTGAAAAATATCGTTACTTTAGTTAGATGTTAACATATTTGTACTGTTACCACCTTGACATCTTTTGACCATATTTTGCAGCTTGGGTATATTAAGCATATATAAGATACTCAGCTTGGATATCTAACTGTAGAGGAATAAAGTCCTATAGGCAATGTTCATTGGCCCATAATAAGGAAATGATGTGATATTTAACGAACAGAGACAACTAGCAGTGTGCAATTGTTACGCTAGTTGAAATTTAGTTTTTAGGACAAAGACCTGATCACAGGTCACCTCTCCTAACATAAACAAGAATAGTTTATAGTCCATAAGATTTATCTGCTCAGGGAGAAACATCTAAGAGCGTTGTTACTGAAACATGTGTCTCAGGTCTACTTCAGAGAAATTTATGAAGATATTAGTTAGAGCAAGACCCATCTCCTTGCCAGTCACTTCATTCTCTTCAGTTAGAAAACAAAATAGCTCCTGATGACCAGACTAAATGGAAATGGTAAATACCACAGAGTACTATGTGACTTCCCAGGTGGCACTAGTGGTGAAGAATCTACCTGCCAATGTAGAAGATGGAAGAGATGCAGGTTTGATCCCTGGCTCAGAAAGATGCCCTGGAGTAGAAAATAGCAATCCACTCCAGTATTTTGCCTCAAAAATCCCATGGACAGAAGAGACTGGCAGGTTACAGTCCATGGGGTCGCAAAGAGTTGGACACAACTGAAGTGACTGAGCATGCACACAAGCACTTTGCAGTTCATGATAGTGTTTCTTTTTTCCAATTAAAAGACTAATTGAAGAAACTGAAGTAAGTCTTTGGGAGTAAAACTGATCATTTCTCTAAGATGTGATGAATTAGGTCTCCAACAAATCATTTCTCGAATATCATGTATATACTGTTTAAGTCATTGGTGCTGTTGATCACATATTTCTGGCTCTCTCTTTCAGAGCGCCAGATAGAACTGTGCTTCCCTGTGGTCTGTGAAGTTGAACTTGGCCAAGCAACTTGCTTTAATCAATGAAATCCAAGCCCACTATTTTTTTCAATTTTTAGGAATTACTTTTTTTTTTTAATATGTTTATTTCAGAGAAGGCAATGGCACCCCACTCCAACATTCTTGCCTGGAAAATCCCATGGACGGAGGAGCCTGGTGGGCTGCAGTCCATGGGGTCGCTAAAAGTC
>SJYV01048207.1:0-31785 GCA_006410875.1 Neotragus pygmaeus | reverse complement strand
TTGGCAAATAGTTGCTGATAGTAGTCTCTTATGATCCTTTGTATTTCTATGTTGTCTATTGTGACTTCTCCATTTTCATTTATAATTTTATTGATTTGATTCTTCTTCCTTTTTTCTTGATGAGTCTGGCTGATGGTTTATTTGGAAAAGAAGAAGTAAAACTCTCACTGTTTGCAGAAGACATGATACTCTGCATAGAAAACCCTAAAGACACCACTGAAAAATTACTAAAGCTAATCAATGATTATAGTAAAATTTCAGGATATAAAATTAATACACAGAAATGCCTTGCATTCCTATACACTAACAATGAGAAAACAGAAAGAGAAATTAAGGAAACAATCCCATTCACCATTGCAATAAGAAGAATAAAATACTTAGGAATAAATTTACCTAAAGAAACAAAAGACCTATATATAGAAAAATGTAAAACACTGGTAAAAGAAATCAAAGATGACACAAATATATGGAGAAACATAACATGTTCATGGATCAGAAAAATCAGTATAGTGAAAATGAGTATACTCCCCAAAGCAATCTATAGATTCAGTGTAATCCCTATCAATCTACCAGTGGTGTTTTTCACAGAACTAGAACAAATAACTTCACAATTTCTATGGAAACACAAAAATCCTTGAACAGCCAAAGCAATCTTGAGAAAGATGGAACTGGAGGAATCAACCTGCCTGACTTCAGACTAGACTACAAATCTACAGTCATCAATACAGTATGGTACTGGTCCAAAGACAGAAATACAGATCAGTGGAACAAAATAGAAAGCCCAGAGATGAATCCATGCACCTATGGACATCTTATCTTTGGCAAAGAAGGCAGAAATATACAATGGAGAAAAGACAATCTCTTTAACAAGTGGTGCTGGGAAAACTGGTCAACCACTTGTAAAAGAATGAAACTAAAACACTTTCTGACACCATACACAAAAATAAACTCAAAATGGATTAAAGATCTAAATGTAAGACCAGAAACTGTAAAACTCCTAGAGAAAAACGTAGGTAGAACACTCTCTGACATAAATCACAGCAAGATCCTCTGTGACCCACCTCCCAGAGTAATGGAAATAAAAGCAAAAATAAACAAATGGGACATAACTAAACTTAAAAGCTTTTGCACAATGAAGGAAACTATAAGCAAGGTGAAAAGACTGCCTTCAGAATGGGAGAAAGTAATAGCAAATGAAACAACTGACAAAGAATTAATCTCCAAAATATACAAGCAGCTCATGCAGCTCAATACCAAAAAAACAGACAACCCAATCAAAAAATGGGCCAAAGAACGAAACGGACATTTCTCCAAAGAAGACACACATGAAAAGATGCTCAATATCACTCATTATCAGAAAGATGCAAATGAAAACCACAGTGAGGTACCATCTTATGCCAGTCAGAATGACTGCTATCAAAAAGTCTACAAACAACAAATACTGGGGAGGGTGTGGAGAAAGGGATCCCTCTTACACTGTTGGTGGGAATGCAAACTAGTACAGTCACTATGGAGAACAGGGTGGAGATTCCTTAAAAAAACCTGGAAATAAAACTCCCATATGACCCAGAAATCCCACTGCTGGACATACACACCAAGGAAACCAGAATTGAAAGAAACACATGTACCCCAATGTTCATCACAGTACTGTTTACAATAGCTAGGACATAAAAACAACTTAGATGTCTATCAGTAGATGAATGGATAAGAAAACTGTGGTACATATACACAATGGAATATTACTCAGCTATTGAAAAGAATGCATTTGAGTCAGTTCTAATGAGGTGGATGAAACTGGAGCCTATTATACAGAGTGAAGTANAAAATAAATAAATTAATTTTAAAAATGTTAAGGGATGCATAGCTTTTTGAAATAATTTTAGGAAATAAGTGAGCAAGAAAGCCTGAAGACTGCTGATGCGAGAGACCATGATAGAATGGCCAGCACTGCCCGACCTCAGGAGAGGTTCTTGGAATTGACTCACTTGGTGACCTGCCATGCACTAGTATATACACAGGCGATTCAATGATTCAGTGAGCAAGCAATGACAATTTGGTAATTTTGAGGAAGGAAGAACAGGGTGTATGAGAGCACTAGTCAGGCCCTCCCTCCAGACATGTGAACCATACATGTTTGAGGNCTACCATGCACTAGTATATATATAGGCGATTCAATGATTCAGTGAGCAAGCAATGACAACTTGGTAATTTTGAGGAAGGAAGAACAGGGTGTATGAGAGCACTAGTCAGGCCCTCCCTCCAGACATGTGAACCATACATGTTTGAGGTTCAAGGCAGCACTCCAGAACAGATTATCAAAGCACTGATCTGGAAATAATGAAGCAGTGATCATTGAGACTTCCCATGTCTTTAGCAAGTCACCATCACTAACCCTTTTTCCTTTGTTGACAGGGGATAGATTGGAAGATCTTTCATTCATTCAACAAAACCGAGTGAAGAAAGCATTTAAACTCCTATTATGTGCCAGAAATGGGTACAGCCGTTAGGTATACAGCAGTGAATAAAAGAGTAAACAACCCCGATTTTCATGGAACTTACATTTTAGTAGTAGGAAAGACAAAAGATAAGATTTCTGTTGGTCAGTTGCTCAGTCATGTCCAACCCTTTGCTACCCCGTGAACTGCAGCACGCCAGGCCTCCCTGTCCTTCATTCACTATCTCCTGGAGTTTGCTCAGACATCCATTACGTCGGTGATGCCATCCAACCATCTCACCCTCTGTCGCCTCTTTCTCCTCCTGTCCTCAATCTTTCTGGTCATCAGGTAAACAAGTAAAATATTTATTTATTAAATTAATATTAAAAGATAAGATACATAAGTAAAACATTTAATATGCTAGATAGTGATAAGTTCTAAAACTTAAGCAGAGTAAAAGGATTTGAGGCGTGTTTTTGTAGGAAGTTGTAATTTTGTGATGTGAGGAGGCAAGTTCTCACTGACAAGGTGACTGTGAAGTAGAGGCCAGAAAGTCGTGAAGATGATCACTATGTGACTATCCAGAGGAAGAGTGTTTGAGGTCAAAGGGCAAGTGCAGCAGAATGACAAGTGCAAAGGCCCTGAGGCAGGAACCTTAGAGAAAATGTGAGGCTCCTGGTGGGGCTGAAGAGAGCAAGCAAATTTGAAAATAGAGGTGAGGTAAGAAATCTACCCAAAAGCCAAATCACTGGCCTTTAATCATTGCAGATCTTTGGTTTAAACTCTGAGTGAGGTAAGTTTTGAGTAATGAGGAGCATTGAGGAGTGATGAGACCTGACATATTTGCAGGATCACTGTGATGAAGAGTTGGGTACAGACTAGGAGGGCAAAGGCGGGAAAAGGTGAAAGATGTTGCTGCCCCATACCTGGATAGTGGAAATGCTGAAAAATGATCAGATTCTGAATATATTTTGATGTTAGAGCTGCAGATTAGGAGACTGATTGGGCATGGAATGTGGGATAAAAAGAGGAGCTCATGCAGACCGTAAGAGTCAGGGAGGGGATGTTGAGGAATGGGACTCCTTTGTTGCTGGTCTGTTTGTAAGTTGGTGCAGCCATTTTGGAAAACACCTTGGCTGCTCATCAAAATGTTAAACATAGATTTCCCCAGATACCACATTCCTTTCTATATACTCAAGATCATTGAAAATGTACCTTCACACAAAAAGTCACATCATTCCACAGGCAAATCGGCAAAAAAGTGGAAACAACCCAAATGGTCACAACTGGTTAATAAATAAACAAAATGTGGTATAGTCATATGAAGAATATTTTTTGGCAATAAAATGATAAGAAGCATTGATATGGAGTGACAACATGGCTAAGCTTAAAAAAAAAGCGTTAAGATAATCAAATGAGCCAGTCACAAAGGCCCCATATTGAAAATTCCATTTACATTAAATATCCAGATAAGAAGATTCATGAAGACAAGGTGTCCTGGTGGCTGTCTGGCAGAGAGTGGGACTGGGAGCTCATGAGAAGGGGGTTTCTTTTACGGGTGATTAAAATGTTCTTTACAAAGTGGTTACAAAGTGGTGTGGGTTGCCCAAGTCTGAATATATTAAAAGCTACTGAATCGTGAGGGCAGGAGGAGAAGGGGACGACAGAGGATGAGATGGTTGGATGGCATCACCAGCTCAATGGACATGAGTGTGAGTAAACTCCGGGAGTTGGTAGTGGACAGGGAGGCCTGGCATGCTGCAGTCCATGGGGTTGCAAAAAGTCAGACATGACTAAGCGACTCAACTGAAATGAACTGAATCATACACTTTAAAGGAGTTAATTTAATGTTGTATGAATTATAAAAAAGAGAGAGACAAATATAACAATGAGTTTCTTAGCCTGGAGGGATGGAAGAATGAGTTTTCATTTCTTGAGTTGGGAGAGCTACAGTAAGAGCTAGTGTATGGTGATGGTGGTGGTAGGGCAGTTATCAGAAGCTTAGGATTCAATGTATTAAGTCTGGAAACCTTCTTAGGCTTTCAAATGGAGATGCCAAGTAGACAGTCAGATGTTCAGACATGTTGTTCAGGGGAGAGCTGGGCTATGAACACGCTGCCCAAGTCCTGAGTCTGGATGAGATCATCAGGAGTAGGTGTGGTAAGAAAGAAACAGAATCCAAGGACTGAGTTCTGTGATACCTCAAAATCCACACGTCAAGGAAATGAAGAGGAACTGGAGAAGACGTAACCAGAAATGAAAAAGGAAAACCCAAGTGGGATGGTGTCCTGGAAACAAAATGAAGAAAGTATTTACAGGAGGAGTGGGAGGTCTGGGAAAGCCCATACCTGGATTTCAGTGAAGCCTGTGTCAAAGTCTAAATGAATCCCATCAACAAGGGAAAAAGCCAAACTGGGTGGAAAAAAGTAAAGGAGATTTATAGCTAACTGCCCCGTTGTATGCAAGGATTCTGATTAATGGAATATTATTAACTCAGGCAATATGTTTTAAACTTTCAAAATTCTTGGACCTAATTAGTAACCTTGGAAACTCCTGAAGTCTTTGCAGTTTGTAATGGGAGATCACTATTTTTTTCAGTATTAAATTATATTGTGATGTGTAATATGCTTTTTCAACCCTACACATTCTCCAAGCCCCCAACATATGGATTCTGATATACCTCCAAGGGAGGCATACCCTGCTCCTATGTTGGAGGAAGTCATGGAGGTCTTTAAGTGCCTTAGGATTCTGTTCTTAGCACAGTTGTTTTCAAAATTAAAAATTTAAGACAATATTTTTGATGGCAAACAGAAAATTTATGAATTTATAAAAAAATTTATGAATGTTTTAAAGCTTTAACTAATGCCATATATATTACATAATGAGATCTGAATTCAAAAAGAATAAGCATTGGTGATCTTTTGGCAATTTTGTAGTACAATTTGATGTCCAAAGACTGGGATATTGAAAATGTAGTCTTGACTTAAAGAATCAGACTACGAACAATAGTCACCTAAGTTTGAAGTCAAGTATGGGCAAGAATCTTGGGTGAATAATTAAAAGGATGGTTTGTAACCATTTGAAAAGGAGGCAGCATGATTTAGCAGGTCATGCTGCCTTCATTCTATACCAGGGTACAGCTCCTACCCTGGCAGAACAGGAAATTAATTTTTAAAGTTCTGCCTTTGACAACAGTCTATCATTATATCACTGAAGTATCATCAAAGACTCTAAAGTAGAGTCACAAAGGTCTTTGATTTATAGACACAGGACCTGGATTTGGGTCTCAGATGTGCAACTTACTTATGTGGTCCAGGAAAAATTTAACTACCCTCTGTAAATCTTATTTTCTTCATCTGAAAATGACAAAAATAATACCTTTATTGCAAATTGTTGTCAGGTTCAAATGAAATATATAGATGAAACAATTTCTAAAGCATAAAGAACTCATTAGACATCAGTTAGTGTAGATTGGAGAACTGTTGCTCAAATGATAGCAGTTACCAAAAGTGCTGATCTGGGCTGAATTATAGAAAGAAGGGCACATGGAACAGAGAAATGATAGTTTTGTCTGCCCTGGGACAGTTATACACTGAATTCTATATTCAGGTCTATATTTTTAGAGGGACATAGGCAAATTGAATTGCAACTGGAAAGCCTCATCAGAATATTGAGAGATTGGAAAATACTCCATGAGGAATATTTTAAGGGACTGAGGGAACTTGGAGGTATGATGATAGGAATGAGATAACCATCTTCAAACTGCTAAGGAATGTTAGGTGGTGGAAGGATTTGGCTTACTCTGTTTGGTTTCAAAGGTGAGAAATATGACAGAATGCAGGAAACCATACTCCTAGTCACAGAGAGTAAGAGCTTTCTAACAGAGCTATGCATGGCCTCAGAAGGGCTGAGGATGTCCCCATCAGTGCAGACTTTCTGGTTATGGACTAATGACTTCCTGGCAGGGAAGAGGATTTGTGGATCAGATGGGTGGTCAGGCACATTGACCTTTTACTGCCTTCTGACCTCGCAAATCCATCATTCTATGACAGTCTTATTTGTCTTTCTGTGTATCCGTGTACAATATAATATTCACAGCAATGGTGTGCCATAATATGTTATGACTGCATTTCCCACATTATTTAATCATGGATTAAAAAACATTTAAAATACACACTTTAAAAATATTTTTGACACTCTGTCTTGACTCCCTGGCATGTGTTACAACCATTCATGTGCCTTAGAAACAGCACACTACAGAGAGATTTCATATTATGTGAGAGGATTTTCCAAGGCCAAACTAACTGCATTTAGTCTTTATCCCAAATGAAGGAACGGCTTTGATCTATCAACTGTGAAAAGTAAACTGGGCATGACCTTCACTCATCACCAATCATCTCACTTAATGACACTTGTTAACTTTATTCTGATATTAGATCATGGCCTTTGTTCTGTCAGGTTTTTTTTTTTTTTTTAAACCAAGGTCTAATTATTTCCATTTATAGATAAGGACATCTTGAAAGTCTAAGTAGTGAATGTGAAGTTTATCTCTGTGTGGCTCAAAATTTGAAGACAATTTGTTGTAATTGATGATATTGCCCAATTAAGGGCAGAAAATAAAGAGATAAGCTTTAAAGTCAAATATACTTTAAACTATTCACTTCATTGCCTTTGAGACTTTGGGCATTTCTTTGCTGTGCAGATTATATCTTGTAGCTCCTTTGGTTCTGTTGTGCCTTTTCACCCAGAAGGCCCCCAAATAACAATTATTGCTTCTTAGAGGATGCAACTTCAGAGAAGCTGTCACAGTGAATCAGGCTGAACCAGACTTGAAATAATCTTCTGGGATCTGAAATGTTGCAAATGCTTTATGTGATTGAAACTCTTATTTGCTTAAAAAATATCAGAGCACCAAAAGTGGTTAATCTTTTCACATCATGACAGAAGATAGGCTGATCAATTTTCTCACAAACATTCTAAAATAAGCTAAATATAATTAGTAGTATAGCATTTTATAGTAATTCTTAAGTGTTTCAATACTTCTTAAGACAATTTTCTTTAAATTAGTATTTACATTTTATAATCAAAACTGATAGTTTGTTTAAACATATTTAGTCCCCAACTGACACATAGACTATCCCAAATTGTTTTAAAACCAAGTCCTAATTTACTACCTCATACTGTTCTAAGGGTTGTTTTCTAATTTTTTCTCATTTTTTTTTCTTTTTAAAATCAAGATAGAGCTTATATATAAAACTATATGTTTCAAGTGTATAATATAGTGACTCATATTTTTAAAGGTTATATTCTGTTTATGATTATTATAAAATATTGGTTATATATCTAAGATTTGTTTTTAATTCTGCCCAGAACTTGTTGGAGCTCTCAAATTCTAAACAACATCAAATACTGTGGTTAGGTTTTCATATCAGCCCATAACTTTGCTTGATTTTCTTTTTTTCTCTTACTATTTTTATTTTACTTATTTTTTCAGCTTTATGGAATCATAATTGAAAAGAAAATGATATTAAAAGTTAAAAAAATAAACATGCTTATTTCATACACAGATAAGAACTTGAATAAATTAATCTTGAAAATATTGTTCAAAATCCTTGGTCTAGGTAAGAAAATCATGTCTACCATGAAACTGGGATTGACTCCTTATGCGTTTGCTAATTGTTGCTCTTGAATTCTAAGTTGCATCAGTCAAAGTCTATCCTAACCCACATCAGAAGACTACAATAACTTGAACAGAGAGTACATGTAAATTACTTATTTCTCTCCTTTCTCCCAGGATTTTATGAAAGGATAGCAAAAGGGAACAAAAAGAATAAAAACATGTGTTAAACTTATTTTTAAAATTTCTTTGCCTTAGATGGGTAAAAGGGCAGGTAGTGATTTTCATGGCTACATTCCTGTATATTGAATTAATTTAATCACTAAAGGATAGTATAAATCAAATTAAGGTTTGTAATCAATTTTATTCCATTGAAGTATAAAATTATATTTAAAAAATTTGACAAAGGACCTGAAAGACCTGTACTCTGGAAAGTGTAAGACTTTGCTGAAAGAAATTAAAGATGACATGTATAAATGGAAAGATGTATTGTGTTTGTACATTCAGTTTAGTTCAGTCACTCAGTCGTGTCTGACTCTTTGCAACCCCATGGACTACAGAACGCCAGGCTTCCATGTCCATCACCAACTCCTGGAGCTTGCTCAAACTCATGTCCATCAAGTTGGTGATGCCATCTAATCATTTCATCCTCTGTCGTCCCCTTCTCCTCCTGCCTTCAATCTTCCCAGCATCAGCGTTTTTTCCAATGAGTCAGTTCTTTGTGTCAGATGGCCAAAATATTGGAGTTTCAGCTTCAGTATGAGCCTTCCAATGAATATTCAGGGTTGATTTCCTTTAGGATTGACTTGTTTGATCTTGCAGTTCAAGGGACTCTTAAGAGTCTTCTCTCAAAAGCCTCAGTTCTTCGACCCTCAGCTTTCTTTATAGTCCAACTCTCACAACCATACATGACTACTGGAAAAACCATAGCTTTGACTATACAGACCTTTGTTGGCAAAGTAATGTCTCTGCTTTTTAATATGTTGTCTAGGTTGGTCATAGCTTTTCTTCCAAGGGGCAAGTGTCTTTTAATTTCATGACTGCTGTCACCATCTGTGGTGATTTTGGAGGCCCCAAATATAAAGTCTGTCACTGTTTCCATTGTTTCCCTATAATTTGCCATGAAGTGATGGGACTGGATGCCATGATCTTAGTTTTTTGAATATTGAGTTTTAAGCCAGCTTTTTCATTCTCCTGTTTCACCTTCATCAAGAAGCTCTTTAGTTCTTCTTTGCTTTCTGACATAAGGGTGGTGTCATCTGCATATCTGATGTTATTGACTTTTCTCCCAGCAATCTTGATTCCAGTTTGTGCTTCATCCAGCCTAGTATTTTGCATAATGTACTCCAAATATAAGTTAAATAAATAGGCTGACAATATACAGCCTTGATGTACTCCTTTCCCAATTTTAATCCAGTCCATTGTTCCATGTCCAGTTCTAATTGTTGTTTCTTGAGCTGCATCCAAGTTGTGCACTGGAAGAAGTATTAATTGTCCATACTCCCAAAGCAATCTATAAATTCAGTGCAATGTCTATCAAAATGTGTTAATATCTAAAATATATAAAGAACTCACAACTTAATATCAAAAAACTCAAACTACCCTATTAAAAAAAATGGGCAGGGGGCCTGTATGGAGACTTTTCAAAGGAGGACATACAGGTGGCCAGCAGACACATGAAAAGATGCTCAGCATCAGTAGCCATTAGGAAAATGCAAATCAAAACCACAATGAGGCATCACTTCATGCCCATGACAATGGCTATTATCAAAAAGACAAGAAATAACAAATGTTACTGAGGATGTGGAGAAAAGGAACCTTTGTGCACTGTTGGCAGGAATGTCAGTCAATGCAGTCACTATGGAAAACAGTATGGAGGTTCTCAAAACATTAAAAATACAGCTACCGTATGATTTAGAAATTCCATTTCTAGGTAGTTATTTAAAGAAAATGGAAACACTAACTCAAAAGATATAGGCATCTCCATGTTCACTGCACATTATTTACAAAGCCAAGATATGGAAACAACTCAAGTGTCCATTGATGGATGAATGGATAAAAAGTTGTGGTATATATATGTGTGTGTGTGTGTGTATTAATATATGTGTACGCACACGTATGTATTTACATGCATACATTTACAATGGATTATCGCTCAACCATAAAAAGAATGAACTCTTTCATTTGCAACAAGATGTATGGACCAAGAGGATTTTATGCTAAGAGAAACGAATCAGATAAAGACAAATATTATACAATTTCACCTATATATAGAACCTAAGAAACAATACAAAGAACAAAGTAAGCAATACATAAAGAGAACAAACTGGTGGTCACTAGAAAACCCAGGTGTGGCAGGGTTGGATAAAGTGGGTGAAGTGAATTAAGAGGTATGTCCTTCCAGGGATATATAGATATATAAATCACAGGGGTGTATTATACAGCATAAGGAATATAGCCAATAATACCGTAATAATTTTGTATGGTGACAGATGGTTATTAGACTTATCATGGTCATCATTTCATAATGTATTTAAATGTTGAATCACTATGTCGAACCTAAAACTAAAATAATATTATACATCAACTATACTGCAACAAAAAAGAAATGTAATGACTATCAAATTGCTTTTGTTGGAATGTATTTGAGAGTAAGTCCCTTTTATTTAATAAACATTGATACAAGTAAACTGCTAGAATTATTCTCAGTAATATGCTAGAAATAATGATCTTCAGGGTTGGGGTTAATAACCTGTGGAAATGACTGGATTTGATACCTTGGTTCTTGAATCCTCCCAGCACGTCACCAAGAATGACAACCATTTTAGACATTTTGACTTGAAATTAGGCTTGAAAATAGCTACCCTCTAGGGGTGAGTTAACATTTAATGTTGGGCAAGTAGAAATGACTGCTGATTTTCATTCTTTATATTAATTCCATGGGGAGGGTGAGCTAGTAAAACATTTGTGTGAGCTGGTCATTATTTGAAATTTATTTACCAAAGTGGCTTACGTAATAATCAGCCCTGTGCTAAATCAGTCAGTCAACAAGTTTTTATTGAGTCCCCACTGGATTAGAGTAATGTACAGTAATGATGTATTCAGTAGTGTACAGATGTATGCAGCATAGATTAGACATGAGCTCGACCCCCAAGGCCTTACAAGCCATTAGAGGAGACAAACAGACACATATCATCAGCTGAAATGTAACCAGATGACTTAACTCTCAGAGCATGGAGGAGGAATGGCTGGGCTGGGATTGTTCTGGCGGGTGATGGGCTAGGTGAAGTGTGGGAATCTTCCATGATGTAGGTGCCTTGGTTTGGGTTAGGTAAAAGAAAGTTAGTGGTTTGGTAGATGAGGAAAGCAATTTGCCTTAGTGAATATAGTATAATTCAGACAAAGACTGAAGTGGGGAAGAAAAGTCTTAATTTATCTGGAGGGTAGCAACATAGACGAGTGTACAAATAAGACAAGTAATGGATAAAGTTATTTGAAACCAAAGTTTGAGCAGGGATGACATTGCAAAGGTATGAGTCGCATATCACAATGACAAGGTCCAGTTTAACTTTGTTAAATGCAGGGCCCTTTATGAAAAGTAATTAAATGAGAGGCTTTTGTTTGGGGATTGCTCATGTGGGAATCTTCCCCATGCTTGCCTTGTCTGACTAATTTGAGACAGACCTTGGCTCGACAAGCATCAAAGAATGAAAAATTTGTATGCCATCTGGAGGTTTCTGGATGAACATCCTTTGCTCAAGCAAACTCACTGGTTCCTAATTGACCACCATCACTCAGCATCATGTGAACATTGTTGGCCCACTTTCCCTTTTATTATTAGCTCCTTCTCATACTTTAATACTGTCCCATATGGGCATGTTCAGTTACATTCCATTTTTCCTGGCATTCTACCTTCTTTTATAATTTTAAGGAAATAGCCAGTTTTAGTTAAGAAGACTTTCTAACTTGCTTGATTATGGAATGAACGAGGACAGCTGCTTAGCACACTTTATGGTAAGGTCACCCAACTAAGACAGGCAGGGTCAGTAGCAAACACTAGTTGAGGGGAATGACAAATTTGCACTGGTAGCTGAGCCAAGCAACTCCAATCTGAGCCTCATGTGCTAACAAGTTTCAGTAATCACTAAGCACCGCCTTTACAATTTGTATTTTATATCGGAGTATAGTTGATTAACAATGTGGTATTAGTTTGCTCCTTTTTCTTCATTAGGTATAAAATGGGTGTCAGTTTAGCCCCTAACGATGCTGGTAAAATCATTCTCCAACTTTTAATCTTTGATTCAGAAACTCTTTTCTGACTCTTAATGAGATCTACGATTGATGGGTCACTTAACACTAACTGGCAGCTTTCTTGGGCTTTACTTTTAATACCTAAAACTACCCAGCAGGCCTGTGAGGTACATACTATTAGCTCTGTCTTAGGATGAAAAAAAGCAAAATGGCTGTCTGAGGAGGCCTTACAAATAGCTATGAAAAGAAGGGAAGTGAAAAGCAAANGATTCATGGGGTCTCAAAGAGTCGGACACAACTGAATGACCGAACTGAACTGAAGTGATCAACAGACGAGATAAGTGAGGCATCTAGTGGCTGTGGGGTGGGTGTGTGATACTGGATAAGGTGCTTCCAACTATTCCCAGGATTGGTCTTTCTTCCTTCAGCCCCCCACCTTTACCCTCTGCCAATCCAACTCTAGCTCCAGCTTTTCCAGCACCTTTCCTGACACCTTACACTCAAACCCATGGGTCCGCCCTTACCTGGAGCTCTGTCGGAAGGGTCTGTAGTACTGGATCCTTGTTCCAGTCCATATGTGGAGTTCTTCCTGAGGGTGAAGGGCTTGGGAGTCAGGAATGGGTAATGTCACCTACTGAGGAGTCACTGAAGTGATAGAGACAGGCTGGCTGCCAGGAGCCCCAGTCTGACCTGGAGTGGCCTCCATTTCTATCACTTACTCGCTGGACAATGTTGGGCCTCTGTCCCTGATTCTCTAGGGAGGGAGTAATAATATCCACTTTAAGACCGTAGCCTAGTTAAAAGCCAGGTCTACCCTGTGGGAGGTGTCCCTCAACAAGTAGCAATCTCCTGGCTTCTTTCTTTTTTTTTTAATTTAAAAATATTTACTTATTTATTTGGCTGCATCAGATCTTCATTGTGGCACATGGGTTCTCTATTGTGGTGCGGGGTGGCATGAGGGCCAAGTAGTTGCTATGCGGGTTTAGTTGCTACAAGGCAAGTGGGATCCTGGCCCAATGTCCCCCGTGTTGGAAGGTGGATTTTAAACCCATGGACCACCAGGGAAGTCCTAGCCTCTTGCTTTCTTGCCTTCCCCTGATCTCATAGGGCTGCTGATATGACCTCCACATTGGAAGGTGGATTCTAAACCCCTGGACCAGCACCAGGGAAGTCCTAGCCTCCTACCTTCTTGCCTTCCCCTGATCTCAGAGGGCTGCTGATACGATGAGGGAGCCACCACAGGAATGATAGGGCCTCAGAGGGCAGCCAGCCTGGAGTGGAGCACCATTCACACACTCAAGAATGTCCTCAAAATGGCCCACACAGGGGGACTCTGGCCTCTTCACACTACAGGGTCAGTTACTAAGGGACACGCTGACTTCCACAGGCATGAGGCTCTCTCCTGAAGCAAGAGAAAGGGGGCTTTGCGCTCTCTGCTGCTGCCTCTCACCTTCCTCCACTAATTATCCTCCTCCTCCTCCAGGGATTGACGCAAAGCTCCCTTCCTACAGGAAGCTTCCCCAACTCTCCTCAGCTGAGTTAGGGACCTCCTTTAGGTTCTCATGCCACTCCTTCTCCTCTGTGCCTGTACACACTCATTCATTCATCCAGCAAATACTTTTTTTTTTTTTTTACAATGTATATATATTTATTTATTTAGGCTACTTCTGGTCTTAGTCGCAGCACATAGGATTTGCGGTGTTTGGTCTCCAGAGAGCACGGGCTCAGTAGTTGCCTGTTGGCATGTGGGATCTTAGTTCCCTGACCAGGGATTGAATTTGTGTCTGCTGGGTTGGAAGGTGGGTTCTTAACCCGAACTACCAGGGAAGTCCCTCATCCAGCAAACACTTAATAAGTACTAAGTACAGGCTAGGTTTTGTGCCAGGCTCTGGAGATACAATTCTGAAGAACAATAATAGCTGACATTCATAGTATACTTGGTGCCATCTGTGGCTCTACGTGCCAGCGTATTTGTTTATTTAATCCTCTCCTGAGGGGGCTTTGAGGGAGATACTATTATTATCCCCATTTTCCAGGTGAGGAAATGGACCCAGAGAGCTGAGGTAACTTGTTTTTGGGGGCCTTACCCCTTGGTATATACTCTTGCCTGGAAAATCCCATGGATGGAGGAGCCTGGTAGGCTGCGGTCCATGGGGTCGCTAAGAGTNGCGACTGCAGCACGCAGGCCGGACATTAATGAAGAGCGACTGCAGCATACATCCGGAACCTTAGTGAAGGGCAACCGCGGCACACATCCCTGAACTTAAAGTAAGGTGCCCCTGGAACACAGCATGGATGTCGGCAGACGTTCACTGTGGCACACATACAGGATCTTATCCAGTGTGACCGCGGCACACAAGTCAGACCTCGGCTCAGGGAGATCGCGGCACACAGCCCAGACCTCGGCGCAGGGTGACCGCGACAAACAGCCCGAACCTCAGTGAAGGACGACTGTAGCACACAGCCCAGAAATGTGTGCAGGGCGAGCTTGGCACAGTGCTCGGAACACATCGCTAGCCAACCCCGAACACAGCCTGGACTGCGGCACAGGGCGACCGCGGTACACAGCCCGGACTTCAGCACAAGATGAGCATGGCACACAGCCCGGACCTCGGGGCTGGGCAACCGTGGCTCACAGCCCGGTTCGCAGTGAAGGCCGACCGCGGACACAGCCCGAACCTCAGTGAAGGCCGACCGTGGAACACAGCCCGGAACTCTTCCCTAGCCGACCGTGGAACACTGCCCATATTTTGGCGCACTGCGACCTCAGCACACAGGCCGGACCTTGGTGCAGGGCGACCGTGGCACACATTCCGGACATCAGCGCAGGGCGACCGCAGCACACATCACGAACCTCANATGTCCAACCCCCCTGATACCTGCCAGTGTCACTGAGGGTTAGAAGGCTTAGAATATTCCAGAGCATTAACATAAAAAGAGGAAACAATTCACAGAAAAATCATCATCTTGAAATATATGGAAAAGCAATAAATACATAAATAACTGCAGCTACTTTTGAACTCAATCTTGCTTCAATACAAAAAATTGGCCTAAATATTTCCATTTATTATCTCTAAAGCATTGTTTACACAACTGGACTGTACTATATTACAGTCATATGTTTAAATGTTAAGTTCTTCTGATAGAGAACTTTCATTAAACTTCATTTTAGTCAGTGATTTGTCAACTTAATAAAATGTTATGCTTCCTGCTTGAAAGCAACAACTATGATAAATGCTATCTCCCTAGTCTGGAACTTAAAACATTTAATATAATCACTCAGAGTCTGGGTCTGATTTCTTTAAAAGGCATATTAAATGATATAAGTATAAGTATGACTGTTTCCCCTAAAAACTAGAATCAGTGTTCATGGCATTAAAAGTAAGTAATTTACTTTATTCCCCCCAAAAGGTGTTTAGGACAAGATATTTCAATTACTGAGTTAAAAGTCCAAAATAAACTGTGACAAGTAGAGACTGTGGGGTAATTATTATAGTGCCTTCTCATATAAAACTGTCCTTGATGTTCACACTGTTAAGCTACCTTATGAAGTCTTTTGGGTACCAATGGATATATTCCAAGATAATCTTACCACAAATGCTACTTAACAGTAAATCATATTAAATGCTTTCTATGGTGCTTTAACAACAGGCTGGTCATAAACCAGAGACAATAAAATTGCACCGAATGAATTGAGATTTTCCAGTATTTTTTTTAGATGAAATCATGAATATCCATCTATGTCTGTTAATTTGCTTTGTAAGAATTATATAGTATAGATGCTATTTTATTACTATTTCTAAGAAAATGTCCAATCTCTTCACTACCAGAAAATATTTTATCTGATAAGCACATGGCTGACTTTTTCTGTCTTAGGGAAAAAAAAATTATCTACATATCAAAACCATTTTAATTCCAAAATTATAAATTGTTGATAACAGTAATTAAGGTGTTAAGCCTTAATCTTTTGGAGTATGTAATATCTCCTGATTATGAAAGATTGGTCAGTAATCTTTTAGTTAATAGGGTTTTACTCTCAAGTCTCAGTTCTGATGATAAAATTTAAAGTTAGCCTAAGACTGACAGTGTAGCCAAAATAAACATATGCACAAAAGCTATGGCCAAACTTCCTTGTTTGCTG
Organism: Neotragus pygmaeus; assembly: GCA_006410875.1. NCBI lineage: Eukaryota > Metazoa > Chordata > Mammalia > Artiodactyla > Bovidae > Neotragus > Neotragus pygmaeus. Next base: position 15,341 of record SJYV01048207.1, on the reverse strand, counting down.
GGACAGTCTCAGTTTACATTTGCTTCAATATAACTATTTAGACTGCATCTTCCTGATAAAACTTAAAGTTATCCTAAGACTGGCCTTCTTAGGGACTGTACTGAGTCTTAAAAGCTCCTAANACATATGCACAAAAGCTATGGCCAAACTTCCTTGTTTGCTGGGACAGTCTCAGTTTACATTTGCTTCAATATAACTATTTAGACTGCATCTTCCTGATAAAACTTAAAGTTATCCTAAGACTGGCCTTCTTAGGGACTGTACTGAGTCTTAAAAGCTCCTAAGTACTGTTCTGATCTCATGAGTGTGAATATGTCTGACCTGATATACTGGCATGATAATATATATATATACTGACATGATAATATAAAAAGCAAAGAAAATGTGGTGACATGTATTTTGTACAGGGCTGAAGTTTCCTCCTCTTTATTGGTTAGGCAAACTAATTCTCAAAAACAAATTACTATGTTTACCAAAAGATCCAATTTCTGAAACCCACAACCAGCTAGATTCAAGATGACTCTGAATTAGTTATTTAAAGGAGAACAGATTTTTAAAAGTCAAATCAACAGTGAACCAAATGTGCCATGAATATTTTCAAGACTAAACCTATTTTATATGATCCACAGTTTGACTCTACTAGTAGATGGGACAGGGTACTACCAGTTCTTGGTCCTGAACCACAACTATACTGGAAAACCAAATTCTTGGCAAATCTCTCCTAGCAAGCACTTAATTTAGTTGTGTGAAATATTTTGGTAAAACACTGAAACTCCTTCTAAGGAGCCTATTTGTATTTGACTATCCTCCTGGATTGGATTCTAAAACTGCATGAGATCTGAGACAAAGTCTTACTTAATTCTGTACCCTCCATGTTGCTTAGTGTATTGTATTACACTTAGATCATTCAAATTCTTGATTAGCTGAAATGTAGCAAGGAATATGTAATCCTTTTTCCTTTGTCCTATCCTTAAATGCTATCTAGGTTGGTCATAACTTTTCTTCCAAGGACTAAGGGTCTTCTAATTTCATGGCTGCAGTCACCATCTGCAGTGATTTTGGAGCCCCCCCCCAAATCAAGTTTGACACTGTTTCCACTGTTTCCCCATCTATTTCCCATGAAGTGATGGGACCGGATGCCATGATCTTTGTTTTCTGAATGTTGAGCTTTAAGCCAACTTTTTCAGTCTCCTCTTTCACTTTCATCAAGAGGCTCTTTAGTTGTTCTTTACTTTCTGCCATAAGGGTGGTGTCATCTGCATAACTGAGGTTATTGATACTTCTTCCGGCAATCTTGATTCCAGCTTGTGNTTGAGCTTTAAGCCAACTTTTTCAGTCTCCTCTTTCACTTTCATCAAGAGGCTCTTTAGTTGTTCTTTACTTTCTGCCATAAGGGTGGTGTCATCTGCATAACTGAGGTTATTGATATTTCTTCCGGCAATCTTGATTCCAGCTTGTGTTTCTTCCAGCCCAGCGTTTCTCATGATGTACTCTGCATATAAGTTAAAGAAGCAGGGTGACAATATACAGCCTTGATGTACTCCTTTTCCTATTTGGAACCAGTCTGTTGTTCCATGTCCAGTTCTAACTGCTGCTTCCTGACCTGCATACAGATTTCTCAAAAGGCTGGTAAGTGTTAAATATGTGTATATATCATAAGGAACTAGTTTTTTGGATGCCACTCTAACACACACTTTCACTTACTCTGTCTTTCAAATAATGGTCTACACAAAATATGTAAATCACTTTTGTGATATTCAAGCAAGTAATCCGCGCCCAAGGCCACATAATAAGTGGCTAAGTTGTACATAGAGCCCAGGTTTCTTCGCTTTCATCTACTGCTTTTTTAAAATCACATGACTACTTCCTAATAGATAGTCTCATGTGGCTTTGATTTTCTTTACATAGTCTTGAAGTGTCCTGAACAACTCAGAATAAGATGGAAATCATTAATATTAGTTCATTGTTTTTCTTAAGTGTGAAATTTTGGTGACCTATCACGTACCATCACAAGTAAAAACAGCCATCATTACTCTTTGCCTAAATGCCTTATGACATGCCCACCTTATCTAGTTTAGTAATATAGAGACCTCCTACCCTGGGAACTATAACCTTCAAATGTGAAGGAGAGGGAAAATCTGTAAGATGTGTTCCTTTTAGAAACTAGAAACTTCCACGGTACTTCAACCAGACAACTCTTTTAATACTATTCAGCAGATTACAATACACACAACAGATTATACTGAAGACTGCTGGAGACAATGAATATGTTAACTATCTGGTGGTTCATTTAACTCACTGTTGGGACAGTGAGTTAGAAATGACAATTACCCTACGGTATACAAACCAATCTCAAGCTAAATTGTTTTAGTTTCCATAAATACTTCAAGACTTATAAATTACTTCCATTAAGTTCATGCGGCAGAAAGGCTGAAGACTAGCTGTCAACTCTAATACCCAAGGGGATTAAAAAAGGCTACACAATTAACCCCAATTTTATATATGTAGTATGACAGAGATCTTGGAGATGGTGTGAAATGTACAACAGCCCACTTGAATAAAATCTAAATTATTAATTTTTTTTACAATTTTACAAGTTGGTTTTCCATTTACAATTGTAAAATATTGACTATATATTCTCCATGTTATACGATTATATCCTTGAGCCTATCTTACACCCAATAGTTCTTACCCGCTCCCCGACCTCTCTATTGTTTGACCCCTTCCTGACTGGTAACCACTAGTTTGTTCTCTGCATCTACCACAACTTGCTTTTAATGCCTCAATTGGGGTAACACTTTGCTCTGTGTACCAACTCTCCTTCAGATAAAGTGAAGAAATCCCCAAAATCAAGCTGTTAGGTATTGCAACTACTGAAAGTATACAAACGAAGCTCACTTAGCTTTTACAATCCTGCAAATAACAACACAAGCAATAACAATAGCTAACACTTTATAGTGCTGACCATGTGCCAGGTATCATTCCATGCATCTTATATAAATTGATTCATATGATCCTTATAAAAACCCTATGAGCCAAGTATGGTACTGCTCCCATTTTATTTATTTTTTGACCATTTGGGACGTGGAATCTTAATGCCTTTACAAGGGATGGAACCTGCATCCCCTGCATTGGAATCATGGAGTCTTAACCACTGAATGGCCAGGGAAATCCTATTCCCATTTTAGAAAGAAACACTAGCACAGAGTAGTTAAAGTAATTTCCCCAAAGTCACACAGCTGAAAAGCAGGAGGTAAAATACAAATCCATGCAACCTAATGCCAAGGCTAAACCACAAAGACAAAGAACTATTAACATATTTCACTACTTTCAGTAACAGACTGCAGGCATGACCAAGGAGAAGGCAGGCTGCCTCAGCCTTCTTTCTCATACTGATACTCTTGTTCTGAACCAGTGTGGATGTTCTGTGACTCTCACTCGTCACTCGACTGGCCAGGGAGACCTGTCAAGACACCTGAGCAATGCAGAACCCTGCATGCACGCTTCTCCATCCTGCAAGCAGCAGCCACGAACAAGATGACACAGTGGAGGAAGAAACTGTTTCAGAATGACAAGTCCTAGGGGAACCTCAGGTTAAGTCCAAGAAACCTTTCTCAAGTACTGTAATTACTACGTACCAAGCTCTGGGAATAAAAAGAAGAGTAACACACTGTTTCTACCCTCAAGTTCACTGCAGACTGAAAAACTTAGAAAAACTGCTTTTTTTTTTGGTTGATCATGTCACGCAGCATGTAGGATCTTAGGTCCCAGACCAGGGACTGAACCATGCCCCCTGCAATGGAAGCGAGAGCTATCAACCACTGGACTGCCAGGGAAGTCCTGCTGCATTATTGTTTTGATACCCACAGATAAAAGAGCAGGTCAGAATGAATGTGAACTGAAACATCACAGCTCTTGCTTGCTTCGTTATTTGTTAGCCCCTTAAAAGTAATAAATTACTTTGAAAGCTGATTTAAAATGACATAAACCCCTAGGCTGAGAGCACGATGGGAACATCATGGTACAATATGGTGGACAGTTAACAGAGATAATATTGAAGTATCCCACTAGTTCTCTTGATTCAAATGGCTAAGAGCTGGAAAATATTACAGCATATTTGTATGCTGACTGGAATGAAAGCAGGGTTAAAAAAAAAAAAAAAACCAGAAACTGGAGAGAACAGATGAAGACAATTCTGACAGCAAAGTCCTTGCATAGAAGAGTATGGATTTCAGCACACAATGGAGGGTTTGACCTCAGACAGGGACATGGGCATTTCAGTCCCATTCCACGTAAGAGGAGGGAGATGAACAGTGGTAGTGGAAGGATGAGAACATTCTCTTCAATTTTTTTTAAAATTTAAATGAAATAAGCTGTGAAGTCATCAGTTGAGAGTAAAGAAGGTGGAAAGAGAGCATGAGATACTGCAATCGTCTTGGAGAGTGGGTAAGTCAGTTGACCAGAGAAATAAGGAAATGTTGCCAAATGGCATTTAGGGTCCTCCTGGGGTTTGTGGTCATGATTTTAAAGTGAGATTAGTCTGTATGGTTGTATATTCTTCTCTAGCTGCATTTGGCTGCTGAGGTGTTGAGTAGATGGAGAGTTCAATTTAACTACAGCTGCTAGACAAGTATGACAAGAGGGAACGATTAAAATGGTAGACTACAAAATCTAACTTGGATGGGGCGGTGGGAGTAAGGAAGTGATTATTAAGAAACTGACTCATGTAATCGTGGGGGATGGCAAGTGTGAAACTTGCAGAACAGGACAGCAGGCTAGAGAGGCTGGGAAGAAGTGATGTTACAGCTGTCTGATGCAGAATTCCTTCTGCTTTCAAGGATCCTGGTTCTTTTTTCTTAAGGTCTTCAACTGATTGGATGAGGCCCATCCACATTATGGAAGATAATCTGTTTTACTCAAAGTCTACTGATTTAAATATCTACCAAATCTAGAAAATATTTTCACAGCAACACCTAGACTGTTGCTTGACTGAAAACTGGGCTCTCTATATCCAGTTGACACATAAAACCAACCATTTACAGAATCATTTACAGAAAAGGATGAGGATGTAGGGGATGTTTAAAAATCACTACCCATCACGGGTTCTGAAGAGCACAATGAAACTTAGTTTATTGATGTGTATAAGATTAGGACAAATGAAAAGAGAAATATAGCACTTTCCATGGATGAGGGGTGCTATATGGTGGTTAATGGCACAAATTTTAGTGTTAGAGCTCTTGGTTCAAAACTGCTCTACCCACATGTACCCCAGTGTTCATCGCAGCACTGTTTACAATAGCTAGGACACGGAAGCAACCTAGATGTCCACTGATGGACGAATGAGTAAGAAAGCTGTGGTATATATACACAGTGGAGTATTTACTCAGCTATTAAAAAGTACACATTTGAGTAAGTTCTAATGAGGTGGATGAAACTGGAGCCTATTATACAGAGTGAAGTAAGTTAAAAAGAAAAACACCAATACAGTATATTAACGCATATATATGGAATGTAGAAAGACGGTAACAACAACCCTATAGGCAAGACAGCAAAAGAGACATGGATATAAAGAACAGACTTTTGGACTCTGTGGGAGAAGGCGAGGGTGGGATGATTTGAGAGAACAGCATTGAAACATGTATGTTACCACACATGAAACAGATGACCAGTCCAAGTTCAATGCATGCAACAGGCACTCAAAGCCAGTGCACTGGGACAACGCTGAGGGATGGGATGGGGGTTCAGGATGGGGGGACACGTGTATACCCATGGTTGATTCATGTCAGTGTATGGCGAAACCCACCACACTATTGTAATTAGCCTCCAATTAAAATAAATAAATTAAAAAAACCCTGCTCTACCACTTAAGGCATGAGTCTGAGCAGGCTCTTCAACTAAGCCTCTTTCACCAAAAGGGATACAAGAGAATGGCTTTTTAGAATGGTTGGCATACAGAAAACACACAAAACTGTTAGCTCTTACTATTACCAGAAAAGATTCTATTGTAAATCTATTCTCCCCCAAAATTATTCACAAATTTAGTGTCATTATACTTCAATTTTCAATGAATTTTTTGATAAACTGATTTTAAATTCTGTTTGAAAAATAGGTATGTGGAGGAAAAAAGAGACTTCTGAAGGAGAATATGAGAAACTCAGCACCAGTCATCAAAACACAGCAGAATACTATAGGTAAACACCTGTAATGGTGCAGGAAGAGGTAACTAAATAAATGAATAGAAGGTCAAGAAATAGACTTATATAGAATTATAATTTAAGATAGGATAAATGTACCATGTACCTCCGATGAATGTGGGGACTCACAGATCATTCATTAATTAGTGCTCGCTTTTCACTTGGGAATAAAAGTATAAACTCTGTAATTTTAGGCTAGTGGAAGCCCTTCTAGGGATGACATGAGGCTGAAATGTTATGAAACTTTAAAAAATTTTATGGGCTACGGGGTATATAGCTAAAGGAACTGAAAGCAGAGACCTGGAACTGATATGTGTATACCCATGGTCACAGCAGCATTATTTACAATAGCCAAAAAGTGAAAGCAAACAACGTCAATCAACAGATAAACGCATAAACAAAATGTGGACTATTATTCAGTCTTGAGAAGAAAAAAAACTGACACGTGCTACAGCAGAGATGAACCCCAAGAGCAGGGATTAAACCCGAGAACACTACGCAAACAGAAATAGGTCAGTTACAAAGAGACAAGTACTGCGTGATTCTACTTGTATGAGGCATCTACTCAGACAAAGAAAGTAGAACGGTGATAACCAGGGACTGAGGGGAAGGGGAAGTGGGAAATGGTTGTTTAATGCGTATAATTTTACTTTTGAAAGATGACAAAAAGCTCTGGAGACTGGCTGCACAACAATGTGAATGTACATTGAACTACATAGCTAAAAATGATCAAGACAATAAATTTCATGTATACTTCAATAAAATTAAAAAGAGAAAGACAAAAAAAGTATGGAATTTTTTCAGAGCCTTACAAAGTAGTCCTAAAAAAGAAAATGAGTAGTAGCTACGAAAACTTTGGAATGATAATAAACGGAAACTGGCCCAGCCATATATTAAATATATTTTAAAATTATAATAATTAAAATAGTGTAGTAATGAGACTAATCAATTCTGTATGGGCAAGAATTCAATATTATGATAAGGATGACATCACAATTTGGTGAGGAGAGACTTTTATTTCAAATAATGTGGGGTCAATTAGTTAATTTTTTAGTTTTCATTTCATGGGTAAGGGACTATTCACAGTCAAATGCTAAAACACATTCCAGATAAATAGAAATGAAACTGTTTTACACATATCTTGTTTCCCTTTATTACTGCTCTGCCTTTCTCATAGTTTAATACTCTGAATATTCATTGGGCTGACGCTGAAGTTGAAGCTCCAACACTTTGGCCACCTGATGCGAAGAGCAGACTCAGTGGAAAAGATGGTGATGCTGGGAAAGACTGAAGGCAAAAGGAGAAAAGGGAGGCAGAGGATGAGATGGTTAGATAGCATCCTCAATTTAAAGAACATGAGTTTGAGCAAACTCTGGGAAACAGTGAAAGACAGGGAAGCCTGGTGTGCTGCAGTCCATGGGGTGGCAGAGTTAAACCACTTAGCAACTGAACAACAATAATAATATTATTTTGGCAGTCTTCTCTTTATATTCTAATAACCAACTGGGTGATATATGAATAACAGTGCTTTGGAATTTAAAGATCTTATAGAAAATCCTGACAGTCAACAAATGCAAAGTATAACTTGTCTTATAACTTTATCCCTCATCACGTGACCTTGGGATTGATATACACTGCACCACTGTAGTTTGAAGGGTCTGCAGTCATTAACATGCTTGGACCCTTAATATCTGAGTACTTGTCAACCATAAAAAGCTTCCATACTTTACTTTTTGAATATGTTTCACTCTTTAACAATACGGGAACACCAGAAATGTACACTTTATTTTTCCCAATAAATACAGTCAGCCTTTGAATCCAGTTTCTGCATTTGTGCACAGGGAGGGACAACTATGGGATTTGAGCATCTGCAGATTTTGGTATCTGGGGTGGGGCCTGGAACCAATTCCCCCAGGGATACTGGGGGATGATTGAACATCAGATTATCCATTTTAAGTTACCAGGTTAGCATTTATTCCATGGCGAGTCAAAGGACTGCTGAAGGGAACGATGTGAATGGCTTTCACAGATGGTGTGGTAGGCAGAATGACTTAAGATGTCTAGATCCTGGTCTACAGAACCTGTGAATATGCTATATTACATGGCAAAGGGACTTTCAGAAGTAAAGTTATAGACTGCAAGATAGATATTCCCCTGGAATACCTTCGTGGGTCTCATCTAGCTGGGTCTCCTGCATTGCAGGCAGCTTCTTTATCATCTGATCCAACAGGGAAGCCCTTAAGATAGATATTCCCTTGGAATATCCTCGTGGGTCTCATCTATTTATAAAACCCCATGAAAGCAGAGAACTTCCTCTGGATGGATGTGGAATCGATGTGGCAGAAGGGGAGGCCAGAGCTATCTAAAGTGTGACAAGGACTCAATGCGTTATTGTCGGTTTGAAGATGAAGGATGCAGGTGAGGAATGCAAGAGGCTTTAAGCATCTGAGAGGGGCCCGGCTGACACAACAGCAAGGAATGGGACCTCAGCCCTACAACTGCAGGCAACTGAATTTTCCTAACATTCTAACAGGCTTGGCAGCAGATTTGTCCCTGCAGCCTAGGCCAGCTGACAACCTGCTTTCAAACCTTGTGAGACCCAGAGGAGAGGAACCAGCCTAGTGCACCCGAACATGTGACCTAAGCAAGTGTGAGAGAATAAATCTACATTGTCATAAACCACTAAGTTTGGGGCAATTTGTTATTGTGGGAATATAAAACAAACATAGAGGCACTGGATTCTTTTACATACTAAACCACCGCCCTCCCCCCGCCCCCCCGGGGCCTGCCAAAAAAAGGAGGGGAAAAAAAAAAGTAGATACTGTTAGGAATAACATAAGAGGATAGACTTATGACTGTCCTTTTTTTTTTTTTAAAAGCTAGATCTGTGGGTCACTGTTTTTAGAACAAGTGGTAGGAAAGTCACTGGTACAAGAAGCATACTTGGTACAAGAAAATTAAGACTATTTTCTATTAACCAGTTCCTATTAATCAGGAATTAGTTTCTATTAATCAGATATTGACAATGTTTTTGGAGGGATTATCTTCCAAGGAGTGACTAACACCCAAGTTCGAAGAATAAAACAGTTAACATTTCTTCAGTGTAGTTCCACAGTGTTTAAAACAATCCCCCGCCCCCAAAAAAAGCTATGCCATAGAACAATAATTTATTTTTTTTCCTTTCCTATTCCCCTTCTTGGTCACCCAATTCCAAAAATAAAGCTAAAATCCTACAATAAACTAAGTACAGGAAAAAAAAACAAACAAACACAGAAACAGGCATTTGACACAGGAGAAAACGGATCAGATGACTTTTTCATACCATTTAAGTACTGGCACCATTCCTAATAAAACTACCTAGTTAAAATCCCATTCATTTAGTAAATATTACTTACCNCCCCTTCTTGGTCACCCAATTCCAAAAATAAAGCTAAAATCCTACAATAAACTAAGTACAGGAAAAAAAAAACAAACAGAAACAGGCATTTGACACAGGAGAAAAGGGATCAGATGACTTTTTCATACCATTTAAGTACTGGCACCATTCCTAATAAAACTGCCTAGTTAAAATCCCATTCATTTAGTAAATATTACTTACAGAACAGCTTCTAGTGACAGGCCCTGTTCTAAACACGGGTGACAGTACAATGCTATCAAGTAATTTCCCCNACCATTCCTAATAAAACTACCTAGTTAAAATCCCATTCATTTAGTAAATATTACTTACCGAACAGCTTCTAGTGACAGGCCCTGTTCTAAACACGGGTGACAGTACAATGCTATCAAGTAATTTCCCCTTCACGGATCACTGCCTTGCTGAGGCAAAGGGACTTGCATTACTCGGTGAAGCTATGAGCCACGCCAAGTAGGGCCACCCAAGGTGGACGGGTCCCAGTGAAGAATTCAGACAAAACGTAATCCACTGGAGGAGGGAATGGCAAACCACTCCATTAGAACCTCACAAACTGTACAAAAGGACAAAAAGATATGACACCGAAGGATGAGTCCCCCAGGTCTGAAGGTGTCCGATATGCTACTGGGCTACTAATAGCCCAGAGAAATGAAGCGGCCAGGCCAAAGTGGAAACGACGCTCAGTTATGGGTGTGTCTGGTGATGAAAATAAAATCCTATGCTGCAAAAATGGTATTGCATAGGAACCTGGAATGTTAAGTCCATGAATCAAGGTAAACTGGATGTGGTCAAGCAGAGATGGTAAGAAAAAATACTGACATTTTTAGTTTACATCAGTGAACTAAAATGGATGGGAATGGGCGAATTTAATTCAGATGATCGTTGTATCTACTACTGGGGCAAGAACCCCATAGAAGAAATGGAATAGCCCTTATAATCAACAAAAGGGTCCGAAATGCAGTACTTGGGTGCCACCTCAAAAACGATAGAATGATCTTGGTTCGTTTTCAAGACAAGTCATTCAACATTACAGCAATCCAAGTCTATGCCCCTGCCACTGATGCCAAAGAAGCCCATCAGTTCTATGAAGACCCAGAAGACCTCCTAAAACTAACACCAAAAAAGATGTTCTGTTCAATGGGGATTGGAATGCAAAAGTAGGAAGTCAAAAGATATCTGAAATAACAGGCAAGTTTGGCCTTGGAGAACAAAATGAAGCAGAGAAGAAGGCGATGGCACCCCACTCCAGTACTCTTGCCTGGAAGGTCCCATGGACGGAAGAGCCTGGTGGGCTGCAATCCATGGGGTCGCTGACAGTTGGACATGACTGAGCGACTTCACTTTTCACTTCCATGCATTGGAGAAGGCAATGGCAACCCACTCCAGTGTTCTTGCTTGGAGACTCCCAGGGACGGGAGAGCCTGGTGGCCTGCTGTCTATGGGGTCGCACAGAGTCAGACATGACTGAAGCGACTTAGCAAAGGCTAACTGAATTTTGACAAGAAAATGTACTGGTCATAGAAAATACCCTTTTTCAACAACAGAAGAGACGACTTACATATGGACATCACCAAATGGCCAATACTGAAATCAAACTGATTATATTCTTTGTAGCCAAAGATGGAGAAGCTGTATACAGTCAGCAAAAACAAGACCTGGAGCTGACTGTGGCNAATACCCTTTTTCAACAACAGAAGAGACGACTTACATATGGACATCACCAAATGGCCAATACTGAAATCAAACTGATTATATTCTTTGTAGCCAAAGATGGAGAAGCTGTATACAGTCAGCAAAAACAAGACCTGGAGCTGACTGTGGCTCAGATCATCAGTCATCAGCTTCTCACAGCAAAATTCAGGCCTAAAGAAAGCAGGGAAAACTACTAGGTCAGCCAGGTATGACTTAGATAAGATCCCCTATGGATATGCAGTGATGGTTAATGAATAGATTCAAGGGATTAGATCTTGTAGATAGAGTGCCTGAAGAACTATGGATGGAGGTCCATAATATTGTACAGGAGGCAGCACACAAAACCATCCCAAAGAAAAAGAAAAGCAAGAAGGCAAAGTGGTTATCTGAGAAGGCTTTACAAACAGCCAAAGAAATAAGAGAAGTGAAAAGCAAGGGAGAAAGGAAAAGGTATACCCAACTAGATGCAGAGTTCCTAAGAGCAGCACAGAGACAAGAAGGCTTTCTTCCATGAACAGTCCATAGCACTAGAAGAAAACAACAGAAGGGGAAAGACTAGAGAGCTCTTCAGGAAAACTGGAGATATCAACGGAATATTGTTGTCAATATTGTTGTCAATTTATTGTGCCAAAGATGGGCACAATAAAGGACATAAATGGTAGAGACCATGTTTGTTTAATCTATACACTGAGAAATGCCAGGCTGGAATCAAAACAGGCGTGAGAAACATCAACAACCTCGATATGAAGAGGATACCACCTGAAAGGCAGAGAGCAAAGAGAACTAAAGAGCCTCTTGATGAGGATGAAGGAGGAGAGTGAAAGAGCTGGCTTAAAACTAAATATTAAGAAAACTAAGATCATGGCATCCGGCCCCATTACTGCATGGCAAATAGACGGGGAAAAGGTGGAAGTAGTCACACATTTCCTCTTGTTGGGCTCTAAAATCACTGTGGATGGTGACTGCAACTCTGAAATCAGAAGACATTTTCTTCCTGGCAGGAAAGCTATGACAAAGCTAGACTGTGTGTTAAAAAGCAGGGACATTACTCTGCCGACAAAGGTCAGTACGTCAAGGCAATGGCCTTCCCAGTGGTCATGTAAGGTTGTGAGACTAGACTGTAAAGAAGGCTGAGTGCCGAAGAATTGATGCCTTTGAACTGTGGTGCTGGAGAACATGCCTGAGAGTCCCTTGGACGCAAGGAGATCAAACCAGTCAATCTTAAGGGAAACCAACCCTGAATACTCACTGAAAGGACTCATACTGAAGCTGAAACTCCATTATTTTGGTCATCTGATGCAAAAAGCTGACACACTGGAAAAGTCTATGGTGCTGGGAAAGCTTGCGGGCAGAACAACAGGGCCTAGGAGGATGAGATGGCTGGATGGCATCACCGATGCAATGGACCTGAACTTGGGCAAACTTCAGGAGATGGTGAGGGACAGAGAGGCCTGGTGTGCTACAGTCCATGGGGTTGCAAAGAGTCAGACACGACTGGGCGACCGAACAACAATCAAGTAACTTGCAGGCTAGTGGGGTGGGCAGAATAATAATACACGCAGTTTTTGAGACAGGTAGAAAGTACAACCAGGGCCCAGAAGTTAAGGCAAGTCTGATGAGTAAAGGTTAAGCTACAGTCCGAAGGAACAGGGGTTGTATTAATAGCTGAGCAACGTTGGAATTGGACACTCCATACAGAAGGATCAGCATGTATAAAAGATATCGGTTACAGTATAGCCTATTTGGATAATTTAAAAATTTCACAGTGTAAGCATAAAGAGTGAATATTAGGTGGAGGGGTGGTAGCAGGGGACTGGTAGGAAAGGTTTTTTTTTAATAGTCAGGTGCACCAATAAAAGGAGAAGGACATGGCAACCCACTCCAGTATTCTTGCCTGGAGAATCCCAGGGAGAGGGGAGCCTGGTGGGCTGCTGTCTATGGGGTCACACAGAGTCGGACACGACTGAAGCGACTTAGCAGCAGTAGCAGCAGCACCAATAAAGGCCCTAGTTATCAGACTTTATCTTACAGGTGAATTTTAAGCAGAGGAATGGCACCAATCATTTATGTTTCAGGAAGATTACTTTGGTCACAGAAGGAAAGATGGATTAAAATGAAGTAGTATTTGAGATTGAAATGCATAAGAAGTCTATCACAGAAGCAGAGATAATGAGGGCCTGAACTTGAGAAGCAATAGTGGAAATGGGGCTATAAGATAACTAATTTAAAGAATATTCAGAAAATGAAGTATATGATAGACATCATAGGTTTCCAGCTACCCACCTACTCACAACTCACCACAAAGGCTGGAAAAGCCACACACCCTCCTTCTCAGCTTCATCAGTCACTGTGAGCCAGCTCTGGACAATCTCTCAGGAAAGGAAGGTGGCTTCGGCAAAGTCTTTCCCTTCTATTATAAAAAGGAGAGGTGCATGTGGAGAAAGGTCCTACCTACCTGTCTTCACAGCTCAGTGAATGAGGACACTACGGTGCAGGACAGTCACGTTCCAATGACGAGGGGACAATGCAGGAACAAAAGCCAACATGCCGAGGACAGCTGAGAGAAAAGATGAAAAAGTCTTGGTCCTTGCTGACTTGGCTGAGCTGCTCAACTAATACAGGACTGTTTAATCTCTGGATTAAGGATCCTTCCAGTTGAAGCCACTGATCATCAAGCTCTCTCTGACTTCCAGATAAAATTAACCAAATTAAGAGACAGGAAGGGTTTGAAGGGTTTGTAATAAAAAGGAATTTAAGTTTTACTCCCAAGGTGTTCGCTTGGGAAACTGAGCAGAAGAAGAAGGTGCTAGTTATCTAGATAAANCAAGCTCTCTCTGACTTCCAGATAAAATTAACCAAATTAAGAGACAGGAAGGGTTTGAAGGGTTTGTAATAAAAAGGAATTTAAGTTTTACTCCCAAGGTGTTCGCTTGGGAAACTGAGCAGAAGAAGAAGGTGCTAGTTATCTAGATAAAATTACAACACAGGAAATGTGTGTGCACGCGCCCGCCGGAGCATATAGCAGGGAGGGGTGGGTAGACAAGGGGGGAGGGGCCTGAGGCCAGGAAAGGAGAAAGGGGAAAATGTTTGTTCCTGGACATGTTGATTTAAAGATAATATGGAATCGCTTAGGTTAAAAGTATATTCAGGTGAGTCCGAAACACTTTCAAGATGGAATTAGATTTACAGATGTGCAGAAAGTCAGATCCTGTCATACCTGAATGGCCTCACACTCTTGGAGAAGTACAATGGGGTGAGGAGGATCAAAAGAATGGAGTCCAGACAAAAACTTCATCTGAAGACTCCTAGAAAGTGTCTATGACTCTGAAGACATACAGATACTATTTAAACAGCGGGAAGAAAATTGTTTATAGAATGAAATCTACAAACATCATTATATTACTGCATATTTTTGGTTTCTAAAAATTCATTTAGCAGCACAAAATCTGAATCTATGACAAAGGATGACCTTGTGCACAAGTGACTGTGCCGGAGACTGGCCCAGCAAGTGAAACTAACCTGGATCATTTGCTTTACTATGTATGCCAGTAAATTAGCAATAGGTGAATAACCTCATTCCCAAAATACATGTGACAGATTTATGGAAGAAAAGAAATGATCAGCAGCTTCCAATCTACTGAAAAGGAAAAACACAGTCAACTAGAGCAGGCAACAGTCTCACAGAGAAAGAGGAAGAAGGATACACCGCAAGATGTCCCTATGAACAGTGGCTGTAAGCACAAATCAAAGGCTGATTTTCATGCTTACAAAGTCTAGACTAGATAGACAGCTGATGTACCAGGCCTGTACCGACAGACCACAGCAATCCTCATCAAAGGCATTTATGATGACCAGGAAGTACTACCAAAGATAAAAGGAATTTGCCCTTGACATCAAGCAAAGATGCTTCAAAAACCAAAACTGACTTGAGAAAAAATGAGTATAATAGGTACAAATGTATACCTCAATCCACTGGTCTTGATTCTAAAACATAACTCCGACCGCACTGCTCCTCACCTTGAAAACTTTTAAATGGTTCCCCC
>SJYV01048206.1:652044-696158 GCA_006410875.1 Neotragus pygmaeus | reverse complement strand
TAGCCTTGACATACTCCTTTCCAGATTTGGAACTAGTCTGTTGTTCCATACCCAGTTCTAACTGTTGCTTCCTGACCTGTATACTGGTTTCTCAAGAGGCAGGTCAGGTGGTCTGGTATTCCCATCTCTTTCAGAATTTTCCTCAGTTTATTGTGATCTACATGGTCAAAGGCTTTGGCATAGTCAATAAAGCAGAAATAGATGTTTTTCTGAAACTCTCTTGCTTTTTCGATGATCCAGTGGAAATTCTTTAGTCTTCATTTAAAGATATCAGTGTTTCTCTAAAACATCAGGTAAACTGAACTTTGTGCTCTGAGAGGGTAGAGATTTGACCTTGATCTTGTATCTTTGTTCAGTGAGTTGAGATTTTTAGCTGAGTGCTGGAAACTGTTAGTTGCTCAGTCATGCCTGACTCTTTGTAACCCCGTGGACTAGCCCACCAGGCTCCTCAGTCCGTGGAATTCTCCAGGCAAGAATACTGGAGTGGGTTGCCATTCCCTTTTCCATGGGATCTTTCTGACCCAGGGATCAAACCTGGGTCTCCTGCATTTCAGGCAGAATCTATGCCATTGAGCCAGGGTCAGAAGGGAGTGATAATGCTTAACTGAGGATTGCATTCTTTTGTAGATTTGTCTACATGTTCTTACTCTGCTCCAAAGTCCTAGAACATGAATTTCTGTGTGTTTTATCCACGTTCTTATCAAATCCTATTAAAGATGCCATTATGTTTAATATGGATGAACTAAAAAGAAAAAAAATAGATATCCATTGTTTTGTTTTGTTTTTGGTATAATTTAGACTTCCCTGGCTCAGACGGTAGAAGCATCTGGCTACAATGTGGGAGACCTGGGTTCGATCCCTGGGTAGGGAAGATCCCCTGGAGAAGGAAATGGCAATCCACTCCAGTACTCTTGCCTGGAAAATCCCATGGATGGAGGAGCCTGGTAGGCTACAGTCTGTGGGGTCACAAAGAGTCGGACATGACTGAGCAACTTCACTTTCACACTTTCACTTTGAGTAGGTGCAGTCTAGAGATCTGATGCTTAGGCACTGTGTTGTCAGGGATATGGAATTGTCTAGAAGTCTACTTTGATTTTTACCTCAACCTGAGTACTACCTAAGCACTGGCTTGTGCTAAACGTCTTCTCTGACACCAGCAAGCTATTGATTTTGTGAGTGTCCCTCAGCTAGGATATGATGGTAGATATTTGTGGAGAATTTCAATTCAGGTGGCCTTGATGTTCCGCCTAGTTCTCTCAGGCTGTCCAGTTTCTGGGACTTCCGGCATCTGGTAAGCATCACTAGCTTGGAGTTGCTTCAGTTGCATCAACTTGCATTTACTAAACAGAAATCTTCAAACTTAATAATTTTGTTGAAGAAAGGCATCTTATTTCTTTTTCCTGGCTGGTGGCGTGGGAGGGTATCCATTTTATTATTGTTCCTCTTAGCCCTTTCATGCCTTATGCTTTTATTGAGAGTATGAATAATAGTCTCATCCTCTGTTTCTTTTGGAAAAGGTCATTGTCCACCTCCCCAGGCCCCACAAAGTGTTAGAACTATGACATAACATGATAGAGGCATTGAGACTTGAATAAACTAAAGGAGCTAGAAACAGAGCGGTTTCATGTTAGGGCATCAGGGGCTCAGTGGAATGATGGAATTGTCAGGGCAACTGGAAAGACACGCTGGGTCTGGACCAGGAAGGAGAGGAGTCTACTGATGCTAGCAGAAAGTAAACAGTAGTAGCATGAAAAGTCAGAAGAAAAAGACCCAGACATAGGAAAAAAAAATTCTGTCCTCAGTGTGCTGGGCAGAGTTGTCCAGCCTGTGGCCGGAGGGAGGAGGTGTTATCTTCTTGCTGTTGGATCCTGGAGGGAAAGAATAGGAATGACCCATGAAGTGTAATGTGGGAGGGTCATGATCTGGCCTCAGTAAGGACAGGAGGGTATCTGAGGAAATTGATTGGAATTTTCCTCTTCATATGGGGCTTGGGTATGAATGAAGGTTTCGTTACTTTTTGAAGAAATAGTTTTTTCATGTTTCAAAAGTTCATGCCCAGACATTCCCCTCCTCTATGCTCATAAATTCCAGTGGCGGGGAACAAGAATATTGCCTGGTTGGAATGGGATAGGACAAAATATTTTCAGAGCCATGAAAGGTTTATGCTTTGATACAGGGATTTCTCTCCTAGAAATTGCTCTTAAAGAAATAATCTGATAAAGAGGTAAAGCTTTATGCACCATGATATTTGTTGCAGCACTGTCTGTCTTAGAGAAAATCTGAAAATTGCCTAAAAGTCCAATATTAGAAAAGCATGAAATAAGCTCATCAAATCAATGGACTGTTCTGTAACCATTAAGAGTTATAATTGAAGAGTTTGCAGCAATAGTGGAAACAATTGTTTATAACCTAAAATGAAAGCAAACCCAGAAATTTTGTGTCAGAGCTATATCCAACTGGGTAGCATTTATTTTCATGTTTAGGCAGAGATTAGAAGAATGACCATAGAAACTTTGTGAGGGTGATGGGAATGTAGGTGAATTTGTTTTTTATCTTTTCAATGTTCTTTACTACAATGTCTTTGCAACTCTAGAATTTTTTTGTGTGTGTGACATGCTAAGGAGGAAGTGGGGGTTGGATACAAGAATAAAGGCTTTTAGTGATTCTTCCTTCCTGTTAAACCCGACCTAACTGAGATTTTATTAACTCTGTTTAGTAGTTCCTTGTTCTTTTGTTTTGCAAGAGGCTGCGGCCAGTTACTGAGGGTAATTCCAAAGAGTTAAAAACAAAAATCTCTTGAAAAGTCAAGATAATATTTTTTGTTGAAATGCAGTCGCAGCAGAAAGACACTGAATGTGGGTCAAGGAGCAATTTTCCAGTGGAAAAAGTGGATTGTTCTTGGAGATGCTGATGAAATTATTAGGTCTGCTGGATGTCAGCTTTTTCTGGGGACAGTATGGTGGATGAGGTTAGAGTCTGACCTTGAATATCCTTGAGAATGCACCGAGATTGGAGGCTAGCCCTGGCTTGATGAAAATGCAGATTCTTGGAGAGATTTTGCAAATTCTGGTTATCCCAGTCATGATCAAATATATCTCTGAGCTAAAAGAATACAGCAGCTGAAGGGCAAGGCTCAGCCTTAAGAAGCCTAAGAAAGGCTGGTGCCCAGTCCAGCCAGGGTGTGGCGTCAGAAGCGGAAGTAGCTGGAAGCAGAGGAGGTGAGGGAAGCCGCCCTGGAGGTCAGCACCGGTCACCTTAAACAGGTGTGAGTGGGGTGGAGCGAGCTGACCCCTGTTCAGGAAGATTCTGGTGTGAACCCAGGCCCCTCGGCGTGGGAAAAAGGGAAGTGTGGCAGGTGGGCATGGTGGCCGGGACCGTTGTAGCTATTATGTTTTCTGAGGACTCAAAATAGGCTCTCAGGGCCTTGCATCTGTAATCTGTTCCTGCAGGGCCCCTGCTTCACCTGTACACAGTTGCATGCATGTAAGTACACATTCATTTAAACGGATCCCTTCTGCTTTATGTGTTTCAGTGTGTGTGTGCCTACTAGCGGAACACAGAGGAGGAGTAATTAGAGATCATTTAGTTCAATATCTTCACTTTTCAAAAGAAACTGAAGTTTTGTAGGAGAAAACATACAAGTCCCTCGTCTTCCTGTCTTTGGTCTGGGGCAAGTCAGTCCCCAGGTCCTTGCCTAGTGGCCGCTTGACTCTGCCAGGCTTTGCTGCCAGCCTGCCAGCCTCCAGCAGGGCCTGGCACCTCTAGTTGTGTTTTCTGATTAAAAGCATGGCTTAGGGAAGACTGGCAGAGGTCTGGCGTACTGGGAAGCAGTTTGATTGGAGTTTTGGGTGAGATTGTGAAGGTCTGTAATACCCCAGGATAAAGCACAGTGGAGATATGAGAGGCAGCGGAGTGATCTGGAGAGAAGGGGTGGGAGGAACTGAGGGCCTGGTGAGTGGGGTTGAGGGTGTGTGAAGTTGGGGCACCCACAGGAGCATAAAACACTGAAATCCTGATTGCTCAGGTTCAGGGAAAATGGAAATAGTCGTAAAAAGCAAGCATCCCTGTCTCATGCTGCAGCAAGATTGTGGTCCAGGCCATGTGGTTTATAATCCTGAAAAATCTCTTTACCAGAGCTCCTAGGGCCTAGGGTTCTGTTGGGGCTCTAGCTGATGTACATGTGTGCGTACTAAGTTGCTTCGGTTGTGTCTGACTCTTTGCGATCCTATGGACTGCAGCCTGCCAGGCTCCTCTGTCCATGGGGTTCTCCAGGCAAGAATACTGGAGTGGGTTGCCATGCCCTCCTCCAGGGGATCTTCCTGGCTCAGGGATCAAACCTGCGGGTCTCTTACGTCTCCTGCATTGGCAGGCGGGGTCTAGGTGATGTATACCTGTCTCCAAAATAGGAAACACTTGAGAAATAGGCTCTGATCTCCTTTGTCTCTTCAAAAGAAAACACTTGTTTTCTTATTTTTTCTTCTTTCTTCTTACATCTTTTTATTTTTAAAGAAAATAATTATTTCTTTATTTGGCTGCTTCAGGTCTTCGCTGTGGCATGGGGGATCCTTAGTTGTGGCATCTGAACTCTTAGGTAGGATCTAGTTCCCCGACCAGGGATCAAGCCTGGGCCCCCTGCATCGGTAGCATGGAGTCTTAGCCACTCCACCACAGGGGAAGTCCCTTCTTCCCTCCTGTTATCCTTAGCACCCATTTGTTCTTCTGATGGAGACAGTCACAGATGAGACCAAGGTCAGCTGTAGGCGGGAGGCCAGAGTGGATGCAGGGGAGGGGAGTGGACCTTCTGTGGGAGATGGGGGGGCAGGAAACACAGGCCACATGTGGCTGAGTCTCCATATCCTGAGTTAGGCCACTGAACCCCATCATGAGAAAGTGAGCTGCAGACTCGGTGCGAGCCCCCGAAGCCTGTGCATTTTCATTTAGGGCAGGGCTTAGTTGGTGGTCAGCGTAGCAGAGTGGCAGCCTTTGGGCAGCCCGTTTCCGCAGCAGCAGCAGGAGGAGAGCAGTGTGCCTTCAGGGAGGGAGAGCGCCTTCTGGAGCTTTGCACGAGGGGCCCTGTGTTCCTGAGAAAGCAGAGGGAACAAAGAGGACCGCTAACCACACCCATCCCAGCAGCTCAGTGACGTCCATCGATTTCAGGAAACGATTTCTAGCATCACTTTCTACCAATTAGCAGAGGCTTGCAGACTAGGCGTGAGAGGCTAGAGATGAGGGGTGAGAAGACCTCATCTATGAGGATACGGAAGAGCAGAAGTGAAACATCCAGGGTTGGTCCCACTACCCTCTGTGTTGTGTCTGAACCCCACTCCCCCTTGTGAATGCAGCTGGCATCCTGGCATCGACCGAGAAGTTCTCTCTAACTTGCAGGGAAGCAGACCCATTCCTGGCAGGAGCCAAGCTCTCCAAGGATATAATTCTAATGCACCAGGGGAATGATGTTTATTTTCCCTTCCCACCAGCGGGTAAATGGGGACAACAGCTTTCAGTCCAGATGGCTAGGACTCTGCTGGAAAGAAGAGACCAATAGCAAAACATAAAGAGCAATACAGACCTTGTCTTCCTCTAGTCCAATCTGACCCATGGATGCTGTGTAGTCCTAACAACAGTAATAGCAACCAGTAATTTTTCTCTTAATCTGTGCAGTGCTTTTTATATATAGCATCTCACCTAATTCCACAGTAGCCTGATAAGGAAGTCATTATGATCCCAGTTTCACACAGGGTGAATCTGGACTACAAATGTCCTGTAAGTTGTTCAAGGTCACACAGGTAGTAATTGACAAAGTTGGCATTGGAACCAGGTCAGTGTGACCCAGAGTCCTTGTTCTCTGCCCCAGCACACGGCCGTGAGTCTCTCAGCCGTTGGTGTTCTTGCCTGTCTTGGCCACAAGGAGAGATGCACAGTAATGGCTCAGGGACAGTAGGAACCCCTCTGTGCCCTGGACATGATCACTGCACTTTTCAGGGACCCCTGAGACACCAGAGCGTGTCCCCAGCTTTGCAACTAGGATGAGAAAAAGCCAAGAAATCCTTAGTTAGGAGCAAGTGAGTCAACCAGTAGCTGCTGTTGCTGTGTGTGGGAACAGTCAGGAAGGAATCGTATGGACCAGGGAAGGACTTTCCTAGGAGAACAGGAGTTTGTCTCTGGTTTGTTGGCTATAGATTGTGTTCACTGTAGGAATCATACAGTCGAAGAGCTGGAGTTTTCCTTAGGAAAGATGGGCTGTTCTATTCCAGCGGCCGTCATGTGAATTGGAAAGATGTTCGCCATTATAGATAAGAATTTGGGCAGATGGCCTCCAAGGTCCTTCCTATTATTCCAATTCTAGAGTCCAAAGGAGTTGAAGGAGGATCTGTCTTATGGCCCATCTCACTGGGTGCTTTGCTAGATTTGTTGCTGGAGTGCCAGGGTGCACTCCCCGGGGGCTCTGCAGTCACCTGGAGTACACGTGGAGAGTGCATTCACCCCCTTCGCTCCCCTCCTTCTGTGAACTTGCTCCTAGCAGACAAGGCTGAGACTCTCTTGCCAGTGCAGCCCTGCAGGCCAGAAGTATCCTTGGGCACTCATGCAGACTGTGAGGAGCAGATCAAAGCAGAAGGGCCCTGGAGCGTCTCGCAGCCCTGCTGGGATGCAGGTTCCTGCCCTGGGGCAGAGGAGAGAAACACAGCCCAACTGGTCGGGAAGCAGCAGGTGCATGCAAGGCCCTGTGTGTGCTGGAAAGTAATGGAGGCCGAACGTGGGGTCAGGACGTTATTATCCTGGGGTGACATCTGAGATTCTGGGAAGCTCTTTACAGAAATCTTCCTCTCTCCAGACTGCTAGGGGCTGAAAGTAGGTTATGAAGGGGAGAGATGGGGAAAGGGGGGACGATTCTCCACCCTAGAAAGAGGAGCTGTGGGGGAGGGACCAGACTGCAGGATGACCCCAGCAATCAAGACGTCTTTTTAAAATAACTTTCAATTTGTTTTTGGCTGCTCTGGGTCTTCCTTGCTGAGCCGAGGCTTTTCTTTAACTGCGGCAGGTGGAGCCTGCTCTTGCTTGCGGTTCTCAGGCTTCACGTTGCCCTGGCTTCTCTTGTTTTGGAGCCTGGGCTCTGGGGCAGGTGGGCTTCAGTAGCTGTGGCACGTGGGCTCTGTAGCTGTGGCTCCCAGGCTTCAGGAGCAGCCTCATTGGTTGTGGCACACGGGCTTAGTTGCTCTGCAGCACGTGGGATCTTCCTGGATCAGGAATCCACCCTGTGTGCCTGGCACTGGCAGGAGAATTCTTATCAACTGCGCCACCAGGGAAGTCCTCAACTGAGACTTCTGAGGACTTATTTTTCTCTCAGTATTGCCTCAGCTAGAGGGAGAAGATGGCCACACTCCAACTTGAAAAAGCTCCCAGGAGTTTGACTAACGAAGGTAGAATTTATAAAATGCTTCACGCCTCGGGATCATCTCTGAAATCCTGGCCCTGTAAACTGTGTCTGGGAGATTCTGGCCAACCCGCAAGCATCTCCCAAGGGATTCCCAAGGACCCTGCACCCAGAGAGCACCTTCAGGTATCTTTGCAGATGGCTCTTTGCCTGCTTCTGCTTCTCACTGGAGCCACTCTGAACTTCTGCCAGAGGGACTTTCCTCAAGGCACACCTGCTGAGCACCTACGGTGACCTTGTACTGCACACCAAAGCCAGTGTAAAAGCTTGGCCCTGCCAAAAATGTTCATTTCCTTGGAAAAACAAGAATGTCTTATATCAATGGTTTTTTTTTTTCTCTAACAATTATAATTTTACTTTTTACACATAGCAGAGTCATAATTTTGATTTGTATAGGTATGAGAACTCTACATGTGATAAAGCATGATTGTGTATTTAAGGGAGCTGAAATCTCAGAAAGTAAGGAATCTGCCTACAATGCAGGAGACCTGGGTTCGATTCCTGGGTCAGGAAGACGCCCTGGAGAAGTGAATGGCAACCCACTCCAGTATTCTTGCCTGGAGAATCCCATGGACAGTGAAACCTGGTGGGCGACAGCCCATAGGGTTGCAATGAGTCAGACGCTCATGACTCATTCTAACATTAACACGCTAACATTCTAACACTTTCACTTTCATTTTATGTATTTAAACAGACATTTTAGGCAGCTGGAATTTTGGCTCCCAAATGCATTCACTCCAGTGTATGCCTGTTACTTCCAGTTAAGGAACCCCTCAAGCTTCTGGCTGTGTCCAGCGTTAACCCCTTAGCTGCTCAGATTGGTGGAAGCTTTCCATCTCCTTTCTCCTCTAAGTCTGCCCTGTCCTTCAAACTGCATTCTCTGTTCTTGTTGGCTTTTTCTTTATTAAGAATATCATCTCTTCCTCTTTTTGCTATTTAAATTATTTTCCCCTCTCTCATTCTACTACCCAAGGTCTCCCCACCCTGAGCAGCCTGCCCTGAGTACCATCCCTTCACCTTCCCTCCTTTTTCATCCTAGAGCACTTAAAAGTTTTTACCACCCAGTTCAGCCTGACTTTTTTTTTTTTTTTCCTTTCTGAAAATCCTAATCAGTGTTCTTGTCTCAGTGGAGCAAGGACATTTCTAACCTGAAGCTCTGAACTTAGTACAGACATGTCTTTCTTCAAGGTGAGGAAGATCAATTACTCCTACCCACCCTTCATCC
This sequence comes from Neotragus pygmaeus, assembly GCA_006410875.1. NCBI lineage: Eukaryota > Metazoa > Chordata > Mammalia > Artiodactyla > Bovidae > Neotragus > Neotragus pygmaeus. The sequence continues at coordinate 687,501 of SJYV01048206.1, read as the reverse complement.
CCTTTATTCATACAGATGTGGGAAGNAATCAGTGTTCTTGTCTCAATGGAGCAAGGACATTTCTAACCTGAAGCTCTGAACTTAGTACAGACATGTCTTTCTTCAAGGTGAGGAAGATCAATTACTCCTACCCACCCTTCATCCCCTTTATTCATACAGATGTGGGAAGGGAGTGATTTACCTGATTGGTAAGTTTAGGAAGAATAAATCAGGTGCAAGTAGCCTCACTCTCCCTACCCCCAAAACCCTGCTCTCTGCCTTGGAATGCTTCACTGCAGAGACTATTTATTTTCCACTATTCTTCCAGAGAATCCCAGGGACGGGGGAGCCTGGTGGGCTGCTGTCCATGGGGTTGCACAGAGTTGGACACAATTGAGCGACTTAGCAGCAGCAGCAGCAGCATTCTTCCAGGAGCAAGTCTTCTCCACTTCTACTGAGAAGTGTGTGCAAATTGGCCTAATTCTGTGTTTCACTTCCCAGCCTATTGGCTTTCTCACTAAGCCACATCTTTCAGTTTGACCTTTATCAGTAATGAAAGTGATATTTTGTACCTCAACCTGCCAGTTTCATTTTTCAAATTATTTAATGTTCAAATGAGGAAAAGCTATAATATTATTTATTGAAGCTGCATGCTCCAGCGTGTCTGAATCTTTGCAGTGCTATGGACTGTAGTCCAGCAGGCTCCTCTGTCCATGGCATTCCCCAGACAATAATACTGGAGTGAGCTGCCATTTCCTTCTCCAGGGGATTTTCCTGACCCAGGGATTAAACCCACATCTCTTGTGTCTCCTGCATTGGCAGGCAGATTCTTTACTACTGTACCACCTGGGAAGCCTGGTATCATTTCAGACCCTAAAGCTGAGTAGTAATGGCTTTGGCCTAGGAGAGTTGAGGCATGAGGCACCTATCACCCAGGGTCCATGGCAGCTGCCCTGTGGCTGCCGGATCTCACTGTGTTTTGAACAGGCTGAATCTCAGGCTGAGATTTCTCCAGTATGAACCCTCAGCTCCCAGGTTGGGTCATCTGGTAATAGAAGCTCTTGGGATAACTTGTTTGAACGCTTAAATATGCAGGCCAAAAGAGGCATTTTGGTTTTGGCACTGTGAACACTGAGCTCTTCTTTCTGTTAAAAAGTGATCAAGAGGTTCAGCTACCAGAACCAGAAATGGGCCCAGGTCACTGGGAGATGCTGGCTTTGTAGTCTACCAGAGCTGAAGACCCAAAGTCCAGTCCATCTCAACCCTGGACCCCTGTGGTCAGTTCCAAGTTAGAAACAGAGTGACCAGGTTCAGGTTTTACTTGACTATAGATATAGCTTTTAGAGTAAATATGGCCCCAGGCTATAGCCTTCACTGCCTGTTTTTCTTGTCTCCAGTGTATAGAATTAGGACGTTCCGAGAGATGTCCAAGAGCACTGTATGTGAGTTCAGGTGTTGTCATTAGGTCTGTAAGAGATTTAATGGCTTTGAGATTGGAATCATTAACAGAGCAGCAGCAGCCCTGTGGAAAGTTTTAAGTTGCTCCTGGGGGATCTGGGTATCAGACAGATCGAAGAGCAGCATTGGCTACAGGGAGAATGGTTAAGCTTCTTGCTGTTGTTCTTCAGTTGCCAAGTTGTGTCTGACTCTTTGCAGCCCCATGGACTGCATGCTAGGCCTCCCTGTCCTTTACCACCTCCTGGAGTTTTCCAAGAGTAAGCTTCATACACTCTGCTATTGTAGGCGGTGTACTAGTTTGAATGACCGCAGGTTGGCAGATGACAGAAACCCTGGTATGCAGGTATAGGAACTTCTCAGCAGACAGATGGGCCTGTAACTTAGAATCATGAGCCTGTTTCTTTTAAGAGATTTCAAGGACAGACTCTGTATGTAGTGTCTCCATATATGACAGAAGACCATATAGTCAAAGCTGTGGCTTTTCCAGTAATCATGTATGGATGTGAGTTGGACCATAAAGAAGACTGAGCACCGAAGAATTGATGCTTTCAATTGCGGTGCTGGAGAAGACTCTCGAGAGTCCCTTGGACTGCAAGGAGATCAAGCCAGTCATTTCTAAAGGAAATCAGTCATGAATATTTTTTGGAGGGGCTCATGCTGAAGCTGAAGCTCCAATACTTTGGCCACCTGATGCAAAGAGCTGACTCATTGGAAAAGACTCTGATACTGGAAAAGATTGAAGGCAAAAGGAGAAGCAGGTAGCAGAGGATGAGATGGTTGGGTAGCATCGCCAACTCAATGGACATGAATTTGAACAAACTCTGGGAGATAGTAAAGGACAGGGAAGCCTGGTATGCTGCAGTCCATAGCGTCACAGAGAGACGGACACGACTTAGTGACTGGAGGACAACNAGGATGAGATGGTTGGGTAGCATCGCCAACTCAATGGACATGAATTTGAACAAACTCTGGGAGATAGTAAAGGACAGGGAAGCCTGGTATGCTGCAGTCCATAGCGTCACAGAGAGACGGACACGACTTAGTGACTGGAGGACAACATGGACAGACTCAACTTAAGTCCCTCCCATGAGATTGTGTCTAAGAAGTGAAATGTCTTAACTCTCAGAGAAGGTTCTGCGCTTGGTATCTGCACATGTCCTGTGGCCTCCAGTTATGCATCCCCAGCCCTGGGCACAGGTGCTAGAGAGACGGACTCATCCTAGTTTGCCTGGAATATATACCCTGGCATCCTGGGAAACGTCTCAGCCCTGGGCAAACTAGGATGAGTGGTCAGTCTCTGGTGTGATGTGTAAATGAGTGGTCATCATGTGAGTGGTGAGGGCATGTGAATAAAAACCGTGACCCCAGTGCATGTGTTATACAAGGAAGAAGCATACGCTCTGGCCTGAGATAGTCCTGGGTTAGAATTCTCACCCCTGCTTGGTAACTGTAACCTTCAGTGCCACAAGGTGTACAGAAAGATCTGAGACTGGGCGTTAGTATCAGGTGTTCAATACATGGTAGCTGTTGTATGATTTCATACATAAAAGTGATGTTTCAAGAGGCTTGTGATCAGATGCTCCTCATTCTGAAAGAGACAGACAGATATTTAATGAGGGCTATGAGATCAGGGACCTTTTTGAGATCTTGATGTTGAGTGCAGTTTTATGATATGAGTCTTTCTAGGTTGCATAGGTTTGGAGGTATCTCTGTATTGCTCTTCATGTCATTGTGAAGAAATTTAGAAGAAGAGGAAAGTCAGCAGGGATCCCTCTCCTCTTCCAAAGTGTGTCCTTCATAAGTTCCTGTTTCTTGGGGGCTCATGGCAGCTATTATTTGGTGTGGTATGGGTCGATCTCTAGTCTTTCCCATTCTGTTGTTTTCCTCTATTTCTTCGCATTGATCGCTGAAGAAGGCTTTCTTATNAGGGGACGACAGAGGATGAGATGGCTGGATGGCATCACGGACTCTATGAACGTGAATCTGAGTGAACTCTGGGAGTTGGTGATGGACAGGGAGGCCTGGCGTGCTGTGATTCATGGGGTTGCAAAGAGTTGGACATGACTGAGCGACTGAACTGAACTGAACTGTGTTACAGAGGTATTGACTTTCCCTCCATCCCCTGAAGGGCTTACCCACCTGATTGACTTCAATTGAGCCACATGGAAGTTTCCTGAACCCGTAGCTGTGGCCCTGACTTTCCTTCTCAACTTCAACCCAACCCTTCTATCTGATTGCTGGCCCCACATGCCTTAGCTGGGAACCTCAACAATAAAAACACCCTAATTATATCCCTCTGTGCAAACCAGTCATCCTGACTTCCCTGCTTCTCTTATTCATTTTAAGCTCCCAGGTAGGAAATATGAAGTCATATTTCACTTCTCATTCTTCCATAATTCTACAGATGGTCACTCACACAGTTCTGTTTCCTCTATAACCTCTTTGATATACACCTTTTTTTTTTCCTATTGCACATTCTAACTCAAACTCTTATATCTCACATTTGAAATATTGCAGGAGGCCCTTAGACCCTTAACATCAATTTCTACTTGTTAATGACTTGTCTGACACAGCTGCACAACCCACATATGATGAATGGGAAAAGAATCTCTCCTGAGATTTTGATAGATTTAATTCTGGGTTTGCAGTTTCTACACCTTGGGCTCGCCAATTTACTGTATCTAATACAGTAAGTATCCACATTTTGGAAAGCTTTCCCTCAGCTGCAGTTAGTTTAGCTGTCAGAGGATGTTAGTGTACAATTCTCCCTGTTCTACACATGACCACTTCATGCAAGCCCACCCATTGTCTCTGCCAGCCTCCAGTGGTTCCTCTCCTAGACCACAGTTGTCAGACCTCTGTTCAGGAAACTGGAGCAAGGTAGGAGAATCTTTAGAATCTCTAGGAAGGCTTGTGAAGGCAGGCCTTGCAAAAGTAGCATTCAAACACTGCACATTGGGAAATAAAAGCACATAAAACCTGAAGAAAACTGTATACGCTCAGGCTTGTGTAACTCAGATGTTAGCTGGAGTTCCTGTGACTCTTGTGATCTGAATTAACTTGCCTTGCATCTCCCATGCCATAGACAGTGGGAGTCCCTAAACCCCCTTGGAATTTCTGCTACGCATTATGTGTGTCTTGTCATCCCCTTACGCATTTTCATCCCCAAACTCATGCAATTGCCAGTGAGTCTACTAGACTCTGGGAGAAAGTTTTGGTTGATCTTGGTGGATGTTGCAGCTTTCTGTCCTTAAACTGAATCCCTGTCTTCTCCCGGCCCATCTTTTCCTGCCATCACCTCCCCGCTGAGTTGCCTTCAGAAGCTTCTAGTTCTGCCTTCTATTTTACAATTTTCCTTCCCCACTTCGAGCATTGGTGTCAGCTAACCCTTAGTTCTTAGTTCAAGTTGGGGTCGGGGAAGTGGGAGCTGACTTCCTACCCAAGGACTTAGCAAAGTTTTGTTTTTTCCAAGTCTCTTCTGTCCTTGACATATATTGTCGTGTTAGCTGTTAAGATGAAAACATTGTCTCCATATTGGTATGTAATATAATGATAGATATCATATGAATATATGTATATGTGTTCTGAACATTCGAAAGTGAAAGTTGGAGTGGAAGTGTTGGTCACTGAGTTGTATCCAATTCTGCAACCCCATGAACTGTCCACAGGGTTCTCCAGGCAAGACTCCCTACTCCAGGGGATCTTCCTGACCCAGGGGTCAAATTCAGGTCTCCTGCATTGCAGGCAGATTCTTTACCATCTGAACCATCAGGGAAGCCCCTGAGCATTTGAGTAAAATCACAAATAGAGAACATTCTCTCACCACTACCCTCCACAGACACACTAAGGAAATACACCAAAATGTTCACAGTAGTCAGCTGAGGGGTGAGATTATCGATGGTTTTATGTTTGTCCTTCTACTTTACTGCATGCAATTTTAACATTTATACATGTATTACTTTGTAATATAAAAAGCTATAAAATATATCTGAAAGATAATAGGGAGAGTGCAAAAAGCTGGCATGCTCTCACAGAAGGCAAAGTAGGGAGGCATGGTTCTGGCTTTGCCCTTTGTGACTTGGGGATCACTTCTCCACTCTGAGCTACTGGGGACAGAGACCTGACCCTTATATCTGACAGGTGGTGGTCCTTGTTGATTTTGAAAGGGTTGTTTGAGTGCAGTGGTGGGGACAATTCTGATTAGAAGTGGGTTTATTTATTGTCACTCAGTCAGTCATGTCCGACTCTTTGCCACCGCATTGACTGTAGCCTGCCAGGCTCCTCTGACCATAGGACTTTCCCAGCAAGAATACTGGAATGGGTTGGCATTTCTTCCTCCAGGGGATCTTCCTGACTTAGGGATCAAACCCGCGTCTCCTGCATTGGCAGGTGGATTCTTTACCATTGAGACACCTGGGAAGCCCTGAGTTTATATATAGTCTGCAAGAAATAATTGACTTGTAGAGCAATAAGCCCCTTCAAAGACTTAGCAGTGGAACATCTTTTTCCTTATTTTTCTGGACATGAAAATCATATAATGTGGTCCCCTGAATAAGAATGGCCTCATTGTGAATCTTGGGGTTCATTGTAATTTCTTCTCTGGAAAATGCACAGTATAACTTCCTATGCTGTAGCTGACATTTAATGCTTTCTGTTATTGATGAAGGTGATGCTGTTTATCATTGGGGATCAAGTTAATGCCATGGATTTTTTCTTGCAAAACCAGACAAGGCTTTAGAAACCTGCATCACCCCTCCTCATGTGACTCCTCTTGTGACTAGAGGACCCATTTTCAAGACAGCCAACCAGGACAAGGGCATATTTGTGCTCTTGAGAACACAAGTTTGAAACTAGACAGGGAATTACATTACAAGATTAGCTCTTGCTGCCTTGCTACCTTGGGCAAGGGTTCAACCTCTGAAATCTCAGTTTTCTTGTCTATATATGGAGGTAGTGATGCCTACTGCATTGATTAGTTTCTGGAATTAAATGGGGGCAGCATACGTCTACAAAGGTATCTTTCATCTATAAATGTCAGTTCTCTCTCTCTATGAAGCAGAGTTTTTTTCTATCTGTGCCCTTGGGGTTAAATTCGTGACTGTAGCCCCCTAGGCAGCACCAGCTAACTGGTCCAGTTGATCACTAAGCCATCCAATGTGTCATGTGGATTTCTTACTTGGAGGCATTTTTGGTCTTGATATATTTATATCATATTTACCTGCATCAGGTAAAAATCACTTATTGGACCATTGTCTTCCCACTCTGACATAGAAACAGAGGCTTCCCATATGCCAGTGTCAACTATGCAAATAGGCCCCGGTTTAGCCAGCATGACACACATCAGGTTGAACTCGGGCTTGGAGAAGATACCATCAGGAATCAACAAGTGCATTTGTATATTTACAATTTTGGCTTTCCCATCTCCCCTTCCATCTCAAAATTTAGTCCCTTAAGATATGGCATCTCATGCAGAAAGGGGCTCAAAAAGTTGTTAAAGGTATTCCCGCTTTTGACCCTCTTGTAGGTGACAGAGTCCCATTCTCTAAGGCAGAAGCGGAACCCAAAACGTTGCTGTAACCGTGATGCAGAGACGACCAGCAGGTGGCGCTGCTGCTCCATGTGTGTCTCTTCTGAGGCCCACAAGATGGCTCAGGGAAGAAAGTTGCATTTCAAATGATGGAGAAGCTTTTTAATGGTGCTCGCGCAAGGGTCTGCTAAAAAGAGTAGACCCTTATTGTGTCAGTCAGAAGTAAGCTCCTCTGGAAGGGGCTTAGCTCATTTGACCTTGGAAACCAAAGGCTTAGCTCCACCAAAAAGAACAGAAATCAGAGGGAGATTTGCAAAGAACATAGCTTTCCATTCCCCCATAGAGAAATAAGGTTAGTGGTCTGGAGACAGCAAGCAAAAACAGCACAACTAAAGATATTAGCCTTGGGGTTAATGTGGTCGGTAAGAGCCACAAAGCCGGACTGCATGCTAATTTGGTTGGTTAACTTATTACATCCTTGAGAGGATTCTACCAACACCCCCCCAGCCCCCACCACACCCCTGGACTGGTTGAGGAATTCCCTTGAGCCACAGAGGTTTTTGTATCAGGAGGTTAAGTAGCATAGAAAATTACAGCGCTGCATTTGTGCTGTTGGAATGAGGGTGGTGTCAGCATTCCTATTTTAAGCCCTTATTTTCCAGGGCGTGAGTGTGCGGAGACCTGCAGATTCAGCCCTGGGGCGCCGCAGTGCAGGGCGCGTGTGGCAGTGGACAGGCTCAGGCAGACCAGCAGAAGCTCTGAGGGGAGATGGGCTACTTGTGTTGACTCACTCTCCCTCTTAAAACACCGCCACAGAAGTACATTAGAAATCCACTGCGGAAATATGTAATGACTTAGGGAAAAAAATGTTGCACGATTTTGTCGTGCAAAGATGTAGTACTCGTGCATGACAACGGAACTGACAAAACACACTCTTACTAGCTTTTAATGATTATTTGGGCCAGTGGTCTGTGAACTGAGATAGATTTCCATGAGACTGCAATGGCCCTAGAGGGTGTCTGGGTAATAAATACACATTTTAAAAATTGGGTCTCACACAGCATTAGTCTGGAAGGCCAGCTGGCTGGATTATGTGACAACAAAGCCAAAATGTCTGACTGTATATATATATATACACACATATATATTTATGTCTCATGGAGACTTAAGAGGTACAGGTTTGACCCCTGAGTCACGAAGATCCCCTGGAGGAGGGCGTGGCAACCCACTTCAGTATTTTTGCCTGGAGAATCCCATGGACAGAGGAGCCTGGCGGGCTACAGTCTGTGGGGTCGCAAATAGTTGGACACAACTGAAGTGACTTATCATGCGCATATAGCGTCTCACACTCCGTGCTCATGCCGTCATGAGAGAAGGGAGGTAATACACACTCGCAGAGGTTTTATGATGGTCCAGACTCTGTTCCATGTATTAGTTTACTTATTCTCACAGTGAGTCCTGCAGCTATCCCTGTGTAATTGGATTTATTGTTCCCATTTTAGAGAAAAGAAAACTGAGGCTTCAGTTTCGGGTGAAGCAACCTTCCTTGAGTATTCAGTTGGTGGGTGCTTGACATTTAAACTCAGGTTTTTCTGGTCCGAGGCCCATCTTCTTTCCACGGTAATACCTTATGTATCCGCTCCTTAGAAGAGATTTGATTCGGTGGCTTAGTGTCGGTTTCCTCATCTACAGAACAAGGGTGATGTTTTCAGCTTCTCAGGGTGGTTGTGAACATGACTTAGCCCAGTGCCCGGCACACAGAAACCACCCCACACATGCTCCCCATCCCTGTTGTGACATTTGAGAGAAATGGAGACGAGGCCGTGGTGAACCATGTGCCCTGATTGCAGCTGGGCCTTTCAGCTTTTCAGGGAATTGTGCCCCTGAAGTGTTAGTTCCCTCAATTTTCTCAGATTCATGAGGTGCAAGAATAGAGTGCATGCATCGATTTTCCAGCCAATAAGTAGACAGAGACCAAGAAAGGGAAAGAGGCATGGAAAATTGCACATCAATACTTAGAGCGACAAGGTGCCGGCAGTAATTGAGTGGAGCCAGATGAAGTCACGTGTGTGGTTACTGGCTGTACTCAGGGGAACAGGACTGCGCTGGTGTTCACAATCTTTGAATGGACCAGGAGGGATCATGTAGACATGACATGTTCCTCTCAAATCAGGAGGGTCTGTTCTTCAGTGGACTGTTACGCACGTGTGGCAAAGTGGTTTCAAGGAACAAAAATGCTGCCACTTTGACAGTAGGTCTACATATGTAGTGGTGGTCCAGCCTTACCCAAAGTCCGCCGGCCTCTCCTGGGTGTGATGTGGCAGGAGGTCCCTCGGGCTCTGGACTGTGGAGGTCCCTGAGATACTTTGGGGACAGTCTCCAATTTGGGGGAGTTCTTTGTCCACAAAGCCTCTTTGTCCAGAAGGAGGAAACATTCGAGGAAAGGAGGGATAGGAGNAGAGGTTTTATGATGGTCCAGACTCTGTTCCATGTATTAGTTTACTTATTCTCACAGTGAGTCCTGCAGCTATCCCTGTGTAATTGGATTTATCGTTCCCATTTTAGAGAAAAGAAAACTGAGGCTTCAGTTTCGGGTGAAGCAACCTTCCTTGAGTATTCAGTTGGTGGGTGCTTGACATTTAAACTCAGGTTTTTCTGGTCCGAGGCCCATCTTCTTTCCACGGTAATACCTTATGTATCCGCTCCTTAGAAGAGATTTGATTCGGTGGCTTAGTGTCGGTTTCCTCATCTACAGAACAAGGGTGATGTTTTCAGCTTCTCAGGGTGGTTGTGAACATGACTTAGCCCAGTGCCCGGCACACAGAAACCACCCCACACATGCTCCCCATCCCTGTTGTGACATTTGAGAGAAATGGAGACGAGGCCGTGGTGAACCATGTGCCCTGATTGCAGCTGGGCCTTTCAGCTTTTCAGGGAATTGTGCCCCTGAAGTGTTAGTTCCCTCAATTTTCTCAGATTCATGAGGTGCAAGAATAGAGTGCATGCATCGATTTTCCAGCCAATAAGTAGACAGAGACCAAGAAAGGGAAAGAGGCGTGGAAAATTGCACATCAATACTTAGAGCGACAAGGTGCCGGCAGTAATTGAGTGGAGCCAGATGAAGTCACGTGTGTGGTTACTGGCTGTACTCAGGGGAACAGGACTGCGCTGGTGTTCACAATCTTTGAATGGACCAGGAGGGATCATGTAGACATGACATGTTCCTCTCAAATCAGGAGGGTCTGTTCTTCAGTGGACTGTTACGCACGTGTGGCAAAGTGGTTTCAAGGAACAAAAATGCTGCCACTTTGACAGTAGGTCTACATATGTAGTGGTGGTCCAGCCTTACCCAAAGTCCGCCGGCCTCTCCTGGGTGTGATGTGGCAGGAGGTCCCTCGGGCTCTGGACTGTGGAGGTCCCTGAGATACTTTGGGGACAGTCTCCAATTTGGGGGAGTTCTTTGTCCACAAAGCCTCTTTGTCCAGAAGGAGGAAACATTCGAGGAAAGGAGGGATAGGAGGAAAGCAGAAGATAGATATGAGGAGGGAGGAAAGGGCAGGGCAGCAACGGGTAAGACTACGGAAGGAGAACCAAAGGAGAAACGTGTGCTCCAGAGTGGTCACAAAGAGTGAAGAGTGATCCAGAGAAGAAGCTGCGCAGGTCTCAGATTTTTGGCCAGTCTTGGATGAGAATTTTCTGCACAGTGGTTTCAGGCTCACATGTACTGTGTGCACACATACCCAGCCCATGCCTTCTAGAAAGATCTCTCACAAAGGAACTCTATGTGCCTGACAATGTGCTTCTGGCTTCATAAGCGAAACGATTCCTACTGCAGTGCACCCTCCATTTTCCCTTATTAAACGTGAGGAAACCAACTCAGCGTTCAGTCACATGAAGAGTAAGAGGCAGAGCAACGGTATAAGCCTGCCCTTGCACCTGTGCTCTTTCCAACTACTTGTGTGGTCAGTTACGCAGTCGTGACCAACTCTTTGCAATCCATGGACTGTAGCCCACCAGGCTCCTCTGTCCATGGAATTTTCCTGGCAAAAATACTGGAATTGAGTTGCCACTTGCTTCTCCAGAGGATCTTCCCGACCCAGGAATCAAACCACTGAACCATTGAACTCTTCTATCTCCTGCATTGGTGGGCACATTCTAACTAGCTAATGAAAGCTAATTGTTTTCACTGTGCTCTGAGATGCTGGTGGCAGCACCTTTTTCTGAGATTGGCTATGAGAATGAAAATGGACAAGGTCATTCATATAGATGTATATATCACCAAGGACATGGCCTTGTCCATAGTAAGTGCCCAAGAAATGTTACTTTATCTTCACTCCTTCATTAAGCAGTCAGAACACACGCAACCCAGTGTCTCTCAGTCAGTTGCCAAGCTGGGCTTGAGTCAAACCTTTGCACTTTGGGGGAAAAAGATTTTTGTAGGAGAAACACTTTAATTTTATGAAATAGCCTCTAAGAGACCTGGGAGATTGCTGAGAATCGAGTCCCCGGTTGCATTCTATATAAAAACAACAGAAGCCGCTGGACAAGGCAGGGTAATCAATTACAGGTGACTGTCATACAGGAGTCGTATTTATCGGGAAGCAGTCTAGGAGCACAGCAATATTGAAACACAGTGTGAGTTGCGTGTTCCTTAATGGCTCTGGCCCTCTAGATGCAGGCAGATGTGTGGGATACAGGCTTCTTTCAACTACATTATTCCACCTCCTGAGGGTATTTCAATTCGGCTCCACGAGCTTATCTGCATACCATGCAGGTCATTGCTGGTAGAAAGTGTGGCTTCGGAGCGGACTGTGGTGAGACTTGGAATAAAGAATCAACTCCTGCTTAATGCAAAGGAAACACCAAAGCTAAGTAGAGGACTGTGCAAATTAACACCATCTGGGTTAATAAGGCCACTGTTGACAGAGTTTAGAATTGCTTCCGCAATTAAAGAGCCCAAGGAAATCTATATGTTTGTGTCTGCATGAGGACACACCAAATAGTAAGGAAGATTCTTGTTTCTCTAAAAATAAAAGAAGCGGGGCTTTACTTCCTACATTTAAAGGGAACGGGGTGATGAGATATCCTGACCCATGCGATGCCCCAGCCAGCATCCCTGGCAGCAGTCTATTTATGGAGCAGCCAGGTCACAGCACCGCCTTCCCAGGGAATTCAACCAAGCCTTGGCACATTCCCTGGCATAGAAGGAAAGCACTCTTTCTTTCCTCCAGAGTCCTGTGTCTTGCATTGAATAAACACTCGTTATCCTGTATTCCCTGTAGCTGCATTTTACGGAGTAGAAAGTTGAGGCACAGAAAATCCAGAATCATTTGCTCCTGTCTCCAGGAAGGGTGCACACAGGCTCTTGGTTGTGGAATCAGGCTTGGTGGCACCCTCTGTTCTGTATTGACTGGTGGCTCTTGCAGGGTGGCTAGGCTGGCCTCTGAGTATAGCATCGGGTGTCACATCACAGACATGCCTGGAACGCTCCCAGACTCCTCTCTCGTCGCTCATAGCAATATATCTATGACAACTCAGTTATTTGAGTTGACTTATTCAACTTTTGAAAATAAAGCAAGCATCAGGCCAGCTACTTGATAAGGAAGTGGAACCCACCATACTGCAAAATGCCAGCGGGGAATGTTCTTCCTTCACCGGTGAGGTTGGAAGTCGGGGGCTCTTAGGATCATCCTCCTTGGCCTCTTCTGAGCGCATCAGTCTCACTTCTTAAATATCTGCGTTTCTCAGCATCTTCTCCAGTTGCGATGTGTCCTCAGGGGGGGCTTACGTTCCAGGAAGCTTTTAGAAACCAGCTGTTCCTGCTTTTCTTTGTGGAGAGAAGTAGAAGAAACTGCAGTTCTTTCCTTGGTGACTCGTCTTGATCTGTCTTTTCTGTCTTATTCCTTCCTGCCTCGCACCAGGAGTTCTGAAGTTGGGTTCCCCCCATGGGCTTCACAGACCCTCAGGAATTACAGGCAGATTTGTATGTGTGCATGTTCACATGTTTCTGAAAGGAGTGTCTGTGGCTTTAGTCAGATCTCAGAGAAGTCTTATGACCGCCCAGAAAGTTAGCTTGCGTGGCTCTGTGATTTTCCCTTGGGGGAACAGATAGGGTCTTTTGGGTTTTGGGTCCTTTCTTCCTAGTATTTCTCTCTATTTTATATTCTGTATTATATTCAATATTTAGATTTCTATAATGCAGTGTAATAAGTATGCTTGTTTGTTGCTGCCAACTTATTAATTTTGGACTCCAAAAATGTGGGAAAGTTTTTGTGGAGAGTAACTTCTCTTTTTATCATTTTCCTAAAGTTGAGGTTGCATATTGGTTACCCATGGATCAACTTTGACCTGCAGACAGTGTTTTTTGGATGATTATAATTTTTCTTAATGGGAGCCAGTTGTCAAAAATTGAGAACATTTTCCATTAAAATTGGGGTTCCCTGGTGGCTCAGTCAATAAAACATCCGCCTGCAATACGGAAGATCTGGGTTCGCTCTGTGTGTTGGGAAAATCCCCTGGAGGTGGGCATGGCAACTCACTCCAGTATTCTTGCTTGGAATAAGCAACAATCTGGTAAAATTAAGGTTGTTGGCATTTCGTACATTTGAGGGACCTACGAATGCTAGGTTCATATTCCCACATGAAACACAAGCCAGCTGAGTTTGCCCTCCAGGTTGCCCATCTCTACCTCTCCCTGCTCTCTCCCTGATGCCAGGATCACAGGAGTTATTTCTGATAGCAATGTTTTTTTTTTCTTACAGTAGAGAAATATTTCTCTGTACCTATGGCTTTCTCCTTCATTTCCATGCTTCTTCCTGTAGGCATTTAAACTTAGGTTCCCTGTTCTAAAATGTAGTGATGAGAATATGAGAAGAAAAGTGAAAAAGAGTGAGTTTCAATGGGAAAAAACTTGGTTTCCAACCCAGATCTCCAGCTTCCCTGAATATTGGCTGCTAACAGCTCACAGACTCCAGGTATATTGGCTGCTAACAGCTCACAGACTCCAGGTTCTCACTTCTACCATCTTGTTGGGAAAGTTACTGCCCTTCCAGACTAAGTTACCTCCCAACACACACATACCCCTCAGCCCTCAGCCTATGACTGGTTAACCCAGGATACAGACAGAACAGGGCCTTGGCTGTGGACTGTTTGTCCAGAGTTCCCTGTGGGGCGAGGCTAATATGAAGCTCCCGCCAAGCTTCAGCTGCTGTCCCGCCCTGCCCTGCTTCCTTGCTTGCCATCTTTTGAGGGCACCCTCCTGAGAATTCCTGCCACAGGCTCCTTGAGGAAATCCAACCTGATGAGGTGCTGTCTGTGAAGAGGTGCCATAGAAGTAATGGTGGACCTGGGATCAGCCAGGTGAAGTCTTGGGATGGGAAAAGTGAGAGCCAGAACCGAAAAGGTATTTTAAGATTCTTGAATTCCTTCTTTACAAGGATAATTCCTCTTTCAGGGATGGCAAATCCATTTTACCCCTCATCCCAATACTGTTAGATGGGTGTTCCCTACCTAGGGTACTTTATTGGAGATTTGACAAGGAGCTCAAGGGGGCAGAATCAGTCAGTTCAGTCGCTCAGTCATGTCTGACTCTTTGAGACCCCATGAACTACAGCACACCAGGTTTACCTGTCTTTTACCAACTCCCGGAGCTTGCTCAAACTCATGTCCATTGAGTCGGTATGCCATCCAACCATCTCATCGTCTGTCATCCCCTTCTGCTCCTGCCTTAACTCTTTCCCAGCATCAGGGTCTTTTTCAATGAGTCAGTCCTTTGCATCAGGTGGCCAAAGTATTGGAGTGTCAGCTTCAGCATCAGTCCTTCCAATGAATATTCAGGACTGATTTCCATTAGGATGGACTTGTTTGAACTTCTTTCAGTCCCAGGGACTCTAAAGAGTCTTCTTCAACACCACAGTTCAAAAGCATCAATTCTTCAACACTCAGCTTTCTTTATAGTCCAACTCTCACATCCATATATGACTACTGGAAAAGCTGTAGCTTTGACTAGACAGACCTTTGTTGGCAAAGTAATGTCTCTGCTTCTTAATATGCTGTCTAGGTTGGTCATGGCTTGTCTTCCAAAGAGCAAGCATCTTTTAATTTCATGGCTGTAGTCACCATCTCCAGTGACTTTGGAGCGCCCCAAAATAAAGTCTCTCACTATTTCCATTGTTTCCCCAAAATATTTGCCATGAAGTGATGGGACCAGATACCATGATCTTCATTTTCTGAATGTTGAACTTTAAGCCAACTTTTTCACTCTTCTTTCACTTTCACTGAGGCTCTTTAGTTCTTCTTTGCTTTCTGCCATAAGGGTGGTGTCATCTGCATATCTGAGGTTATTGATATTTCTCCTGGCAATCTTGATTCCAGCTTGTGTTTCATCCATCCCGGCATTTCGCATCATGTACTCTGCATATAACTTAAATAAGCAGGGTGACAATATACAGCCTTGACATACTCCTTTTCCTATTTGGAACCAGTCTGTTGTTCCATGTCCAGTTCTAACTGTTGTTTCCTGACCTGCATACAGATTTCTCAAGCGGCAGGTCAGGTGGTTTGGTATTCCCATCTCTTTCAGAATTTTCCATAGTTTGTTGTGATCCATACAAAGGCTTTGGCGAAGTCAATAAAGCAGAAATAGATGTTTTTCTGGAACTCTTGCTTTTTCCATGATCCAGCGGATGTTGGCAATTTGATCTCTGGTTCCTCTGCCTTTTCTAAATCCAGCTTGAACATCTGGAAGTTCACAGTTCACATTCTGTTGAAGCCTGGCTTGGAAAATGTTGAACATTGCTTTGCTAGGATATGGGATGAGTGTAATTGTGTGGTAGTTTGAGCATTCTTTGGCATTGCCTTTCTTTGGGATTGAAATGAAAACCGACCTTTTCCAGTCTTGTGTCCACTGCTGTGTTTTCCAAATTTGCTGGCATACTGAGTGCAGCACTTTCACAGCACCATCTTTCAGGATTTGAAATAGCTCCCCTGGAATTCCATCACCTCCACTAGCTTTTCTTTTCTTTTTTAAAAAAAATTATTTTTACTTTATTTTGCTTTACAATACTGTATTGGTTTTGCCATACATTGACATGAATCTGCCATGGGTGTACATGAGTTCCCCATCCTGAAACCTGTTCCCACCTACCACCCCATATCATCCACTAGCTTTTCATAGTGAGGCTTCCTAAGGCCCACTTGACTTTGCATTCCAGGATATCTGGCTCTAGGTGAGTGATCACACCATCGTGATTATCTTAAGATTTTTTTGTACAGTTCTTCTGGATGTTCTTGACACCTCTTGTTAATATCTTCTGCTTCTGTTAGGTCCATACCATTTATCACCTTTATCGAGCCCATCTTTGCATGTAATATTCCCTTGGTATCTGTAATTTTCTTGAAGAGATCTCTACTCTTTCCCATTCTGTTGTTTTACTCTATTTCTTTGGGTTGATCTGAAGACGGCTTTGTTATCTCTCCTTTCTATTCTTTGGAACTCTGTGCTCAAATGGGTATATCTTTTCTTTTCTCTTTTGGCTTTAGCTTCTCTTCTTTTCTCAGCCAATTCGTAAGCCATCCTCATGCTACTGGAGAAGGCACTGGCAACCCACTCCCAGTGTTCTTGCCTGGAAAATCCCATGGATGGAGGAGCCTGGTCAGCTGCTGTCTATGGGGTTGCTAAGAGTCGGACACGACTGAAGCGACTTGGCAGCAGCAGCAGCCTCATGCTACGCGTGAAAGAAAATAAGTTCTGTTTGAGGTCAGGATGTTGGAGGGAGTGGCTTGCACCATTCCTAGCCCACTCTTTACTTCAGGGCTCAGCTTGGGTGTCCTTCTAGAAAGCCTCCCAGGACCTATGAGTAGGTGCCTTTCTCTGAGCTTCTTCAGCAAATTGTGATGACTATATTGCCACATTTCCCAAATTGCATTTTAATAGTTATTGAGAAACAATGGATGTCCGTATTTAATTCGTGCAACCTGATAAGTTTCAACACATGAATAACCTGTAAAACCATCTCTGCCATTATGTTTAGCAATATACGCTAATCACTTTGCAGCCTTTTGGCTAAGATCAAGTGTAACAATATATTCACTCCTTCCTTAAATGTCCTTACACTCTTGGTGATCCCTCCTGGGAGTTCCTCCCCACCCTTCTCCCACTCCTGCCCTCCCCAAGCAAACACTGATCTGCTTTCTGTCACTGAAGACCAGATGGAACTTTTGAGAGTTTTATATAAATAAAATCATTCACTATGGGTTGCTGTTTTTATAATTTGACTTTTTCTTTTAGTTTGAAACCTGTATTTCCCATTTTGAAGTCAGTTTGTTGAGATAAAATTGCCAGTGAGGATCATGTGGCAGGCCAGTGTGTGCTGCTTGGGAGCTTAGTTTCACTGATTTTGTCCCAGAGTTGTTTCAGTCCCTTCTTACGTGTCTCGGGTCTCCCAGTGGAGTATAAGACTTCTGCTCAACATAATTAGTTTGAGGTTCATCAATGTTGTGTATGTTAATGTTTTATTACTTTTTATTGCTGAGTATCCCATTGTATGAATATATCACAATTTGCTTATCCATTCACCTGTTAATGACCATTTGTAGTATTTTTATTCTATTACAAGTAAAGCTGCTGTGAACAGTCATGTACAAATTAAAAGAATGGTTAGGCAATCCATAGATGAGAAGAAGACAATTGCAATGCCTATAACTGAGAGAGGACTTTTATCCGGACTGTATAAAGACCCCCTTAAAACTCAGTAGTAGGAAAATAAACCAGTAAAGAAATGAGAAAAATATTTGAGCAGAATAAGATATGGAAATGATAAATATGCCCATAAAAAAGCATGTGAGAAGATGCTTAGCATTACTGGTCATTAGAGGAAGTTTAAATCAAAACGAGATATCACTGCACAGTGATTAGAAAACCATTTGTTTGTTTCTTAAAAAGTTAAACTGACATCTACCATAGGTACTCAGACTGAATTTTGATTTCTAATCATTTGACTTTTTCTTGCACTAGAGCATAAGTGTAAGCACTTTAAGATTAGGAACTTTTTTTGTTGAATCTTATTTTGTCTTTTTATTTAATGTGTATATTCCTAGAATCAAGTATCCTGCCTGGAGTCTGATAGTTATTCATTATATGTAATCCTGTGAAGCCTATGTTGTCCTGATTGAAAGGTGGGCAATGAGTAATATTCTAGAATTTGAGTGTGGCTGGGGAGGATTCTCATTTTCAAAAACAAAGGGAATTATATGGTAGCTCTCAATGAATTTCTTTGCAAAGCAGAAACAGAGTCACAGATGTAGAGATCAAACATATGGACCCAAAGGGGGGAGGCGGGGTTGGGATGAATTGGGAGATTGGGATTGACATATATACTATTGATACTATGTCTAAAATAGGTAAGTAATGAGAACCTACTGTGTAGGGAACTCTACTTAATGCACTGTGGTAACCTGAATGGGAGGGAAATCCAAAAAAGAGAGGATATATGTATGCCTATAGTTGCTTTATTCTGCTATATGTAGAGACTAAGACAGCATTGTAAAGCAACTATACTCCATGATTTCCTTTGCATTTCTAGCAAGAGATTTTCCAGGATCCCCTCAGCATGGCTACAGCCTCTGCTTATGGAGACACTTCCCAAATCATAATGAACTCCTGTAGGCACCTCACCTCCTTGGTGACACTTACCTATCTGGTTTCATAGTTATTAATGTGTATGAGACGGTTAAGTTGTTTAAGGGTAGAATTCAGTTCTTATTTATTTTTATGTCCCTCACAGCTTCTCATTTATCAATTTGTACATACATTTGCTCAACTAAATATGGTGATTGGATGAATTAAATACAGCTTGACATCCCGAGCATGCCTTTTTACTCTCAGGAAATATGGGAGCCATATACAAAATAGACAATTATTCTGTCCTTATTTAAGTACTGGTGCTATCTCTAAGACTGGATTTAGAAAGTGTCAAAGCAAAATCCAGAAGTGATTTTCCCTGGTATAATTGTTATTTATGCCCATCACTGAACATGTAGAAATTATGGAAAATGCGGTGTTAGTGGAAAAGTAAATGTTGTGTGTGTCTTTTTGGAGGAGAGTCTGGCAATCTACCAGATTTTTTGACGTTTGCCTTTGGCTGCGCTGGGTCTTTGTTGCTGTGTGTTGGCTTTCTCTAGTTGCTGGGAGCGGGCCACTCTTCCTTGCAGCACGCGGCCTTCTCATCGTGGTGTCTTCTCTTGTTGCAGAGTGTGGGCTGTAGCGTGCTCCGGGTTCAGTAGCTGGGGCTCCTGGGCTCTAGAGCACAGGCTCTATAGTTGTGGCACATGGGCTTAGTTTTCCCTTGTGGCATGTGAATCATCTCAGACCAGGAATCGAACCTGTGGCCCCTGCATTGTCAGGCATATTCTTTACCCCTGGACCACCAGGGAAGTTCCCCCAATTTTTAACTTACTTCAGTTTTTTATCTGATATGTCTATTTTAAGAAAATTATCCCTGCCTTCCATGCTCTCTCCTATGTAGTTTTTAGTTGTGATGGGACATGGTTTTGTATCCACATTTTGTCATTTGACACAAGATTATTATGAAACGATAATTTCTTTGTGTTGTTTCAAAGTCTTTTACATACCATTCTTAATGCCTGCATGACTGTTTATCATGAGATGGTACCACAGTTCTCCTCTTGTTAGCTACTTGGTTTCTTTCCTGGGATGGGAGTAACTTATAATTACTGTGTGACAGATAGCTTTAGAATAAAGCTTTTTCTGTGTATCAGGTTATTTCCTTATTTATGCATATCATTTAATTGTTCTTTGGAAAGGTTTCCAGAAGGCATGTGCCATTAATTGTACCCCTAGAAATGCATGAGTATTTTAAAGGGAATTTTAATTGCTTTCAGAAATTCACTTGATTCTAAGTACTTGGCTGTAAGAAAGGACAGGCTAGGATTGATGGCTGTTTATTCAATCCCTGACACCAGCTAAAGAGCATCTTCCTGCTATGTGCATTTTATTTTCACTATTTGCTTATTAAATAAAGCAGAAGTTTAAATATAGCAGAAGACTAATGATTCTTTGCCACAGTTGATGTTCCATCAGTTACAAGCACTGATGAAGGATCAAAAGAATCTTGCGATTCTGTGCCCTAATTTTTGCATCAAAGCCTTCATTTGGCACTCAAACATCCTTAATGATATGAAAGTATGACAAGCAGTATCCTGATTAATTTATTTTCTCTGGTCTATACTTTCTCACTGCTTTCAAATAGCTACCAGAATCTCCTGAAAAGTGAAATTGAAGGGATTTAATGATCATCTTGCAGATAAACAAAACTGCCAAATTTCTAATCTAAGGTTTGCCTTCGTCCAAGTAACAAGGCTTTTCAGCATTATGGAGAGAGAGGTAGAACTCTAATAGAGGTAGAAGATGTGGCAACCATCAATATGGTATGGGCTTTGAATTGTGAATAGGAGAAAAAGGAATAATAAGAAATGTAATAAGAGAAAGTGAATATGAAGCTCTCATCTTTCTTTTTGAGCATACTGTTGGCTCTTACATTTGTGAAGGGATTTATATTTACTTTGTTTTCACCGGAAATGCTTATTTTTATCTTTATATTTCTATGTATGTGGGTATGCCTATCTATCTCTCTATCCCATTTATAAATAGCAGCGCTAGTTGTCAAATGATTGCCTCTCTGCTCCAAGTCTGCTGCTGTTTGTGAGTTGTAATTTGGGGTGAACACTGCAGATGCTTCACCTTTGAGAGCACGTTCAATATTGTTCAGTTGCTAAGTCATATCCAGCTCTTTGTGACTCCATGGACTGCAGCGTGGCAGTCTCCTCTGTCCTCCACCATCTCCAGGAATTTGCTCAAATTCATGTTCACTGAGTTGGTGATGGTATCTAACCATCTCCCTCTGCCACCCCCTTCTCCTTTCACCCTCAATCTTTCCCAGCATCAGGGTCTTTTCCAGTGAGTCGGCTCTTTGCATCAAGTGGTCAAAGTATTGGAGCTTCAGCTTCAGCATCAATTCTTCCAATGAATATTCAGCTTTGATTCCTTTAGGATTGACTGCTTTGATCTCCTTGCTGTCCAAGGGACTTTCAAGAATCTTCTGCACCACCACAATTTGAAAGCATCACTTTTTCAGTGTTCAGCCTTCTTTATGGTCTAGCTCTCACATCTTTGTGTGACTACTGTAAAAACCATAGCTTTGTCTATATGGACTTTTGTTGGCAAAGTGATGTCTCTGCTCTTTATGTTGTCTATATTTGCCATACTTTTCCTTCCAGGGAGCCAAGTATCTTTCAATTTCAGGGCTGCAGTCACAGTCTGCAGTGATTTTGGAGCCCCCCAAAAGACAATCTGTCATGGCTTCCACATCTGCCCTTCTATTTGCGATGAAGTAATGGGACTAGATACCACGATCTTCATTTTTCAATGTTGCTTTAGTGTTAGGTTTTGTCAACAGAAGGGGCTAGAGAGACACTGCGGCAGAGCAAAGAACAAAGCTTTTCCTCTGCACTTTTCTCCTCTTCCTTCAGCTGACCAGTTGCTCGTGGTGAGTGGGTGGCCCAGCGGCTTTTCATTTCCAGCACTTGGTAGAAATCTTCATGCAGACCAGTTGCAATCTATCGGCACTCCCTTGGGTACCTTCCAGTGGACCAGCTGCACCCCATGGCATCTCAGCTGAACCTCATGACTCCACCACATGACTCCAGCAGCTCAGCTCTGGCCCATCGCACCCCTTGAATTTAAGAATTTTTTTGTATAAATTATTTTTTTCCTGTTCAATTTCCTGATGTGATGTCTTGTTCCTGACTGGACCCTGGCTGATTCCGTAACACAGTTACTGAGCTCCTGTTATGTGCCAGATTCTGTGTTGATAGGGTTCTTGCCCTCACTGCCCCTACAGTTTCTGTGATGAACAAGTCAGGTGTTAGGCTTGGCAGGGAAACCTGTTTTAGGATGAAAGTCATGAGTGGGTCAACATGTTTACAAGGAAGTGACACTTCAACCCAAACTAAAGACCAATAGAAAGTGGCCAGATGAACAGGCAGGGGGATGAGTGTCCCAGCAAAGGAACTTGACGCTTGTCCTAGAGCAGTGTAGGAACTGAATGGCAGTTACAAGACCTATCACTTGGGAAGTACACTGCTGAGGGGCTGGGAGAAGAGGGCGAGATAGACGTGGAGGCTGGGTGTCTGGGAGCAACCACAGACGACCACGTTTGAGATTCTAAACTTGACTCAGTAGCCATGAGGGTAGTTGAATCATAATTAAAAACTTTTTTTTTTAATTTTTAAAAGATTTTTTTGATGTGGATCATTTTTAATGTCTTTATTAAATTGGTTATAATATTGCTGCTGCTTTTTTTAAAAAATATTTTGATATCTTGGCTGTGAAGCATGTGAGATCTTAGTTACCCAACTGGGAAACTGATGTGCACCCCTGCATTGGAAGGCGAAGTCTTAATCTCTGGAGTTAATTGCAGGGAAGGCCCTGAATCATAATTTAGAGTGGTGGTTCTCAGTTGAAACATGTAGGGTACTTAAAATCTGGGCTGACCCCAGACCAATTAAATCAGTCTCTCTAGGAGTCTGGGATATAAGAGGTATCCATAAATTTAAAGTTTAAATTTCTTCAAGTGATTTCATAGTGCAGGCAAGGCTGAGAGTCAGTGATCTTGAGTAACCAAAAAAAAAAAAAAAAAGACGGTAATGAGGATTAAATTACCAATTGAAGGACAAAGCCCATTTGTTAGTTGGTGAAAGTTTTCTAGTCTAAAGATTAAAGTAATCTATAATTCTGCTTCATTATGTCAAAGTCATTTAGAATTCCAGAGGCACTGATTTTGGCATTGTTGCTAAATAGAAAGTGGTTACAGGTGGCAAATACTTTTGATGTAAATTTCCTCCGATACTCAAGGCAAGGGTGATATCACTGTGGAATTAGGTAAATATTTAAAATGAAGAAAATTAATGCAGCATGGAATTTGCTAGTGAATTTTGCTTTAGTTTTTTTTTTTTTTTAAGGCTTCAGATGGTTAAACAAATATTTACTAAGTGAGTAAACGAGTGAATGAATGACCTCTCTGTGATTTGATTTTAATTAAACAAAAAGGAGCGTATCTGCCACCTCCTGACTAAAATTAATTAAGCATCAGTTTCTCATCGGAGAGTCACCTCAAGATAAAACCAGCTCTCAGAGCTATGTTTGACTAACTTAGGAAAATCTGTATTTAGCAGGTGGGTGAGGACTACCGGTACCTTTGATTCTGTTTTTTTTTTTTTTTTCCCCAGGCACTAAAAAGTCAAGTCCATCTCAAAAGAATCTTAAGCTTTGCTCGGCAGCATCACCGCTTTTGTTGCTTTCTGCCCTGCTATGCTGACCTCCAAGCCATGCTGTTTACCTTACTTGAGAGGCTGAATCAGATGTACCACCTCCAGAGACTACACAGGTTAAAGAAAACAAAAATCATTAGGTTTTGCATTACAGAAGCATTATAGGGAGCCGGGACTGAATTCAGAACGTAGCCACTGCAGATCAGCTAATCTTTTTCAGTGGGACACGGTTCCTGTCGTCTGATCATGTGGGCTGACAGTGGACCCACATGTGGCTCTCAACAGAGAAGAAATCAATCGGTTATCAGGGGTAGTCTAGTCAATCCATAAGGTAGCTGAAACATGAAAATTAATGTTATTAAAATTCCCATTCAGTCATATATCCCCTTCTGGGGTACTTATTTTCCTATCTATCTTTTGACCCTCTATTTTAGAAGATGCTGTTGTACATTTTTCTCTAGTATTTGGTTGCATGCTTGCAAATAAATCCCTGTGAGTGTAAACCCCACTGAGATTATAGTACCAAGCTCTGCCAGGAGACAGCGTGAGGAACTCCGCCCATGGCAAAGGTCATGAGGAAGGAGGCTTCGGCATACGCAAAGGCGGGATCGAGCCTCAGGAAACCCCCTGTTCCCCAGCATCTACCCCCAAAACCAGAGTGCCTACTTTACTGTTTTATGCTCTCACCTATACCTCTGACTTTATGGGGGGCTGACCCCCCCCACCTCTTTCGGAGAAGGAGTTAACTTGCGCTCCAGTTAATAAAAATTCCTGGGCGTGACAAGAGTGTTTCAACTTACAAACTCCTCTGAAGGTTCTCTAGCCTGCCTGAGCGGGTTCGTCTGGCCACATGTGATTGTTTACAGCCTCCTAACCGTGAGAGGCACAAGATGCTTTAAAACTTTCTAAATACAGACTATTTTGAGAAGTTACAAAATTATTAGTATAGTATTAGTAGGTTGATTAGAAATTATATTGGTGAAGGGTTTTTCATTTGTTGAGCCAGTATTTGCTGCTAAATCTCCATATTCCCTGCCCTTATAATGAATATAACTAGCATATAGGAGAAACAAGTATTAATCTTTAAGATTAATCATGTTAAACCTTAGGCTAAGTAAATTCTCTTTCTTGACTGTAACGCACTACACCCTCACTGTATAGGAATATAACTTTATTTGGATGGTGGTGCCTGGTTTAAGAAAAAAATCACCCCTGAAAAAAATAAGTTTTCTGGTTGACTGACCGTTATCAGAAAGGGCCATAAAATGTGAGCAGGCCTCATGGCCAGAAGATGATGTAAAACCCATAAGACCTTTGTATACATTTATATGAAGCACCTGATTTTGACAAGGGTCAGGTCTGCTGACCCCCGCATGACTTTGTAATCATCCCTATGTAAAACAAAAAGTATATAAGCAAACCTGAAAAATAAAGAAATCGGATCAGTTTCTGGAAAGACTGGTTCCCCCGTGTCGTTCTTTCTTTCCCCTTCTGGCTGAATTCCCATCTGGAACGTGGGTACTCGCCAAGCCTGCTAATTTTGCCTGGGCTTCTAAGATCGGACCGGGGAGGCCTCAGTGCCTCCTTTCCTTCAGGAGAATGGAAAGACACCTGTGGCCTACGTAGGTGGTGATTGGTATTCCATGTAAACCAAGTTATTCAGCCTCTTTTTCTCCACTAATTTTCCTACTATACTATCCATTTCTAATCTCTCTATATATCTGTAATTAAATGTTTTTTCCTAGGACACCGATTCTGTCTCCCCTTCAAATTACCATGGATCCACCGGGGCTGGACCCCAGCAAAGCTCATTATAGAATACTTCTCTTTTATGCACATGCTTAGTGAGGAACTAGGGTCAGAGCTGGGCTGTGCAGTCAGTGCTTTTGGAATTACATTGGATAGTGGCTTGGGTTTATAAGTCATTCCATAAAGAAAATGTGACTGAACCCATGGTTATTGTAAAATATTATAATATGCTGTAAAGTAAAAGACCACATCATTCCCTGGGGTTTCACTGTAGGGTATTTTTTACTCACTCAGCTTCCTCATGCATATTCCATTGCTAAATTGCTGTGATATAGGAACCTATGTGTAATGGTATCTGAATTAGGAAAAAGTAGCAAACAAATATGTTCTCAGCATAATGTATGAGTGGTATGTATGATGATCATAATGTATGAATGGTACCTGAAGACTCAAGAACAATTCTTAGTGGAACATAAAAGTAAGTGGAGACTGTTATCTTAATGACTGAGAGAATTAGGAAATCTCCTAGTTGCTCAANATGTTCTCAGCATAATGTATGAGTGGTATGTATGATGATCATAATGTATGAATGGTACCTGAAGACTCAAGAACAATTCTTAGTGGAACATAAAAGTAAGTGGAGACTGTTATCTTAATGACTGAGAGAATTAGGAAATCTCCTAGTTGCTCAAACGAGGCTCAGTAAGACCCATCATTAGGGTTCCACTGATAATTACAACAATTTATATATTATTGTCTATGCATGCGTGCTCAGTTGTGTCCAACTCTTTGTGACCCCATGGACTGTAGCCCACCAGGCTCATCTGTGCATGGAATTTCCCAGGCAAGAATCCTGGAGTGGGTTGCCATTTCCTACACCAGGGGATCTTCCTGACCCAGGGATGGAACCCATGTCTCCTGCATTGGCAGGCAAATTCTTTACTGCTGAGCTGTCTGTACTGACCTCCATTTTGCTTCTGGAAATACANAAAAAAAAAAAAAAATTTAATTAAAAAAAGTGGCTTTTAAGTCTGTTCTTGTCATGATGGTTTTCGTGTTTCTGTTGCTGTGAATCTATAATCTTTTGAAATTGAGCTTTCAGTTCAGAGCTGTTTACATGCTGAACTCTAGATGAAACCCTGAGAATCATCTAATTAAATAATTTCTTCAATCTGTTCCCCCCAAAGGTCACATGCTATTGAAAGTTTTGCTGGGCCCTTGTGTGCAAAGGAAAAGATAAAAGGGACAAAGTCAGTATTTCATGGGACACAGTCAAGCCAACAGGTAGAACACTGCCATGCAGAAAGATTTCCCTTTATTTAGAGTTAGATATCACCAAACTTCCTACAAATGGTAGCCTTCAATAGCTTTTCAAACCATCAAATAGTCTCTTACTTGAGTTGCGATGCTCCATAATAAAATATATTATCAAACCAGAGCATCCTGTTTGCTTTTATTTTGGAGTAACTCGTATTTTCTGGAAACCCAGAGCCAGCTCAAAGTAGTTTTCTTTAATAATCGTTAAGGTCATCTGACCTGTGTCACACCAAAGGCAGGCTATCGATGATGAGCAACCCTGCTGAGAAATTAATCTTCAATCAACATGTGTATATGTGTCCTCTAGAAGTCATCATTGATATTGTGTGGTTTCTTTTATTGTAGAACCGAGGGGCATGTTACATGTCAAGATGAAATCAATGTGAAATTGATGGGCTGAGAGGAATTTGGTCTTAAGGGCTTTGCAATGGTATAACAATCAAGTTATTCTTTCCCCTGCCTTACTGAACTGTCTTATTTGCAGTAGCAAATTCTCCATGTAAAATTCTGTGTTCGCTTCCAACAAAATTCCTTTTTTTTAAAGTGCTTTTAACTTCATCATTATATTAATTTTTGTTTCCTTATAGCATTGATATATGCTCACTTTTAAAGTTGGTAAAATAAATGAGAAAGATGAAAAATTATTCATAATCCTACCATTATAACATTTTGGACTGTTTTCTACTAGTTTATTTAAGCTTTCAAAAAATTGAGTTTATTTTATATCTGTAATTTTGTTTCTGCTTTTTTCCTAACTACTATTATAGCAGACATTAATCGTATTGTTATAACTGTCCTTTACAGCCATAATTTTTAGTGACTGTGTGACCATTCTCCTTTTGTTGGATATTTTGTTTGGTTTCAATATTTACAAAAGGTTCTGTAACTTTAGAACTGTATAGATGATACTACAATTTGTATATTAGATGTACATTTATATATATGTATATATGTATTTTTTTCCTTCAAATTAATTCCCAAAAGTGGAGTTGGAATTAGTAGGTCAATGTTTCTTTTTAACATTCTCTTCTTGACTCAGACCCCAAAAGATTTGCTGATGCTTGAGAAAGATATGCTTTCTTGGTCTGAGATTTTTTGAGATCTATTAAAACATGTTCTCTTCATTTCAGCAACAATGATTATGTCCCCTTTTGCTTTGGGCTATTTGAGATGCTTTCATTCTCCCTGGTCCCTACCCGCCAAGACTCACAAAAACGCACATGATTCCATCATAGAAAATGGGAAGTTTCTGCTGATCTTGTCTTGGCCAAGAAAGAAATCTGGTGGTTTTGAACACTATAGTTGAAAGTACAGGAGTTCTAAGTGATTTTAAGGTGATTCTTTTTTTCTTCTCTTTGGACATGCTATATAGATTTGCTACTGAAATCAGTGACCTCAAATGCCTGTGGAGTTACTGGGCTGGCCAAAAAATTCATTTAGGTATTCCCATGTTATGGAAAAACCCGAGCAAACTTTTTGTCCAGCCCGATAAAAGCCCTGGGTGGGCCCTCGTGGGACGGAAGAGGTCACAGTGGATTTGGAGCCATAATATCTGGCTCAGGCTCTGGTGTTCTGTCACCTCTGTGTCTGTTTCACTCCACATGAAATGAAATACTTTATTTGCTCTCCATGGCCTCATTCAGTCCTAATGGTGACCCCCTGGGCTAGGTATCATCTCTCCCATTGTATTGCTGGGAATACTCAGGGTGAGCAGCGACATAACTGCCTAATGATAGGCTTTAGGAAAATCAGAATTCTGATCCTACACATTTGTCATTCCCATTGTCCTAGGCTATCCTATTATCCATGTTTCCCTGAACAAGTACGTAAGCCCTCTGAGTCTTACTCTTTTTAAGTTGAAGATAATCACACATACCCCACAGGGCTTTGTGACAATCAGATGAGACAGTTTAAATTGAGTGTGCTACTTAACGTGAAATATAAGTGTTAGGAATTATGAGCATGCCAATAAAAAAGGTGACTAATGTTGTTGGTTTTTCTTCCCCCCCAGGGGTATTGCTTACTTGCTTGCACTCTTGATTTTATTTAATTTTGTTACTGAACCAAACTTGGGTCCACTTGGTGGTCTGCCGACACCAGATGGTGGTGAAGGAAAGTGCATCATTTATTCCAGGGCGCCAAGCAAGGAGGGAGTCCAGGGCCTCTAGTGGTTAAGAGACCTGAACTCCCTGAAGACTTTCAGGGAAACGTTTTATAAAGACAGGGTGAGGGAGGGGGGTTGTGGAGTGGGTGATCAGCTTGTGGGCATTCTTCTGATTGGTTGTTGGTGAGGTAATCGGGGGTCAAAATCATCCTCTGTCTTGGGTCTATATGCTTGTGGGGAGCGTACAGTTAACTTCCTCCACTTGGGGGTTGGGGGGAGTAGGGTTCAGTATCTGTGAAAAAGCTCAAAGGCCATGGTTCAGAATATTGTCTGTAGCCCTTGAGGAGGAACTGGAAGTCTCTGGCTTTGTATGATGGCTAAACTATTGTTATTTTGTCTCGCTTGACTGTTTTCCTGTCTAACTGCACTTCCTCACTTCTCTGGTTCAACTTATTCTTTGACCAAAGTTTTCCTACAGAGACAGGGAGAGGACTTGGGGGTAGTCCTGTTCTGGGAAGGTCCCATAGGGCCTTGCTTGGTTACAATTTTATTTTTTAATTGTATATAGTTGATTTAGGCTTCTCTGGTGGCTCAGTGGCAAAGAATCCACCTGCCAATGCTGGAGACTCAGGCTTGATCTCTGAGTCAGAAAGATCCCCTGGAGAAGGGAATGGCAACCCACTCCGGTACTCGTGCCTGGGAAATCCCATGGACAGAGGAACCTGGTGGGCTACAGTCCATAGGGTGCAAAGAGTTGGACATGACTCAGTGACTGAACAATGAAAACAGAAGTTGATTTATAGTGTTGTATTAGTTTCAGCTGTATAGCAAAGCGATTCAGTTGTACATATATTTATGTATATACATGTGTATCTTGTTTTTCAAATTCTTTTACCTTATAGGTTATTATAGGTTATAATCTTTACTTACATTGGCTCATACAGGATTCTAAAAATTTTTAGATTAAATTTTTTAGTTCATATTTCACAACTTTTCATTTTATCTGTTTTCTTTTTAAAATTTTTTCATCTAGTAAGTTTCAAGGAAATGAGATGCAGAAACAGTTAATAATTAAATGTTAAGGTATTGGATTAAAGCGGAGCAAGAGGTTTCAGTTCTTTTAAGTTTCTCTGTCTCATCACTATTGACATGTCTGGGTGGGATAATCCTTTGCTGTGGGAGCCTCGACTGCATACTGTAGGAGGTTTATCAGCATTCCTGGTCTCTGCCCACTAGATACCACTGGCACCCACATCCCAATTGCGACACTGACAAGTATCTGCAGATATTGCCAAATGCCCCTTGGAAATAAGGTATGTGTTTGTTCCCATTTAAAAATTACTACTTTAACAGAATGTCTGTCTCAAGAGATGGAAATTTTATTTATTGGGATCTTGGTTTGAGTGTTTTTATTCCTTATTATGTCAAAGGTGTCATGTAGGAGGGTTAATTCTGCAAAGAAAACTAGCTTTAGCATTTATTGCCTTTAGCAGGCTGCCTTCAAGTTTTTGCAGCCTAGTTACTAGAGGAACATCACTGTTGTCCTGATCGCCCAGACACTCTTCACTGACTGCCAATACCAAATCGGAGCACAAGAAACAAGAAATAAAGAAAAATAAATATCCACACAGTTATAATGAGAAGCTTGCTCTGGAGATAACAGCTCCCGTAAAACTTCCCATGTTTATTACCATTTTTGATCTCAAGAATGGATTTGTATTGTGCCATTTTCAGCTCTTGTTACCATCACTGTCACAACAGGGAATGAGCCAAATTGCAGTGCAGAGGATAGTCTGTCACATGCAATTGTGTGTGGGCCCTGCCCTGACCTTACGTTATTGCAGAGCGACAAGGAGGCACAGTTGCTGATCAGTGAAGATGCAGCACTCTGGAGAGCTCGGAGGCCACTGAGGCCTGAGTGGTATGCATTTTAGCCCTGGAGCTTCTGTTTAGCAGTGTACCTTGCAGCTGCTCCATCTGTCCAGAGCGCAGTATGGCACACAAGTATGTGACATCACTCAGAGGGAATCCTCATCAAAGGAGAGAGGAGACCAAGGAGAGACCTAATATCCTTAACACCTACAATATCCCATTGGACTAAGAGCTTTACAAGCGTTTGTTCACATAATCTTTACAGCAAATGCATGATGAAGTATTAGTATATCTAGTTTTTTACTCCAGGAAGTAACTTGTCTACGTTCAGGTAGAGCTTGGAATGCAGATCATGGATTGAAAATCTCTATTTTTACTAACTCTGAACACGTAATATTATTGAATTTTCAGATCTTCTCAGCTCATAGGAGGCTTAGTTCTTATTTTCTGAGCTGTTATCTCCAGAACAAGCTTCTCATTATAACTGTGTGGATATTTATTTTTCTTTATTTCTTGTTTCCTGGTTGAGATTCCAAGAGACTTTGTCACTTAAGTTCTTCTTCTGACTCTAGTTAAAATTATAGTGGATTTCTCCTCCTTCTGACCCATGGGCTTGGACCAGAACATCTGGCTACACTGATCTTGCCATTCTCTGAACTTCCCATTCACTTAGTCTGTGCTGTTCATTGTCTAAATCCATCAGGGACTCCTTAGTCCTCTCGTGTGGCTGCTTCTGCAGTGTATGCCCATTTCTCCCAAAACTGTAAGCTCTTTAAAGGTAGAGGTGATACCTCATACTTGGAAGGCAGTGTAGCATACTGGTTTAGAGCACAGACCCTGAAGATAGACTGCCTGGGTTCAGATACCATCGTTTCCACTGTATCAGGCAGGGTAGCCTGGAGTGTGTGTGATTAACAGACAACCCTAGACTGTGTGGAGGCTTGATACACCCAGCAAAGGTGTATTTTTTGCTCATGGTAAGTGGCCCACTCAGGTTGGCAGGAGGCCTATAAGCATCATAGTCACTCAGGAGGCTCCATCCCAGTACCTCCTCAGTGATCACCAAGCC
The DNA here is from genome assembly GCA_006410875.1 of Neotragus pygmaeus. Taxonomy (NCBI): domain Eukaryota; kingdom Metazoa; phylum Chordata; class Mammalia; order Artiodactyla; family Bovidae; genus Neotragus; species Neotragus pygmaeus. The sequence goes on along the minus strand of SJYV01048206.1, from coordinate 656,079 downwards.
AGGGCACAGAGAATCTGGCAGAGGGTGTGTGTGTGTGTGTGCTAAGTCGCTTCAGTAGTGTCTGACTCTCTGCGATCCTATGGACTGTAGCCTGCCAGGCTCCTCTGTCCATGGGATTTCCTGGGCAAGAATATTGGAGTGGATTGCCATGCCCTCCTCCAGGGGATCTTGCCAGCCCAGGGATCAAACCTGTCTCTCTTACCTCTCCTCCATCGGCGGGTGGGTTCTTTACTGCTAGGGCCACCTGGGAAGCCCCCATAGAGTTTCAAGCCATGTTAAATTCTATCACTACTCTGAGTAGATCAGAGGTATTTGCAAACAGCTCAGGTCTGTCAGAGAAGGCAGTGGCACCCCACTCCAATACTCTTGCCTGGAAAATCCCATGGACGGAGATGCCTGGTAGGCTGCAGTCCATGGGGTCGCTAAGAGTCGGGCATGACTGAGTGACTTCACTTTCACTTTTCACTTTCATGCGCCTGGAGAATCCCAGGGACGGGGGAGCCTGGTGGGCTGCCGTCTATGGGGTCGCACAGAGTCAGACACGACTGAGGCGACTTAGCAGCAGCAGCAGCAGCAGGTCTTCTGTACTTTCTTGCTAGCAGTGAAAACTTGAGGCATGTTGTTTAAAATTTTTGTGCCTATTTCCTTTTATCTAAGATGCGGGTAATAGTAGTACTTAGCTCTTGTGAGAATTAAGTGTGATGTATATGTAAAGTGCTTAGCGTGGATGGCATCCAGCTCGTTGCTGATGCGGTGCGAGTGTTGGCTGGTGCTCCTTGTAAATACTTAAAGTCAGAGCTACTTGCTTGTTGCATTTTATTCACATCTCTACCTGGGAATCCGAAATCCTGAAGGTACCAGCATTGGCATGCTTCTGGGATGACATCTTGATAGAGTTCCTTTCTGATCTTCTTTCATCTCTTATTCATGTAGGGACAGACGTTTCAACTAGTGGTTGTGTGTGCTGTTCTCGTGCCTTATAGCTTAGCTTTCTTCTGAAAAATCGATTTTACTACAAAGGCTTGGCTATCACTTTCCCACTGCAGCGCCTACCCCACCTTTCACAGAAAATGGCATTCTAAACAACAGTTGACAGTTCAGAAGCATAATTACCTTTTGAAAATAAACTTCACCAGAAGGACCAAATTAAATATCTGCCTAGGTTTAGTTTAGAGATTTTTGTTCTTTTGGTGGCTCAGATGGTAAAGAATCTGCCTGAAATGTAGGAGACCCAGGTTAGATCCTTGGATCTGGAAGATCCTCTGGAGAAGGGAATGTCAACTCACTCCAGTATTCCTGATTCCATGGACAGTGGAGCCTGGCGGACTACAGTCCATGGCATTGCAGAGTCAGATACAACTGAGCAACAAACACACACATTCTTATTTTCTGGATAGACTTCCCTAAACAACTTATCGGATCCTTAGCACTGTTGGGTGGAGAAGGCGATGGCACCCCACTCCAGTGCTCTTGCCTGGAAAATCCCATGGATGGAGGAGCCTGGTGGGCTGCAGTCCATGGGGTCGCTAAGAGTCAGAGATGACTGAGCGACTTCACTTTGACTTTTCACTTTCATGCATTGGAGAAGGAAATGGCAACCCACTCCAGTGTTCTTGCCTGGAGAATCCCAGGGACGGGAGAGCCTGGTGGGCTGCCGTCTATGGGGTCACACAGAGTCGGACACGACTGANCACTTTGACTTTTCACTTTCATGCATTGGAGAAGGAAATGGCAACCCACTCCAGTGTTCTTGCCTGGAGAATCCCAGGGACGGGAGAGCCTGGTAGGCTGCCGTCTATGGGGTCGCACAGAGTCGGACATGACTGAAGTGACTTAGCAGCAGTAGCAGCAGCAGACATAAGAAAGGGCTTCCCTGGTGGCTCAAACGGTAAAGAATCTTCCTATAATGTGGGAGACCCAGGTTCGATTCCTGGGTTGGGAAGATCCCCTGGAGAAGAGAATGGCAACCCACTTCAGTATCTTGCCAGGAAAATCCCATGGACAGAGGAGCCTGGAGAGCTGCAGTCCACAGGCTGGCCAAGTGTTGGGCACAACTGAGCAGCGAGCACCCACAGACACACAGATAAGAAAACGGAGGTGGGGTAAACCACCCGTCCACGGCCCAGGGCTGCCAAGGAAGCAGCCCCCGAGGCAGAGCCGTCCACCTCCCAGACACCATCAGCTGCATGGCGAGCTGATCAACACGACGCTAACAGTCTCTGTATATGGAGGCTTCCTGTGTGCTGCGTGCACACAGACCGTCTCCTAGAAGGACTCCACCAGCGCTCACATCACGGATGAGGAAACGGAGGTGCCGAGCACCTGTGAAACCTGCCAGAGGTTAACGAAGTTTCCTGGGATCTGAACACTGCGTCCCAGAAGAATAACCATCACCCAGCACAGCCCCTCGCCCCTGCCTCCCTCCTGCACCAGTGGCTCTCAGCTCCAGGGGGTCATGTCCTGCACAGAACATTGAGCAATGCTTGGAGACATTTGAAGTTGGGGGAGAAGAGATGCTACTGGCAGTTAGTGGGTAGAGACCAGGAATGACACTAACTACCCTACAGGGCGCAGGAGAGCTGTCTCTCCCCTGCCCCAGAGAGTCTGAGATGCCCCCACCTAGAGCAGCATCAATGCACATGTGGGCACGTGCGCGCACGCACACACGCTACAGCATCCAGACCCACATTCCCATCCCCCATCCTGAGTCATTCCCTGGTGACTCAGAGGGTAAAGAATCTGCCTGCAATGAAGGAAACCTGGGTTTGATCCCCGGGTCAGGAAGTTCCCCTGAAGAAGAGAACAGCAACCCATTCCAGTATTCTTGCCTGGAGAATTCCATGCTTCGAAAGAGGAGCCTGGCAGGCTACAGTCCATGGGGTCACACACACAAAAAAAGAGTGGGACACGACTGAGTGACTAACACAAGGTAAAAGGGGAAGGGGATGGAGAAAAATAATGCAAGCCCCGCCCACAAATGTACCACAGTCACCATTAACGTCATATTTATTGTTATTTAGCTGCTCAGGAAAACATATACAGGTATATACAATATGCATGAATACAGAAGACTGCACTTTACATATTTTTTTTAAAAAAGAAAGAAAAAAATAACACTCAATTTCATGAGCTATTGTCACAGTCTTCCAACCAAGCATTTCAGAAATGAATTTCTTTTAAGAGTCAAAAAAGATTATAGGATTGCCTAACACACAGCAGAGTTAAGTTTCCATATTTTACATGTGCAATAACGTTTTCATATTCTTTCCCGAAGAGTTTTGCTATGCAGTACCGATTACCAGTGTTTGTGGAGTCTTGTGGGTTGGGTGTGTTTTTAATTTGCTTTTATTCTTTCCATTAAACCAAATCTAGTGAAATAACATCCTTTTGCTTAAGGCTATTTTTAAAGCTGTTCCATTCTGGGGTCGTGGGGAGCGAGAAAGTTGAAAACTTCAGGGGTTTCCGAGGTTGCCAGGACCATGAGCTGATGGCCTCAACGCAGGGAAAGTCAAAGACAGAAGTCAAGACACTTGGCTCCCCGGCCTTAAGCAATTAAGGAGAAATCATTCCTGTTTAAGAAATAAAAGGATGAAGCTCTCAAACAGCTGTACATTGCAGAATCAGAGAGGGCGTGGAGTTTCGCTCAGACTATGGCTGGCCCTCCTGCAGCCCACTGCAGGGGGGGAGATTCCCTGCCCCTTTCTCTCCTTTACTGGGGGAGCTCCCACCTTCTTCTCTTTGATCAGTCCACACCACCTGCTTCTGCTGGCCTTCTGCAGGGGCCGGGGTCAACCCGGGTCAAACTGCCCATGCAGGAACTTCGGACGGTCCAGACTCAGACCCCAAGCCAAAAGGGCCAGCAGGAGGAAAGACGAGGAGGGGGAAGTGGAAAGAGCCAGATTTTTCTGGATGCTCTTCTCCCTTTGCTAAAAAGTTCTTTGAAATAAACAATGTGGGTGTTGTATGGTGAGCTCAAAGCCTTCAGGTCACTTGCTTAAAAAAAAGCCAGGTCTGTAAACTCTGGGGACATGGGGC
>SJYV01048206.1:630475-651727 GCA_006410875.1 Neotragus pygmaeus | reverse complement strand
AAAAAAAAAAGAGTTTTAGTAAAGCTGCCTAGAATAGTAAAAAACGGGCTTTATTCTAATAGAGAAGAAATGTGGTTTGGCATCAAGGGAGTGGATAAGATTCAGTGTAACCAGAAAAATGCAGCTTCCAGCCTCATCCTGTGATCAAAGCAAATGTGTTCTTCTGAGTGGTTAGTTGCTCAGATATTTGCTTTAGCACACCCACCAGGGGCCCTCAGTGAATTTTTTTTCTCTCTCCAGGAAGGATGGTAAATAGAACTTTGATCCAACGGTGAGTGTCTATTTGCATGACGTCTCCAGCTTTGTCTTTCTAAATCCACAGAGCCTCCTTCCGATCTATTTAGGGCTCCACCAAGCCCACAAGAAGCAGGGGTTGCACCTGGTGGTTTGTGCTGACACACCCTGCCTTGAACTAAACTTTAACCTGATTCAGCTGGTGGTTTTTTCTATAGCTGATTCTAATTCCTCTGGGATGTTGCCTCCCTGTTCACTTTCCTTTCGGTCATCTTTTGTAACCTTTCCTCTCACCATTTCTCTTGATCTCTACTGGTCTAGCTTGGATATCAGATTTTGCTTGGGTGTCATTCAGCTCAGCAGGCTAGGTATTATTTTGTTCTGTTTCTTGATGGAGGAAAATAAGATAAGACTAAAGCAAAAGAATGGGCTTCCCAGGTAGTGCTAGAGGTAAAGAATCTGCCTGCCAATGCAGTATACACAAGAGATATAGGGTTTGATTCCTGGGTCCGGAAGATCTCCTGGAGCAGGAAGTGGCAACCCTTCCCAGTATTCTTGCCTGGAAAGTTTCATGGCTAGAGTCTGGTTGGCTACAGTCTATGGGGTCGCAAACAGTCAGACACTACTGAGCACACACACACACACACACACACACACACACACACAGAAAGAAGGTGTGGGCATCTCAGCGTAGCTTCTGTGCTTGGCGCTCTCCAAGTTCTATGGAGAGCTGGGCTGGAAGTTAGGACTCACTAGTGGGTAAGTCTGGAGAAGGCAATGGCACCCCACTCCAGTACTCTTGCCTGGAAAATCCCATGGATGGAGGAGCCTGGAAGGCTGCAGTCCATGGGGTTGCTGAGGGTCAGGCACGACTGAGCGACTTCACTTTCACTTTTCACTTTCATGCATTGGGGAAGGAAATGGCAACCCACTCCAGTGTTCTTGCCTGGAGAATCCCAGGGATGCAGGAACCTGGTGGGCTGCTGTCTATGGGGTCGCACAGAGTCGGACACGACTGAAGCGACTTAGCAGCAGCAGCAGCAGTGGGTAAGTCACCCACTGACAGAAGTTTGACAGTGCTGACGACAGCCTTGGAGTTACCTGTCTACATATGGCATTTGATTAACACAGCAACCCAATGAAGTGCTTACCACTATTATGTCCACTTTACAGTTAGGAAAAAGGAAGCTTGAAGAAGCGGAGGGATTGCCAGGGTCATACAGGTTTGACTCTAGAAAGTCAGATTCTAAAGTCTGTCATAAAAGTGAATGCTTGTGTCTCCTACAAAATTCTTATGTTGAAACCTCATCCCTGGTGTGAGGGTATTTGAAGGTGCGGCCGTTGGGAGGTGATTAGATCATGATGGCAGAGCCCTCGTGAATGGAATTAGTGTCTGTATAAAAGGAACCTGAGAACGTGCTCGTGACCCTTTAGTCATGTAAGGACTTGGCAAAAGAGATGGCCACGTGTGAATCAGGAAGTAGACTCTCGCTGGACCCCGAGTGTTCAGACATCTTGATCTTCGACTCCCCAGACTCCAGAACTGTGAGAAATAACTTTCTGTTGTTTAGAAGCTACCCGGTTTGTGGTATTTTGTTGTATCAGTCCCGTCAGCCTTAGACAGAGCCTGAGCTCTAAACCACCTGGTGATGAGATGTGAGCCTCTTTGGGTCTTAGTATCTTCCCACGCAAAATCATTCAGTTAACCTGAGGGTTCTCAATCGTAGCACTATTGATATTTTGGCCAGATAATCCTTTGTTATGGCATTTATCTTATATATTGTTAGACGTTTAGCAGTATTCTTGGCTTGTCCCCACCAGATGCCAACAACTCCCCCGCCTCCCTCGCCCAGTTGTGATAAAGAGAAATGTGTCCAAGTCTTTGCTGAATGTCCTAGCCAGGGTGAGTTGGGGGGTGGTGCAGAACTGCCCCTGGCTGAGAACCACTGGCCTCAATAATTTCCATGGCACTTTGCAGAATCAGCCGTCTACAGTTCATTGTGTGTTTCTCTGATTTCCCTTTCTTACTTCCTCTCCTACTTTTGTGCTCTTGTTTATCCTCCTGTAAGTCAGGGATAATTGAAGTGCGCACCTTCACATACAGTTGTTTTGAGGATGAAATGCTGTAATGGTGCTAGGTCCTAAGGACAGTCTTTGGCACATTTAAGTGCTTGATGAAACCATCTGTGTTGTTGTGAAAAGCCTTGTCCCTATGAGCAGATTAACCCTATCTCCATCTTGTCAGAGACAAGCTCTGCCCCAGCTCACTGTGAGGCGAGAGGAGAGGACCACAGCCACTCTGGAGACCTAAAGGAAGCCCTCCTCTGGCATCTTGGTCTGCAGTCCATTTGCAGTTTTGCAGGCGAGAGGTTCTTGTGCTTTGGGGGAAATAAGAGCAGACTTTAAGTGGAGTCAATTAATTGCAGCAAGTCACTCTCCTTTCAGTCGGATTTAGGTAATGGCTTATCTCACGTGACCAACACTGCTGTTGGTCATACACTAAGAAAACCCTCTGCTGCTTTCCATCTGTGCATTCTGAAGAGAGGCTGATAGGTTTCCCTCATTTAAATATGGCACAGATGCATTTTTAAGAACCCATGCCACCTAAAGGGAGTGGAATTGACAGACTCGTACCTGAACGCTCGTTTGATATACCGATGCTCTGTGGAGCTTGGCGAGGCCGTTTTTCAACCCGCCCTAGAGCATTTCCTGTTTCTCTCCTTGGTTCTATTTTAGACTCCTACTTTACATACTACCTGCAACTGAGGCCAGAAATTATCTTCCCCAGAGAGAAAAACTAAGAATATTTTTCTTCTCCAAAGTTTTAAGATCCTTCTCCCTTCCCCTTCATAACCAGACATATGCCATGTCCCCATTTGCCTGAAAGATATTTATAGCTTTGCCTGCTGCTTACCTTCCATACTGCAACCATTGGGTCAGCTATCTCTTTAGCCAAAATCCTTTTGGTTTAGAATGAATACAGGTATATGTATGGCTGAGTCTGGGCTTTCCCGGTGGCTCAACAGTAAAGAATCCACCTGCAATGCNCTTACCTTCCATACTGCAACCATTGGGTCAGCTATCTCTTTAGCCAAAATCCTTTTGGTTTAGAATGAATACAGGTATATGTATGGCTGAGTCTGGGCTTTCCCGGTGGCTCAACAGTAAAGAATCCACCTGCAATGCAGGAGCCACAGGAGATGCGGGTTCAATCCCCAAGTTAGGAAGAATCCCTGGAGAAGGGCATGGCAACACACTCCAGTATTCTTGCTTGGAGAATCCCATGGACAGAGGAGCCTGGCGGGCTGCAATCCGTGGGGACGCAGAGTCAGGCACGACTGATGTGACTGAACACATACATGGCTGAATTCCTTTGCTGTCCACCTAAAACTATCATAGTGTTGCTAATTGGCTTTACTCCAATCTAAAAGAAAAAGTTTAAAAAAGAAGGGAAAAAATCTTTTTTGGGGAATGAGGCCTTGTGAGTGGTGGAACTGGCCCAAAAGTCTCCTTTGAANGTTGACTCATTGGAAAAGACTCTGATGCTGGGAGGGATTGGGGGCAGGAGGAGAAGGGAATGGCAGAGGATGAGATGGCTGGATGACATCACTGACTTGATGGACATGAGTTTGGGTGAACTCCGGGAGTTGGTGATGGACAGGGAGGCCTGGCATGCTGCGATTCATGCGGTCGCAAAGAGCTGGACACGACTGAGCAACTGAACTGAACTTAACATGGTGTGGCACAAAGTCATAGTAGGATACAGCATGTGTGTGAAGAGTAATTAAGCAATGTGGTGTACAAATTTATACTTGTGTGGTAGGGAGAACATGATCAGTCAGCATGATGTTGAATCTTTTCCTAAAAAGAAGAACAAAAACAGTCCATTTAGGACAAGTTACTCAGAGTACCAAAGATTGTTGTCTCTTCATTAATGAAAGGAAAACATACCCATGATGTCTAATCAAAGAGAATATACCTGGGTTTTTCTTATGAGAAAATTCTAAAGTTAGCCATGTATACATTGGTTATAAAGAAATAACTAGAACTTTTCCAGCCTTTGAAAATGAAGGCTATGAATCTATTTGTTGACTTTAAACAGATACTTTCTTATGTTCTGTGGCTCCATGAATAACTTCTGTCTTGGTTTGGGGTGAAAGTAAACCAAAAAGCAAAAACTGTATGTTTGAAACAACCTTTCATTTCAAAATTATTGCTGAACTATAGACTCATTTTCCATTCATTTTCAAAAAACAATGTCTACTCTGTGTAGTAAATAGTATTTTAATCTTTTCTGCAGAAGTGTGAGTGGTGTGCACACTAAGGGGTAATTCTGTAGGAATAGACTTTTAAATTCAATTCAGCACTTTTATCGAGAATGGAGAAGCTTAAAAATTAAGCCAGCAGGCATCCAAAGCCTGAGAGAACACTACTGGATGCATTCTTAATTAGAGCCAATAAAGTGTGTTTTTAGGGAAAGCTTTCCCACCAAAAGCTCAATGGCAGAACTCAGAAGAAGCAAACAAATTAAATTCTTTATATTAACTGCTTGGCACACTGCTTCTCAATGAGTTATTTAGCCCAACACAATAGTTGACAAAATTTCACTTTCAAAACTTCAAATAACCTGAAGATAAAGTACCAACTACTTGTACATTTTCCCCAAATATACAACAATCCATACTAATTTCAAGTCTTCCTAGGATACTAGAAGAAAAGAGAATGCTGGAGTTGATGAGTTGAATGATGGATGAAGCCTTAAGAATGTTAGATTTTGTTTTCATCACTGATTTTTTCTTTTTTTTTAAAAAACTCAGCAGCATATTTATGTTATGACTTGGAGTATTTGTAGACACATGTATAACCCCCATGCAAATACACAGGTACTGTTCATAAGAGGTATGTGGAGCTTTTGAGAGAAGTTGAGTACTGTATTTCAAATATGGTGTAATAAATAGCATTTTAGTCTGTTTTGAAGATATATGAGTGGTGTACACAGCACAGTAAACTGCTTACCAGATGGTTAAATTAATCTGAGAATTTATTTTCCTCAGTTTGCAACTAATAAAACATACATGTACCTAATGAATTAAGTGTAAAATCTTATAGACCATTGTGTGATGAATATTTTACAATATTTTAAGTGTACAAAGTATTCAGAAATAGATTGAATTGACATTCACTAGACTGTGAGTTTCTGAGGGCTTATGCTTTATCTCACCCATACATTGATTCATTCATTTATTTATCCAACAAATGATTTTTTAAAATCTTATTTCTGAATTCCCAATACCTTGCACAGAGTTTTGCATGTAATAGGTGCTCTCCTGTGTTGTTGAACATATGAGTGAATGAACAATTACTAGTCACTCAGTAAGACTTGGGCTTTCGTGATGGCAGAGATGGTAAAGAATCTGCTTGCAATGCAGGAGACTCAGCTTCGATTCTTGGGTTGGGAAGATCAGGAATGGCCGCCCACTGCAGTATTCTTGCCTGGAGAATTCCATGGACAGAGGAGCCTGGCAGGCTGTTTTCTGTGGAGTCACAAAGAATCGGACATGACTGAGCAACTAGGACTTGTACCTAGACTTCATTTCCTCTTAAAAAGCTTCCTAAACTTCCATTAGAAGGAGAATACATGAGAAAATTATTTTATTATGCCTCTGCTCCTATCATAGTACTTTCCACTTCAGTGACACTAAATAAATACTCGGGAGAAAAACTCAAAACTATGAGATGGGAATATTTAGAGAGGAGAAAGCTTAGGTTCAACAACTAGGAGGTCTTCAACTATTTAGGTCTCCCATTGCATTTGGGAGAAAGATTAGACTTTATATTGTTGACCGTGCCTTAATGCAGACCAGTTGTTACTAAACCAAACTTGCATCCACTTGTCCAAGTGCAGTAAAGCCAGCCTGCTGGTACTACGTTGTGTTGAAGGAAAGGGCAGCATTTATTGCAAGAGCCAAATAAGGAATCCGGGTAGCTAGTGTTTAAAAAGCCTGAATCTTACTCTGAGTTTTGCTTTGTTCCTTTTAAAGTTTTTATGCATACCCGACAGGGCTTTTGTGACAATTAGGTGAGACAATTTAAATGGAGTGTGCTATTTAAAGCAGAACATAAGTGTTTGGAATTATAAATATGCTAATGAAAAAGGTGACTAATGTTGTACCACCCCCAGGGGATATTGCTTTGTTTATTTGTTTAATTTTGTTACTGAACCAAACTTGGGTCCATTTGCCTGTGCAAGTAAAGCCAATCTGCTGACACCAGGGTTGTGGTGAAGGAAAGCGCAGCATTTATCGCAGGGGCCAAGCAAAGAGCCCAGGGCAACGATTGCCTCAAAGGCCTGAGCTCCCTGAAGGTTTCCAGGGAAATGTTTTTAAAGACAGGGTTAGAGAAGGGGGTTGCGGGGTATGTGATCAGCTCGTGGATATTCTTCTGATTGGTTAGTAGTAAGGTAATCAGGAATTAACGTCATCAACCTTCTGGTCTCAACCAGTCCGGGATCTGTGTGCTTGTGGGAAGCATACAGTTGACTTCTTCCATGTGGCGGGTCTTTCAGTATCTGCAAAACAGCTCAAAAGACGTGGTTCAGAATATTATCTATATCCCTTGAGGAGGAACTAAAGGTTCTTGACTTTGTTTAATGGCTAAATTATTATTAATTGTGTTTTGCTTGACTCTTTCCTTTTCTGAATTTCCTCACATCTCTGATTAAATTTACTCTTTGTAAATCAAAGAAGGCCCTAGAAGGCTAAGCTTTTTCAACAGGCAAGAGGCAAGCAGAAGACATAGGGTAAGAGGTCTATTCTGAGAAGGCCCCGTAGAGTCCTGCTTGGCTGCACAGTGAGTGAGAAGCTCCAGGAAGATTTTAGTTTATGATCTAAGAAGGTCCAGAACTGCTCTGGGATATATCAATTTCTATTTTTTCCTCTTTATTTTTTCTTTTTTAAATTATGAAAGTGTGATAACATATTTACAGGAGACTTGGAAAATACAGAACAAAGTTACATATAGTCCCACTGTATATTAAAATTATTTTTTAAGTAGATAAATTGAGATTTTTAGTTGGAGTTTCAATATCAAACTCTTAAAAATTAATGGAATAAATATACAGAAAAGTAGGAGGATATAGTAGACATGAAAAGTACCAAGAACCAATTCAACATAATTAATATTTATACAATTTTCACACAATGGTAGGATATCGATTTGATTCCGGTTCCTATAGACTGTAAGCAGGAGGCACTGGAACATATCCAGAACCATAAAACAAAGGGCAAAAATTTCATGATCTAAAAGTATGAAATCCTGCAGAGTCTGTCTGTTCTCTTACCACTTAAAATTATGTTAAAAATCAATAGCAAAAGATATTGGAAAATAACCCACATATATTCAAGTGCAATGTGACATTTACCAAGAAACATCTTTGGCTTGGGGCTTCCCTGGTGGCTCAGCTGGTAAAGAATCTGCCTGTGATGCAGGAGACCTGGGTTCGATCCCTGGGTTGGAAAGATCCCCTGGAGAAGGGAATGGCCTGAAGAATTCCATGGACTGTATAGTCCATGGAATCTTTGATTTAACCATTGAAAGTCTCAATGGAGTTAGAAGACAAAACACACACAGCATGATTGCAGAGAAGAAAGCATTTAAATACATTAATATCAAAATGAGAAATTAATATCAAAGATACTTAAACAATCCTATGTATTTGGAAATTGAATGTCCACTTTTAAATGATGGGTGTGGGATACATCAGTTTCTGTTCACTGGAAGAATGTAATAACAGTGGGAAAAATGTGTTGAACAAGCTGAGGAGAGCATTTCAGCCCCAGATGGATGTTTGAAGTAGATGACTAGGACGGTTTCTTCTAACACTAGAATTATTTGATTGAATGAAAGAAGAACAATGTGATCCCCTACTAAGACTCCACTTAAATAAAAAGCACCTGATGGTTTAAGAATGTAAGTCTTCCCATAGCCTTTCTGGAAAAAATTTGTTCTATCTTCACAAAGATCCAGGGAAATGCAAAGCTAGGGAGAAATATTACTTGGAAAAGGCACTAATCTTCCCTGGTTTATTCCAGTACTTTAAGAAAACACTTTTGAGTGTCTTGCTTTAACTAGCTCCATGTAAAGTTTTAGTTCCTACTGCTACAGAAAATTTTGTTTGGGTGTGGAAGTGAGCGTTGGTGATGGTCTTAGGGGTTCTCTTGAGAATGCCCCCTTAGATTTTTAAGAGAGAAATTGGTAAAAATTAGTTTATGTTAGTCTTTCTGGTTCTATAAATGTGTAGTCATATGAGGCTAAGAGCTGTTTTATTTCCTTGATGAAAGAGTTTTCCAGATATGTCTTTTTAAGCTCATGCATATTACATAGACAATAAAAAAAATAATTAGCTTCTATGTGCATAGAGTTAGCTTTTATGTGAATAGAGAATTCAGTCTTTTCAGCATATCAATCTAATTATGTTTTGGAGAATTTCACATGAGTTTGGGGTTAATTATTAACCAGCAGTGTAGGTCAATGGTTAATGTTTAAACTATTATTAGTTTACAAATAATTATAAGCAAAAAAAAAAAAAGTTTCCTCTGAAAGGCAGTGCTAAAGAGGAAGTAACATTATTATTTATAAAGTTCTATTTAAGCTCAATTTCTACGTTAAATTGCCACTGAAGAATTTAAATCGACTGCATTTGTGTTTATTGCCTAGCACAAAGCATGTAAACAGAATAATAACATGTGCTTCAAAGTAAGTACCTACTAATGTAATAAGTACCTGAAGAAATACCTAATTATTTTTTATGAACTTGCAATGGTACGTGTGATATTTCATTATTTTATTGCTTAATCAATTATTCTTTTATTCTTAAAATGGAGAAAAGGGCCACTGATGCAATTTCAGTGGAGACTGTTCAAAATTCTCACTGAATTATTGATGTAATGAAATCAGTGAATAAAGTATCATAAAATTAGAGCTGAGGGAACCAAGAAAAAGCAAATATTAAAGACTCTCCTGGAATTCATCCAAAAGGTAGAAAATTAAGAAAATTCACACTTATGAATGCAATAGGAAGAAAAGAACTGTATGAGGTCCTGTGGTTCTGAATAACACATTGCAGATAGTTTGTTACATTGCAGATAGTTTCAATAAATATACTGAACACAACAAAATTTTAGTAATCAAAGATACATATGAACAATAGGAAATTTACTGATAGAAATCTCTTATGTTTTATCTTTCATTGGATTACACATCACTTATTGTTTTTTTAAGAGTTATATATTTTTGTCTTTATAACAAGTTAAAGACATAGTGAAAAAATTCCACAAGAGATTTGTTTCTAGTTATGGTGGAGTAGCTCATTGGAGATCATTGCTATCACTGAAGACAATGAAAATGCTGAATTAAAAAAATAAAATCTATTTAAAGACATGCGAGATCTGTTAGAGTAAGCAGGTCGACAGGGGCCAAGATTGTGGGAAAAGGGTAACTGGAGAGAGGTGAGCTGAACTTTTTCAGTGTCATTAATTGTGGAGGCACTTGCTGATTGTCAATATAAGGCAAGAGGCTGTAAGAATCCATTGGTTTCCCAGGCAAAGGGGCTGTATTGCAGGACAATGTAACCAACAGAGGTTTGGGATCTTATGGGACTGGAGAGGCATAATTGGAGACTTTGGGGGCCCAGATCCTGCGAAAAGGGTGGTATAGAGAATACAAACTGATTTCCTTTTCAAGATACTGATACTGGTTGAATTCTGATTAGGCCACAAAACCAAGCAGAAGGTCTCTGAAAAACCAGGCAGGTATTTCATCAGCCTCAAGATACTGATGTGGATAGATTCCAGACCCACCAGGTATACCAATCTCAAGTGTGAAACCCTGGAGGCTTACACCCAGGAGCAGGGGTGAACTGGAGGTAAATGGAAACTTACCAGAATGTTGCCCAGTTCTGATTCAATTCAGCCTCAGAGGGAAGGGTGAAGCTTTTCTGAAGGAAAATAATATATTGAGACTATATATATTTTACAGATAATATCTAACATTCAATAAAATGTTTCTAGGCATGCCAAGATACAAGGCTATAACTTAAAATGTAAGATTTTTTTAAAAAAGAGTTTAACAGGTGATTTAGTTATTGGAACTAGCATAATAAGAGCTTTAAAATAACTGTAAGTAATACCCCACCAAAATAGAGGAAAATATAAATGAAATACATAAGAACATGGAGGATTTCACCAGAGTACTAGAGTATACAAAAGAATAAAGTAGAAATTTTAGAGTTGAAAAATACAATAACTTAAAAAGTCAGTAAAGAGGTATTTTAAACAAAATAATGCACACAAGAGAAGATCAGAACAGTGAAAGTAGAACAAGAGAAAACAAACTGAAGCTTAGAAAGAAAAAAAGCAGGAAAGACAAGGGGGAAAAGCATAAAAGACATGTTGTTCTAGGGAAAAAAATGTATGTATGTGAAATAGAAATCCTAGAAGGAGAAGGTGGAAATAATGGGGCAGGAGAGTGTTTGAAGGAAAATTACAGTTCAGTTTCTCTCAGAAATATAAGCTGAAGAGTTACAATTTGTATTTTCTGTATTCATGTTTCCCTTAACATTTAAAAAGACAAATACTTATTACAGCGAAATTTGGTATTTTATGATGTATATACTATTAATATGATACTGAAACTCTTGTCATATTGGCACTTAGCAGAAGAGCTAGAACAGAATGGCAAATGTTTTTAGTTTTTTATTTTCTGACTTCAAAATTGTTTAAAAGTTTACAATATAAAATATATGGCAGAAAATGAAAAACTGTAAGATCTNATATACTATTAATATGATACTGAAACTCTTGTCATATTGGCACTTAGCAGAAGAGCTAGAACAGAATGGCAAATGTTTTTAGTTTTTTATTTTCTGACTTCAAAATTGTTTAAAAGTTTACAATATAAAATATATGGCAGAAAATGAAAAACTGTAAGATCCCATTATATGTGTCGGTGTGTATTTAGATTTTTCCAATAAGAATATAATCAAATTACACATAGTATTTTGAGTTAAACATATATCATGGATATCTAGTTATATAAATATTTCAGATTTAGAAATGGATGCTTAATATTCCATAACTTATATTTTAACAATTTGGGTTGAAAATATTTTTCAAAAAATATTTCTTCTTATGAACAAAAGGCTGTTTCTTCAAGGAAGGTGATCAATATTTCCATCTTGGTGGTGGTGGTTTAGTTAGTAAGTTGAGTCTGGCTCTTTGTGACCCCATGGACTTTAGCCCGCCAGGCTCCTCCGTCCATGGGATTTCCCAGACAAGAATACTGGGGTGAGTAGCCATTTCCTTCTCTAGGAGATGATCCTGACCCAGGGATCAAACCTGCTTATCCTGCATTGCAGGTGGCCGCCTGCATTGTGATTTATTCTTTACTGCTGAGCCGCCAGGGAAGCCCAGTATCGTCTCACTGGTTCTTTTTACTTCCTCATAAACGCAGTTTGGGGGTAGTTTTTCCTGGGTGGCAATAGCACACTTAGGTTTTCTTCTATTCAAGTATATTTATGGTTTCCTTCTATATGCCAGGGACTGCGCTAGACAGTGAAAATAAGAGTAAACTGCACAGGCGTATTTGCTGCCTTCAGGGAATTTAGCAGGAGCATATATGCTGGACAGGCTCCAGTGATGTACTGCAAGGTCTAGTGAAGGAGGGAGTGATGTCAGGAAGGCGTTCCCTAAAGAAGACTCAAGAGTATGGGTAAGTTTCCGAGTGAGTAGGGACAGAGGAGAGGAAAGATCATTAGGTTCAACAAAGGCTATTTTCCATAACCTCAAAGCCTCATACAGTGAACTTTCAAAAGGAACAATTCTAGAAATTTACAGTGCCAGTGTACATCTGTTGTGCTTGCATAGAAAGCTTATTGACTATAGAACCTGGTGAATGGTTTATGTGTAATATGGACATAAGTTTCGTTTAGATAAATGTATTCTTTTTTGATTTTCAGAGAATTTTGGAACATTCGTTGATCAAAAGTCACAAGAACATGATGTCCTAAGGCAAAAATTTACTTGAAAGTCCAAGGCAATTTGTGAAAATAAAGTTTCCAAATAGCCCCTTCCTTTATTTTTAAGATTTTCTTTCTTTAGTTTTGGCTGTGCTGGGTCTTTATTGCTGTGTGCAGACTTTCTCTGGTTGCAGCAAGAGAGTAGACTAGACTAGACCCTTTTGTTGAGGTGGGCGGGCTGCTGTTTGTTGAGAAGTGTGGGCTTCTCAACGTGGTAGCTTCTCTTGTTGCGGAGCACAGGCTTAGTTTCTCTGAGGTATGTGGGATCTTCCCTGATGAAGGATCGAACTTGTGTTCCCGGTATTGGCAGGCAGATTCCTTATTCACTGCACCACCGGGGAAGTCCCGATTCCCTTATTTAAAAATGTAAAATACCATAGTCCATGAGGAAAATGAAAATGAGAAACGTTTATGAATCCAGGGTTGTTCTCCGTGTCCCATATTCTTGGGCACAGTTTGGAGGGTCGTGTACCTGACTCTGGGCTGCACGCTGTGAGGGCAGTGTCACTGAGGCCACACTGGGGCAGCTCCCTGAGAGCTGGGGAAGAGCTGCAGTAGACCTCCAAGCAGCCAGAAGCCACCAGAGTGAGACCGAGGTTAATGGCATAACAACGCAGTTCACATAACCGAACAATCTCAAGTGTTTTCTTGTTTTTTTCTCCAGAGGGGCAGCTTGAATAATGAAATTCTTGTATCTGAAGTGCCTTCACTTGGAGGTTGGAGGGACACTAGTAAGGTTAACCAGAAGGTCAAACAAGCATACAATATGGTACTCCTGAAAGCCTTGAATGGCTCAGTTCAGAAAGTGATCACAGTAATGTAATTGCTCCATCACTTTGTATTTTTTTATTTTACGGCAACAAATGCACGAGGGAAATATGGGTAGAAAGAGAGATCAAAAATAAGATAATTCTGCTAGGTAACAAGAGAATTTGTGTATGAGACCTGTCAGATGCATTCTTTGATCATTTATTGATCCCCTGAAGTCAGTGAGATTTTAAATAAAGAAGTCAACATGTGTTGACAGTGTATTTGGTACTTCCTATAAATTAGATAGTGAAAGTGAAGTGAAGTGGCTCAGTCGTGTCTGACTCTTTGCAACCCCATGGACTGTAGCCTATGATGCTTCTCCGTCCATGGGATTTTCCAGGCAAGATTACTGGAGTGGGTTGTCATTGTCTTCTCCAGGGGATCTTCCTGACCCAGGGATCAAACCGGGGTCTCCCACATTGTAGGCAGATGCTTTACCATCTGAGCCATCAGGGAAGTCCAAAATTACATAGTAGAGAAGTCTATAGTAAGTTAGTACTGGGTCTTCATTGTTGTTGCTACTATGTTTTTAATAGCTAACTAGCTTGGTTATGTTTGTTTGTTTTTTTCTTTAGTTTATTGGTATAGTGAAATATATTGATTGATTTTCAAATGATAAACCAAACTTGCCTTCCTGGGATAAATCCCTCTTGGTTATAAGACATTGTCTTTTTTGATGTAACACTAGATCTGTTTTGTTAATGTTTTACTGAGTAATTTTTCATCTGTTTTCATGAGGAGTATTGGTCTATGGTTTCCTCGTAACTATGCTTTCAGTGTAATGCTAGCTCATTAACTGGGGGGTTTCCTCCTCTTTTTTCTCCCTGAAGGAGTTTATATGGAATTGATATTACCTCTTCTTACTTTTTTTCTTGAGAAATACTCAGTTTTATCAGGCTCAGACCAGGAGTCCCTGGGTCTTGAGGGCCCCCTGTGTATTTGTCAGTTTTTCCTCCATGTTCTTTTTGGCCTGTTTCCTTGGCCTCACGAGCTGTGTTTTCTTGCTATAGTGAATCTCAGCCTTCTCCTTCCGCTTCTCTTCCAGGGTAGCTGTCACTGCCTTGTACTTCCAGCCAATCTATACACCTGGTTCCCTCAGCAGACTGGTGGTGGTGGTGGGGTACAGAAATGAAGTGATAAGGAAATGAAACCAGGGTGCCTAGGGGAGGAGTGTTGACAGCTTGTCCTACAAGACCCCAGAAATTTAGTAATCCAACCTTTCTCAGCAAGCCTAAGCTCGAAAGACACTGCAACTCCCTATAAAGTTTCCCTCCTTCTCCTGGCATATTATTTCTTCTTTAAATGTTTGACATACTTTATTAGTGAAGCCATTTGACTTGGAGTTTTTTGTGTTGCAGTTTTTAAGTATGAATTCAATTTCTTTAATATATATGAGCTATTAAGATTATCCTGTTTTTTCTTCAGTGAGCATTAGTAGTTTATGTCTTTAAAGGAATTTGCCCATTTCATTTAAATTGTTTGCTTTATGTACATCAAGTTATTTGTAATATTTTCTTATCTTTAAACATCTGCAGGGGGTCTTTGTTTCCTCTTATATTTCTAATATCAGTAATTTGTCTTTATTTCTGGCTTGAGGTCTATCAATTTTAGTAATTTTGTTTTCAAAATCTAGCTTTTGGTTTTATCGATTACTATAGTTTTTCCTTTTCAATGCATCAATTTCTACACTATTATTTTATGTATTATTCTGGGTTTAATTTTTTGCTATTTTCTAGTTTCTTAAGGAGAAATCTTAAGTTGTTTGATATCTTCTTTACTAATGAAAGTATTTAATATAAATTTTACTAGAAGCACTGTTTTAACTGTATCTCACAAGTTTTTATGTTCCATTTTACTTTTCATTCAATTAAAAAATTCTCTAATTTCCCTTGTAATGTGTTTTTATTTTATTTATTTATTAATTTATTTTTTATTAAATACTTTATTTTACTTTACGGATTGTTTAGTTTTCAAATATTTGAAGATTTTCCAGATAATTTCTGTTATTGGTTCCTAGTTTAATTCCATTATAGTCAAAGATGCTATTTGTAAGGTTTCATTTCTCTAAGGCTTTCAGTTGGTGAAAGTTTCATGTAAACTTGAAAATAATGTATATTCTGCCATTGTTGCTAGTGTTCTATAAATGTCAGTCAAAATAGTTGATAATTTTGTTCAGGTCTTGTGTCCTTACTGATTTTCTGTCAGCTTGTTCTATTGATTGCTTAGAAAGGAGCGCTGAAGTCTCTAAACAGAACTGTGGCGTTTTCGTTTTCTCTTCTGTCAGTTTTTGCTTCATGTATTTTGAAGGTCTACTGATGGGCGCAGAGAAGTTTAGTTATATTTTCTTGGAGAACTGACTTTTTAATATCATGTGATGTGTCTTTCTATCCCCAGTAGTGTTTCTTGTTCTAGGGAACGTTGGTCATATTTGTGACTGTTGCTATTTCTAGGAGGTCACCAGTCTGTTCACCTTCCGATCACAGGGTTCCGTCCACCTTCTGGGGGCAGGGTTTCCAATCTCATTTTGTTGTTGTGCTGCTTGTCCTGTTCGATCCTGTTCTCTCCTGTCCTGCATGTGTGCCTCTCAGACATTCTGGGATCTGACTTGTGGTTGGGACCTTAGGTCTTCCCCTTCTTCCTTCCCTCCCTTCTGGCTGCTCTGGGTCTCTGTTGCCGTGTGTGGACTCTAGCTGTGGCCGTGGGGGCTACTCTCGGTGCGGCGCTCAGGGTCTTCTCATTGCCGTGGCTTCTCTCATTGCGGAGCGTGAGCTCTAGGTACTCAGGCTTCAGTAGTTGCGGCTCACAGGCTTAGTTCCCCCGTGGCATGTGACTCTTCCTGGACCAGGGATCGAACTTACGTCCCCTGCAATGCAGGCGGACTCTTAACCACTGCACCACTGGGGAAGTCCTTAGGTCAGTTCTTGAAGCCTCAGCTCTCGTGCTTGGTTCTCTCATGTGCTGGCTTGGGGGTGAGGCTGACACTTATCTGTAGAGTAAGACTCATCCCATACCTCGTCTGTTAGATTTCCCCCACCTTCTCAACCTCCTAGGCCCTTTACCACATTCCCTTGGCCAGAAGTAGGATGTTTGTGTGGACGTTTTGGCTACCTGAATTACTGCTTAACCTCTGTGTGGTTTCTTTCCTAAGTTCTGACTTCCCTCTACAATCCACCGTATTTTATTTCCTTTTCAGAGTCCTCAGGTAGTTGTTTTCTGTATTTTGTTAAGTAGTTTTATTTACAATGAGAGGTAATATAAGCTGTAGTGGAGTTTTGCCTACAACGTTGGAAGAGAATTTCTGCTCTCTTTTAAAAAGCATCTGGGGCAGACTGAATGCTTTATTGTTATGGGACCATTAAGAATAGTCAAGTCTTCCTGACTGGGGGAGGACCCAGGGAAATAAAGTCACATGGGCTGTGGAAAGTTGTAGGGACAAGGGAATAGAAAAGATTCAGGCAGAGCTTTGCCTGTAGCTGCTTTTCCTTCTTTTTCTCCCTCTCCCCTTGGTCCAAAGAAATTTACTGATTTTTGCCTGTAAAGTTACTGAAAGAAACTCTGAGCCCATACGTTCACAGAGGATATAAATCTATTCTTCCCAAAGTCTGCTGTCCAAATTTGCAACTGTTCATTCAATTACTTTATTGCTTCTGCAAGACCACTCTTAGACCACTCTTTCATTCTTAGGGTGGGAATTGATTTTTCTTCTCTTATTTTGTCTTGTGAAAGTACTAAGTATATTACCACCACAGAATTTTCACACATTATTTAAAAACCTGTTCACAATGTGAGAAGGTCTTGCATAGGCTTGTCTGCACCAACGTGTAAAAACTTCCAGCTGCCTCTGAAATTGTGAAGACAAGTTCTGTTCCTCATTAAGTGTACAGATTAATGTCTGAGGAAAGTGAACACTCTACAGAAATCTTCCAAAATCTGAAGTTTCTGTATTTAAAGTGACATCACTCTAACCTCTAAATTTATGCTTGTAAATTATTACATCTTTCTACCCATAATTATAATAATTGTTTACAAAAAATCCTCCTAGACATTTAAAATTAGTTAGGAAGCTAGTGGGAATTTTTTATTTATATAAGTTAGTGCTTTTTGAATAAGGTGGCTCAGTAGTGAAGAGTCTGCCTGCCAATGAAGGAGACGTGGATTCGATCCCTGGGTTGGGGATATCCCCTGGAGAATGAAATGACAACTCACTCTAGCCTTCTTGCCTGGGAAATCCCATGAACAGAGGAGCCTGGTGGACTACAGTCCATGGGTCACAAAGAGTCAGATAGGACTCAGCAACCGAACAACAACAACAAAAACAGTTACACTCACAACATTGCTTTGTACACATCCTGCATAGATCAAAATTAGGATGACAGTTTAAAGGCTGGTTTGGGGATGAAACACTAGCTGATCTATACTTTCAGATTTAGCTTTACTAAGTTTGAGTCTGTATTTTATTTCTTTCTCACCCCCTAACTTCCTTTGATTCTTAACTTTCAAACAGTAGGCTATTCAGTAAAAAGTTTTTTTTTTTAAGGTAGGCTATTCAAACCTTTTTTTTGTTGTTGTTGTTGGTGGTGGTGGTGAAATAAATTGAAATATTCAAAAAGGAAAACTCAAAAATAAAGTATGATGGCATTTCCATAGCCAGTATTCATGAAATGGAAGGACTGATTCATTGGAAGGACTGATGCTGAAGCTGAAACTCCAATACTTTGGCCACCTCATGCGAAGAGTTGACTCATTTGAAAAGAGCCTGATGCTGGGAAAGATTGAAGGTGGGAGGAGAAGGGGACGACAGAGGATGAGATGGTTGGATGGCATCACTGACTCAATGGACATGAGTCTGAGTAAACTCTGGGAGTTGGTGATAGACAGGGAGGCCTGGCGTGCTGCAGTCCATGGGATCACAAAGAGTTGGACATGACTGAGCAACTGAACTGAACTGATTCATGAAATGGGCTTGTGCAAATATGGTACATACTGGACTCCAGAGAAAGAATTAGAAAGTAGATGGGTCTGCTGTTCTCTCAAAATGGCATGTCTGGGCATAGCTGGCCATGTTCTGAGAATAGAATCTAGAAAGGACCCTACCCCTCTTGGTGTACATTTTTACAGAGCAAATGTGATGGCTGCCTTGCCGCTGGAGACAGAGATCAAGATAGATTGCCAAATAGTCTGGGCTTTAGAGCTGGTTATTCATAGGATTTATTGGAGACCTTGTGGGAAGGTGAGGTCATGTCTAGCCTCTCCTTCTACAAGAAAGGCAGCACCTAGGCCCAGCTAGCTGACTCTCAGGGAGTTCAGAGAGAGCTCTAAGGGGGCCTTAGACATTCCTGCATGTCCTTCCACATATATTTTTTATATACTTTCAAATTTTGGATAATTTTACATTTATAGAAAAGTTTCAAAGATAGCTGCTTTAGACTGAATGTGACAACTCAACATTTATATGTTAAAACCTAATCCCCAATGTGATGGTGTTTGGAGGCGGAGCCTTTGGGAGGGGGTGAGGTGAACAGGGTGGGGAGTTGCTTCCCAGGTGACACCAGTGGTGAAGAAACTACCTACCAGTGCAGGAGATGTAAGAGAGAATGGGTCTGATCCCTGGTGCAGGAAGATCCCCTGGAAGAGGGCATGGCAACCCACCCCGGTATTCTGCCTGGAGACTCCCATGGAGAGAGGAGCCTGGCGGGCTACAGTTCATGGGGTCACAAAGAGACATGACTAAAGTGACTTAGCAGGCACGCCTGCACGCACACGTGAGGTGAATCGGATTCCTGCCCTTGTAAATTAGCTCCCTCTAGCCTTCCAACAAGTGAAGATTCAGTGAGAAGAGGACCCATCTGTGACTCAGGAAGCAGGCCCTCACTAGACAGAGTCTGCTAGTACCTTGATCTTAGACTTCTCAGCCTCCAGAACTGTGAAAAATGAAGTTCTGTTATTCAGGCTACAGTACTTTGTGTTATAGCAGCCTGAATAGACTAAGACAGCAGTGCAAAGAATTTCTGCACATTCTTCACTCAGTTTTCCCTAATTGTAACATTGCTATGGTATATGGTTCAAAACTAAGAAGTTAGTCACTGTTTACAGAATTTCAGATTTATTCAGATGTTGGCAGTTTTTCACTGCGGCTCCCCCACCCTTTTGTCATCAGAGCTTGGTTTCACAGAAGACAGCTTTTCCACAGACTAGGGCAGGGGTAATTTTTCAGGATGATTTAAGCGCATTACATTAATTGTTACTTTATTTCTATTATTATCACATCAGCTCCACCTAAGATCATCAGGCCTTAGATCCCAGAGGTTGGAGACCCCTGCACTAGGTCTTGTTTCTATTTTAGGATACCATATTTCATTTCATTTGTATCCATTTTTTAGATGGAAGGGTGAATACTATGACTTTCTGTCACTGATAATTTTCTGCCCATCATCTTGTGGCTATGCTGCTGCTGCTAAGTCACTTCAGTCGTGTCCGACTCTGTGTGACCCCATAGACGGCAGCCCACCAGGCTCCCCCGTCCCTGGGATTCTCCAGGCAAGAACACTGGAGAGGGTTGCCATTTCCTTCTCCAATGCATGAAAGTGAAAAGTGAAAGTGAAGTTGCTCAGTCATGTCCGACTCTTCACGACCCCATGAACTGCAGCCCACCAGGCTCCTCCGTCCTTGGGATTTTCCAGGCAAGAGTACTGGAGTGGGGTGCTATTGCCTTCTGCTCTCTGGCTATAGTCATAAGCAAAATTGTATGCTAAAGCAAACCAGTTGTAAAATTCAGTCGGGGAATATGCAGTGTTGACATTTCTCTTTAAAGATTTATGCGGTTCAGGTGCCAGGTCTTGATCTGAATGACGGGATGTTGTTGTGTGCATGTGTGGTCAGTTGTATCTGATTGATTGCGACTCCATGCACTGTAGCCTGCCAGGCTCCTCTGTCCATGGAATTTTCCAGGCAAGAATACTGGAATGAGTTGCCATTTCCTTCTCCAGGGCAGCTTCCTCACCCATGGCTCGAACCCGTGTCTCTTGTGTCTCCTGCATTGGCAGGCAGATTCTTTATCACTGTGCCACCTGGGAAGCCCTTGGAGGTTGGGACTTATTTTTATTCCATCCATTGTACTTAGTACNCCAGGGCAGCTTCCTCACCCATGGCTCGAACCCGTGTCTCTTGTGTCTCCTGCATTGGCAGGCAGATTCTTTATCACTGTGCCACCTGGGAAGCCCTTGGAGGTTGGGACTTATTTTTATTCCATCCATTGTACTTAGTACAGAGCCTTGTACACCAGAGACATGCAGACCACATTATACAACTCACGAACAGATGAGTGTCACTGGCTGATGCTTACTCATCCTAACCAAGCCTAATGTGTCAGCACAGCAGCGCCACTTTATTTTTATAATTCAGATGGTGTCCTGGTGAATCTTTAGTTTCACAACAGTATAAATTCTTACAGAAAAGTGGAAATCATGCTTTCCCTGCTTAAATTTTTTTTAAAAAAGCAAACCCAATAAGTAAAACTATAACAACCCATTATTCATATATAATATAGATTCTGTTGGACATTACTAGACACCACAATTACTTCCTCTGTCTCTATCCTGTTTTTTTCTTTTTTTAAAAGAAAAACTAATGTCTTTAGTGAGATTTTTGAGAAGTTCGATATTCAAGGAGATTTACCTGGCCTGTCCACTTAAATGCATGAGGTTTTATTACAGATTTCCACAGAGTCAAGTTATAAATGTGAAGAGGTGAGAGATAAACTAAGCTTGGATGATCTAAAGCAGGCCTGGAATTTCTCTTTCTGATAATTAAGAATGTGTATTTATAAAGGGTGTTGCTGACACTGGCCAAAGACACACACACACACACACACCCTCTCAAAATCAACTGCTCTGTCAATGCGTTTTAAAGAAAGCACCTATAGTAAGAGTAAAAACAAGGCAGTGAACCTATTCAGCTCAGTTCAGTTCAGTCACTCAGTCACTCAGTCAGCTCAGTCACTCAGTCCGACTCTTTGCGACCTCATGAATTGCAGCACACCAGGCCTCCCTGTCCATCACCAACTCCCAGAGTTCACCCAAACCCATGTCCATTGAGTTGGTGATGCCATCCAACCATCTCATCCTCCGTTGTCCCCT
>SJYV01048206.1:604790-619056 GCA_006410875.1 Neotragus pygmaeus | reverse complement strand
TGGTGCTGACTTCTCTCAGCTTTTGCTTGTCTGTAAAGCCTTTGATTTCTCCTTCATATTTGAATGAGATCCTTGCTGGGTGCAGTAATCTGGGTTGTAGGCTTTTTCTTTCATCATTTTAGGTATGTCCTGCCATTCTCTTCTGGCCTGAAGTGTTTCTATTGAAAGAATTGCTGTTATCCTTATGGGAAATTCCTTGTGTGTTATTTGTCGCTTTTCCCTTGCTGCTTTTAATATTGGCTTTTTGTGTTTGATCTTTGTTAATCTGATTAATATGTGTCTTGGGGTGTTTTGCCTTAGGTTTATCCTGTTTGGGACTCTTTGGGTTTCTTGGA
This sequence comes from Neotragus pygmaeus, assembly GCA_006410875.1. NCBI lineage: Eukaryota > Metazoa > Chordata > Mammalia > Artiodactyla > Bovidae > Neotragus > Neotragus pygmaeus. The sequence continues at coordinate 618,721 of SJYV01048206.1, read as the reverse complement.
CTTGGGTGGCTATTTTCTTCCCCATTTTAGGGAAGCTCTCATCTATTACCTCCTCAAGTATTTTCTCATGCCCTTTCTTTTTGTCTTCTTCTTCTGGGACTCCTATGATTTGAATGTTGGGGCATTTAACATTGTCCCAGAGGTCTCTGAGGTTGTCCTCATTTCTTTTAATACCTTTTTCTTTTTTGCTCTCTGCTTCATTTGTTTCCACCATTCTATCTTTCACCTCACTTATCCTATCTTCTGCCTTAGTTATTCCACTGTTGGTTCCCTCCAGAGTGCTTTTGATCTCAGTTATTGTATTATTCATTATTGATTGACTCTCTTATTTCTTCTAGATCCTTGTTAAGCATTTCTTGCATCTTCTCAATCCTTGTCTCTAGTCTATTTATAAGTAATTCCATTTTGTTTTCATGATACTGGATCATCTTTACTTTCATTATTCTGAATTCTTTTTCAGGTAAACTCCTTAGATCCTCCTCTTTTGTTTGGGTATGTGGGCATTCATTATGTTCCTTTACCTGCTGAATATTTCTCTGCCTTATCATTTTGTTTAGATTGCTGTTTGGGGTGACCTTTCTGTAGGCTGAAAGTTTGTGGTTCCTCTTTATTGTGGAGATTGCTCCCTATGAGTGGGGTTGGACTAGTGGCTTGTGAAAGTTTCCTGGTTAGGGAAGCTTGTGTCTGTGTTTTGATGGGTGGTTCTGGATCTCTTCTCTCTGGAGTGCGATAAAGTGCCCAGCAGTGAGTTTTGGGGTGTCTATGGTTTTGGTGTGACTTTGGGCATCCTGTATTTTAATGCTCAGGGCTGTGTTCCTGCGTTGCTGGAGAATTAGCATGGTATGTCTTGCTCTGGAACTTGTTGGCTCTTGGGTGGAGCTTGGTTTCAGTGTAGGTATGGAGGCTTCTGGGTGAGCTCCGGTCAATTAATATTCCCTGGAGTCAGGAGTTTTCTGGTGTTCTCAAGTTTTGGATTTAAGCCTCCTGACTCTGGCATTCAGTCTTATTCTTACAGTAGCCTCAAGACTTCTCCGTCCATAGAGCACAGACGATAAAACATCTAAGTTAATGGTGAAAAGATTCTCCACAGTGAGGGACACCCAGAGAGGTTCACAGAGCTACATGGAGAAGAGAAGAGGAAGGAGGGAGATAGAGGAGATCAGGAGAAGAGGGGGAATCAAAAGGGAAGAGAGCAGTCTAGCCAGTAATCAATTCCGTATGTGCTCACCACAGCCCGGAACACCCAGAGAGGTTCATGGATGAGGGAGATAGAGGTGATGCAGGAGGAGAAGAGGGGGTGTCAACAAGGGAGAGGCCAGTCTAGCCAGTAATCAGTTCCCTAAGTGTTCTCCACAGCCCGGAACATCCAGAGAGATTCACAGAGTGAAGCAGGGAAGAGAAAGGGGAGGGAGGAGATAGAGATGACCTAGAGAGAAAAGGGAGGGTCAAAAGGAGAGAGAGCAACCAAGTCAGTAATGACACCCCTAAGTAAAAATGGGTACTGAAGAATAGATTCTTAAAGGTACAAAATTGATGACAAATACCAAAAAGCAACGACTAAAAATCTAGAGTAGAGGTTAGACTCTCAAAGTACAATACAAAATCAATCACGAAAATTATAAAAATATATATATATATGAAATTTGCTTTAAAAATAGGATGTCTCTCTCTCTTTTTTTGCAAGATAATAGTAGGTTATTGGAGAAGGCAATGGCAACCTACTCCAGTACTCTTGCCTGGAAAGTCCCATGGGTGGAGGAACCTGGTAGGCTGCAGTCCATGGGGTCACTAGGAATCGGACACGACTGAATGATTTCACTTTCACTTTTCACTTTTCACTTTCATGCATTTGAAAAGGAAATGGCAACCCACCACAGTGTTCTTGCCTGGAGAATCCCAGGGATTCTGGTGGGCTGCCATCTATGGGGTTGCACAGAGTCGGACATGACTAAAGTGACTTAGCAGCAGCAGTAGGTTATAAAAATGAAAATTAAAAAAGTAATAAAGAACTTAAAAATTAAAAAATGATAATAGTAAAAATATATTTAGGAATTTCTCTGGAGCTGTTGAGGGCAGTATGGGGTCAATTCAGCTTCAGATAGTTCCTTGTTCTAGTTTATACTTCTTCTTAGGGTCTACAGGCCCCTTCCAATCCTTAGTCAATGTTAAGTACAGGGTTTTAATCTGTTGCATCTGTCACTTCCAGAGCAGTTCCCTCTTTGTTTATTTTGGCTTCCTCTGTTTGCAAGTCTCTTCATTGTCTAATTTCTGCCCTGACACAAGTGGGCGAAAGTGATCACTTATTTAGGTTCACTTGTTCAGTTGTGTTGTGGGGAGGGAGGAACACTGTAAACAAATATCACTGGTGTGTGTGGGGGCATGCTCACAGTGAATGGAGCATACTGGGTTTGCCCCAGCTCATGGTGGCATGTGATTTCCCAGTCTACACTGCTCAGGCTCCAGGTTGCTCTGCAGGGGTGCTGTCCAAAGTGGGCCCTGTGTTTCGTGCACTTCCGAGGTCTAAGCTGCCCAGGTTCAGGTTCTCTGGTACTCCGCAAGGGCACAGAGTCGGTTGGGTGTGCGTTTTGTGTCCTTCCCAGGTCGGAGCAGTGCAGGTGACCAGGTGCTTGGCGAGTGCACTGTCCCAGGTGGGCCGTGTGTTTTAATCACTGCCCCGGTCCCAGCTGCTTGGTTTCCCAGGTGTGCCGTGAGAGCACCGCCTCAGCTGTGCCCTGTGTCTCCTCTGGGGAGCTGATCTCTGGCTGCTACCCTCCTAGCAGATGTCAACCATCCAGGATCCCAGGAAGACTTGGTGAGCAACTGGGAGCCTGCTCACAGTCTGGTGGAGGAGGCCATCTCTGGAGCTGAGATTGCCCCTTGCCTTTTGTCTCTGGCTGTCGCCCGCCTGCCTCTCTACCTCTGGCAGCGGGAGGGGCCGGTCTGCAGCTGGCGAGCTCTCCTTTGGTGTTTGCTCAGTCCTTTGTTCTGTGAGCAGGCCATGCTGTGCCTTAGGTTAGAGCTTTTTGTGAGAAAGTTCTCTCTTTCTCTCTTTTTTTTCTCTCTCTGGCTCTCCCACAGTTTGAGTTGCTATCTCACGTTAGCTCCCTCAGTTCAGTTGTTCAGTCACTCAGTTGTGTCCGACTCTTTGCGACCCCATGAATTGCAGCACACCAGGCCTCCCTGTCCATCACCAACTCCTGGAGTTCACCCAAACTCATGTGCATGGAGTTGGTGATGCCATCCAGCCATCTCATTCTCTGTCGTCCCCTTCTCCTCCTGCCCCCAACCCCTCCCAGCATCAGAGCTCCCTCAGATTGTCCTCAGGGCATTCAGGCCCAGTCGTTAGCCTAAGGACCAACGATGCAGTCTGTGCCTCCCTGCCCAGCCCCCACTTGCTGGTGGTGGACACGAGCTTCTGGGCGATTTCACTGCTGACAGTTGTGGTTAGCTGTGTATTCTGTGGGTTTTTTTTTTTTTTTCCTCCCTGTTATGTTGCCCTCTGAGGTTCCAAAGCTCCCCACAGACCCACCTGTGAGAGGGTTTCCTACTGTGTGGAAGCTTCTCCTCTTTCATCACTCCCTCCCAAGGATGGGTCTCCATCCCTAAATCTTTTGTCTCTGTTTTTGTCTTTTATATTTTTTCCTACCTTGTTTTGAAGAGAATGGGCTGCCTTGCTGGGTGCCTGGTGTCCTCTGCAGTGTTCAGAAGTTCTGTGGCAGGTGCTCAGCATTCAAATGATCTTTTGATGAATTTGTAGGGAAGAAAGTGGTCTTCCTGTCATATTCATCGCCATCATAGGACTGCCTTCTGTCCCAAGGAAGTTTAAGCTTGCAGTGTACATACATGTTCTCAGTGTGGGTTAGTATATGAACTATGTCTAAAAACCAAAAAATTACTAAAAAGTGGCTTATAGAATATACAATGAAAGCTATTTGCATAATTTTTATAGTCAGTGTCATCAAGCTGTGATTATCTAATGAATCTGTCTCCCTCCTATAGGAGTAGGCTCCATCGTGAGCTAGATTCATAGGCAAGAGATCCTTTTTCTTGAGTGGTTCTGGAAACAGTATTATAAATTTATATCTATATACCTAAACATAATAAAAATATGAATACTATTGTGAATGCTCAAAAGGCAGAACATCTCCTTTATGATTGACATATTATTTTTTCATCCATTGATTCAGGAAGTATTTATGAACACTTGTGATTTGTTAGGTATTGTGCTGATGCTGGGTATAGAGGAGGAACAAAACAGGTGGCAGCCCTACAGAAATGAGGATCTGAAGAATGACGATACAAAATTAAATAAGCTATGACCACAGAGGGTAAGCAATATGGTAAAGGAGGTACAAGGTGCTGTGGAGGTGAAAAGAGGGGCATGTAACCCATACCAGAGATTGGGGCAGTCTTCCTGTAGGAAGTGGTATTTCACTTGTGACTTGGTTGAATTCCTTAGCTAGCTAAAGGGCAGAACATGTCCCAGGGAGGGGCTGGTGTGAGTAGAGATCTGAAAGTAAAAGACAAGATACACTTAAAGAAAAAACAGAGTGAGATATTCTTTCATCACAAGTGTGGAAAGTTTTTTTTTTCCTTTTGAAGATAATGTACATTGTTGGTGACTGTAATGGTACATACTCTCATCCAGGGCTCTGTGTGCATATGCGCTCAGTTGTGTCCAACTCTTTGCAGTCCCATGGACTATAGCCTACCAGGCTCCTCCATCCATGGGTTGTTCCAGGCAAGAACACTGGAGTGGGCTGCCATTCTCTTCTTTAGGGGATCTTCTCAACCTAGGGATTAAACCCACAACCCCTGTCTCCTGCATTGGCAGGCTGGTTCTTTACCACTGAGCCTCCTGGGATGCTGGGAAGTCATCCTCCTGAGAAGCCATCCAGGGCTCATAGGAGTATAAATTGAGGTGAGCTTTTTAGAAGGTAATTTGGCAATATTATGCCAAAGTTTAAAGGTATGTGTACATTTAATACTGTATTTTCTGATACTGTAATTTTAGATACTTATTCTAGGGAAATAATTATAGATGTTTGAAAAGATAAAATATCCTAGGTTTTGGTTTTATAAGAGAAAAATTGGAAACAACAGAGAAATGATTAAATAAACTATATATACTGAAAGATATCCTACACAGCTAATGAAAATATTGTCAAAACATCTAATTTTCTAGACCAGGGGTTGGCAAACTACAGTCAAACTATGACCACAGCATGACACAGTACTACTTTTTTAAGAAACATTTTATTTTGAAATAACTATGAATTCACAGGAAGTTGCAAACATAGAATAGAAACATCCTGTGTATCATTCCTGTCATTCCATCAACCGGTTACATCTTACATAACTGTAGTACAATATCCAACCAGGAAACTGACATCAGTACAATGTGTGTGCGAATTTCTGTAATTACAGCCACAGTCCAGGTTATTCCATCATCACAAAGATTTCTCTGGGTTATCCTTTGATAGTCGTACCTACCTCTTCTCCCTTGCCATGTCTAGACCTTGGCAGTTGTTAATCTGTTTTCCATTTCTGTAGCTTTGTTATTTTGGGAATGTTATGTAAATAGAATCATATAATATATTACCTTTTGAAATTGGCTCTTTTTTCTCATTCTGTGTCATGTCTTTGATATGTATTTAAATTAGAAATATATTGATAGTTTACTTCTTTTCAGTGATGAGTGATATTCCATGGTAAGGATCTATCAGATCTTCTTTAACTGTTTACCTATTGAAGGGGGTGTTTTGGTTTCCTTTTTTTGGCTGTTATATATAACACTGCCATAACCTTTTGTGAATAGGGTTTGATGTGGACATAGGTTCTCATTTCTATGGGATAAATAGAAATGATTGCTGAATTGGATGTTAAGTGTATGTTTAGCTTTCTATGTAACTGCTTAGTGGCTATATCGTTTTACAACCCCTCAAACAATGCATAAGGGATATAGTTGCCCTGCATCCTTGCCAGCATTGGGTACTGTGATTATTTTTTCTTTTAGCTGTTCAAATGGGTCTGTAGTAATATCTAGTCCAGCAAGTTCTTTGTTAGTATTTGGTTGGTACTGCCACACAGTCTTGATTTCTCTAGCTATAAAATACATCTTAAAATTCGACAGAGGGATTCCTCCCACTGTAGTTATCTCTGAAAATTGTTTTAGCACTTCTAGTTCCCTTGCCTTTTCATATAAATTTTAGAATGATCTTGTCATATTTACAAAAAACTGCTGAGAATATGACAGGAGTTAGGTTAAATGTGTATCAATTTAGGGAGAATTGAGATCTTTGCTGTGTTGAGTCCTTCATTTCATGAATACAATATGTTTGCTACCTACTTTTGTAGTTTTATTGGAGCACAATCATGACCATTCATTTATATATTGTCAAAGGTTGCTTTCTTGCTATAAAAGTAGAATTGAACAGTGCCAAATACTGTGTGGCTCAGAAAACTGAAAATATTTACTCTCTGACTCTTTACAGAGAAACTTTTCAACCTTTGGATCCAATTAATGTTTATGCTATATTAGTGAAAAAAGTATAAAATAGTATAAATTGTATCATAACATTTTAACTTTAAATATGTTAATCACACTCATATGTCTACCTATGCATATTAAAATGACTGAAAGACTGTGAAAGAAGAATTTTAACCTTGGTTCTTTTAGGACAGTAGTATCCTGGTGATTTAAAAGTTTTTGTTGTGTGTGATTTTTTTTTGCACCTTCCACTTTCTGTTTTAGCTAGCAAAAAATAATGTATCAGGTTAAGGAAGGATTTTGCTTTCCAATCTCTCTTTCACCAGTTTTACAAGACTCTTTTCCTTCCAGGTAAAAAGAGACTTTCAGATTACAACAGATATGACAATCAATTGTTTGTGTTAGGGACATTGAATGATGCTTTAACAATATGCCTTTTTAAAACACAGATGAATTCTCATAGGTTTATAACTTAAGCATACCCTTGGTTGATAAGCACAGATAAGAGAATGCCATAGATATTGAATCTTAATCCTTGGTGTTTATTCTTGATAATAATAAAGGAGTGCTCCACCCTTGAGGTTTATTTACCAGCAACCCCATGCAAATGCCGCATGCTTAAGCCTGCACACCCAGATGAGCAAACTGCTTATCGCTGAACGACTATTTCAAATTACAGAGACTGGCAAATTAAAGATTTGCATATTTGTTGCTATAACCCATCTTAATGATTACTGACAAGCTTCTTCCAGTTCTGATAGGGCATCAACATAGATACAAGACAGATCAAATGGCAAGTCACACCATGAGAGTAACCTGCCATTTGAGAAACTGAATGTAGGGCATAAAACACAGTGATTACAGCTCTGCTTTCATCTGGAAAGGGCTCTGACAGGGTCATGAAAGACCAGAGAGGTGTTTGGAACAGACCTAGGTCCCTGACAGGTTGATAACTCACTTCAAAGAGTCACAATGTACCTCAAATTGACTGCATTCTGTTCCTAGAATGATTATTTCTTAAACTCTCATCTTGGTTTTCAACCATACTCTGAATGCTCATTTGTAGGGTGTGAATTATAATAAATTAACATGATTTTAATATATCTAGGAATTATACATTAATAGTTCTTTGATCCTAACCACTGATGAAAGTTGGTATGGGAAAAAGACAAAATTCTAAAAGACTCTAATCCTGCTCAGAAATAGGCACACATTTTTTGCAAATGAAAACATTTATTACATCAAGGCTGCAGATGCTCGGAACACTTTGTCATCCCTTTGCTTTCAGGTGATGCCCAAATAGCACTAAGAACAGCAGAGATCTGTAAATTTTCTAATTAATCATGATCAATATTGACAACCAGACAGCACTGTTCTGCCTCCAGGGTCGATTCCTGGGCCACGATGATTCTGTTTGTCTGTCTACATTGCTTACATTAGCTGGGTAAATTGGCTGGTTAAATCTCTGTTTCCATAATATCAGCCTTAAAAGGAGAGGTTTAGGGATTTGCTCAACAGTAGAGAATGAATAAAAAATGTTCATTCGTTCATCCAATTTTTTTTTTATTTTAAAGAAAGGTTGATAGACACTCGTTTCTATTCTTCTTGGTGTATGGGAATTACCATAATGAATAAGGCATGGATCTTTCTCAATAAGAGGCTTAGAAATTATGATAAAAACAGGATGTATAATCACAAAAATGTGTTCTAAGGCAGATATGTCATAAGAAATATATAGATTCACTGGGAATTGTAGGATGTAGACATCACTCCTATCTGGGGGGAATCTGAAGAAGCTTTCCGAAGGAAGTGGTTTGACTAGGGACTTGAGGCAAGGTGTGGGTTAAGGCATAAACCACAGAAACAGATGCTGCTTAGTTATCTAGAGCAAGCTTCAGAAATGGCAGAAATTAAGGATTCAGGGATGTTTGTGGGGAACTCAAAGGCAGACATGCATCCAGGTCTTAGGAAGGAATTGGAACTAGAGTTGGGAAACAATTCAGGGACAGAGGGAGTTCTTTACTGCTTCGTTCATGTCTCTGAACAAACTTGCTTCCTTTGCTGCTTCATTCACAGAGTGGACTATGGCTACCCCAGCTTTTTGACTGAAGAGAATCTTCATGTCCTGCCTTATGTCAGTTTCGTGAACTACACTGCTGCTAAGTCACTTCAGTCATGTCCGACTCTGGGCGACCCCATAAACAGCAGCTCACCGGATTCTCCTGTCCCTGGGATTCTCCAGGCAAGGAGAGTGACGTCACACATAAACAGTGTCCTGGGAAAGATTTACAAATTCCTAGATAAGAGAGGATGGCTTGCATGATGATCACATGTTCCTAAATAGGTAGGTGCTGTACTGTGTATGGGGAATTGTAAAACAGTACAGTTGGAATACAGATTTAGAAGGGCAGTTGCTGCTGCTGCTAAGTCGCTTCAGTCGTGTCTGACTCTGTGCGACCCCACAGATGGCAGCCCACTGGGCTCCGTCATCCCTGGGATTCTCCAGGCAAGAACACTGGAATGGGTTGCCATTTCCTTCTCCAGTGCATGAAAGTGAAAAGTGAAAGGGAAGTCGCTCAGTCGTGTCTGACTCAGCGACCCCATGGACTGCAGCCTACCAGGCTCCTCCATCCATGGGAGTTTCCAGGCAAGAGTACTGGAGTGGGATGCCATTGCCTTCTCCAGAAGGGCAGTTAGGGAAGGGTAATAATTTTGGGGCATCACCGAGAAGCATAGTGATGTGAAATAAATTATACTCTAGGCAATCAATTTGACAACACTGAGTATGATAAAATTATAGATTTCTTTTGGTCTTATTTTTGTATTCATTGATCTCATTGCATTATATGCACTTCTGTGAGACACTTTAATTTCTTTTGGATACAAGATGAAAGATGATACAATGATTATAAATATAAAAAATGAGTATGGATGTAGGTAATAAAAATTTGACTTAAAATTTGTGTTATCTATTAATTTGTTCTGTAACCATTACACATCCCCAGTCCACTAAGGGTCCAAGTTTTCTACTGTAAAAAAAGGCATGAGAAAATATGGGCTTCTTATCTCTTCAGTAAGAATAATTGTACTACTTAAAGCAGATTTCTCTACAACCAGAAATTCTGAGTGATAGAATTATCCTCCTTGACAGAAAGGCACAATGCTGCTGACTTTGTGAATGTGATGTGTTCTCTCTTTCTTTCCTTTTTTTCTTTGAATTTTAGGATTATTTTCCCCACTGTTTCTCGTGGCATTTCAAAGCATCCAACTGATCTGAATTTGAATTCCAGATCTGCTATGTAGCAAATGTTTGATTTAAGCAAGTAAACTTATGTGGTTAAATTAGTAATAACACTTCCCTAAAGTTTGTCAGAGCAAAATTACTCAATAAAATGAGTTTGGGAGATCATTTGGAAAAAAAGTAAGGATTCAATTAGAAAAGAAATGGCTCTTGTGTGCCCCTCATCCCGCTTGTCCCATCAAGACTATATTAAAGCCCTTAGATCCTTCCCTCTAGGGTTGGCCTGGACCTCAGAATCTTTCTCCATTCACAGGCAGCTTGTAATACCAATCCACTGAAAGTGTCATTCAAGGCCAAAATATTTGCCATCCCCTGATTATGATTGTAAATTGTTAGGCTTTTATATCCCAGGGTGAAGATGAACATTTTTGTCCAGTCTTCTTCTTTTACATATGACAAAACCGAGGCCCAGGAAGAGTGATTTGGCATAACATCACACAGCCAAGTATGCTACAGCCCAAGACCAGAGTCTTCTTTTACCAATTTTAATGAAACAATTATCTTTGCTGTTTTAGTCCTCCCTGAATGTGATCACTGAGCCTTGGTTTGCTTTTCTAAATACTTGCAATTGGAATTTCTGTTTTTTGTTTTTAATATATTTTATGTTTTCTAACAAACTAATGGGACGTAACTACTTGAGTTTACATTTTCTAGATGTAATCTAACTTTCAGTGGACTGCCGCTGACAATACTGGAAGTTAGCAATTAGGTGAAAGCAATTACCATAGTATTGTGAAATTGGAATTTTAACCTGCTTACGAATAAATGAATGTTTTCTATTTTGGTGGCTTGTCCAAAAAAAAGAGAGAGAGAGACATACCCCTTAGTGAGCGTTACCTGGTCTGCTTAGGAAGTGTGAGCACTGTCCCTGTGTTCTGTTACTCTTGTATTATTTTTCTCTTCTGACCTGTGTGCCGTGATTTCTCAACAGCTGGGGGAGTACAGCCTCAGAGCCTAGAGCTGCGAGGTTTTCTATGAGGTCACCTGATTGGCCCTTGGAGTCCAGGAAGGTGAGCGTGGTAAAACAACAGGAAACTTCGAAACTTATTCTGAGTGAGCTCAGTAGACACAGATCAGAAGTTTGTATCTTTCTTTGGCACAGATCTTCGTTTTAGCTTTTCAGCCCCTTTAAGTGGCACTCGTTGCACTGGGCTGCAATTCTTTGCTCTTCTGTCCCTTGGAAGCGCTTGAGGACATCTATTTATATTCACATATTTATCATCTCTTAGAGCACCCCGTACATCATCGGGGCTTGACAAATGCCCATTGTTCCATACATGGTACGGGAGGTGACTTGAATTCTGACTTGTTATACAGCATTTGTTGGTTATACAGCATAGTGGAAGCCTGCATCCTTTTGCTTTACCACTTCAGATGGGCCCACATCCCCAGTACAGGGACTCATACAAAGTGACCCGTCAGGAAACGTGCATGGAATGAGTAGATGAATAAAAGATGACTTCACACTTTTTTAAGAGTCTAGGCACACCTTCATTCTTGTGTTGTCCTATATTTTCCCAACTTGTATTGATAAATTTAAGACATTTACCCCACATAAACCTGTTCATGCCCTGTTAAAATTCAAAATATTAGTCAAGCAGGAGATATAACAGGCAAAGAATCCCAATTATGTCATGGCTTCTCATGCTGGGCCCTTTCTTTACATTGCCAATTAAATTTAACAAGCAGTCTTGAGCATCTCTGTGTGCATGGCACTGGGGATAGGGCAGCTATTTAAAGACTTATCAGGGGAGGAATGACTTGACCAAACACCCACACTTGGTCACCTCTTCAATATATCCAATCCATGCTGACTCCTTGACAATTAGCCTGTTTCCATTGATTTCTGGGCTTCCGCTTCTGCTGTTCCTCCACCTAGGCAGTGAAGCATACTGTTGGCTATTCAGTCACATATCCTGGCTTTGAATTCTACCACCTAGTTTTGTGACCTTGGACAAGTTACTTTAGCTCTGCCTCTCAGTTTCCCTGTCTGTAAAATGGGCATAATTATTCCTTCAGAGGGTGGTTAGGGGAGGAAATGAGATAATGCACATGAAGTGCTAACCAGAGCACACGGTGCTCAGTGAATGCCAGTTGTTTTCATTATTAGTGTGAACACAGTTTCACGCTCCGTCTTGTAATACCTTACCCCGCCTCTAAGGCCTGGCTCCAAGGTTGCTGCCTCTGCAAAGATTTCTCTGATGCCCACCAAAGTGATCTTTCCCTTTCCAAGTGTCTTTTGTATTAACTCACTTAGCCTTATAGTTACTCCCCCATTACATGGCATATGCTATTCTCCAATGGCCTGTGATATAGAGTTTAGCACTTGAGTATAAAGAAATTCAGTAGCATCTTGCCTTGTTCATAACTTGATTATTCCCTGCATTTGTCTTCTATTTAGACAACATTAAGCAACATGTGGGCAAAGACTCTAAGACAAAACACAGGATGTTTAAAAAACACAACAGAAGGGGCAAGGCCATACCTTAATTCTCTCTCTCTCTCTCTCTCTCTCTCTCTCTCTCTCTCCAATTTTCTTCTCTTGCTAATTCCTGCTTCCAGTTAGCTTTCTGATTTAAACGAGCCCATTTTTTCTTTTAAAAGACTATCACAGTCAGTTTTATGGGCATACAACAGTGTGACAATCACTGGTTTGTGAAGGTTTTCTGTGCCAGATTCACCCGTGTTTCTCAGTCAAAACGCTCAGTGTTCTGTACAGCTGTATGGAATTGGCATTTCTATATTAGCCACATCAAATCAGCTTGGGAAATAGCCAAGTCCAGGGTCTTTATTCATCCATTCAGACAGTTCTAGGAGAATTGCCTCAAAGACTTGTCAGCCAATGGTAGGCTATGCAGTTCAGAGAGCTGCTTGCACTGTGTTGGTGGGAATCTCATTGCCTGCTTAACCCAGAGATTCCTGGCCCTCAGCTCAGACATTCCAGCAAACTGGGGAAGGAATTATACAAATTCCAGGTGGTAGTTACCTTTTGGGATGAGGGGTTGTGTGAGAGAAGGGACATGGGAAGGGGAAGAACCAAAGGAACTTTCCAAAACAATGCTAACACTCTCTCTCTTTAACTTGTTAGTGGTTACTTGGATGTCAGTTGTATTGTTATTTTTAAATACAATATAACAGTTTTGCATATACTTAATATATATTTTTTTAACATGGAAAAAGTAAGAACTGTGATGCTGGAAAAGACCTTGATAGCTGGGAAAGATTGAGGGTCGAAGAAGAAGGGGGTGACAGAGGATGAGATGGTTGGATAGCATCATCGACTCAATGGACACGAGTTTGAGCAAACTCTGGGAAATGGTGAAGGACAGGGAGGCCTGGCGTGCTGCAGTGCACGGGGATGCCAAGAGTTGGACACGACTGAGTGACTGAACAACAACGATGAGCCTGCTGAGTATTATTTACTCCCTTGCCATCTTACTCCTGAATTCAAAATGCAGAGTCATCCAAGGATTCTAAAACTTAATATGGAAGGTCATCTGGTGATGCCCACATGGTTGGCTTAGTTTACATGACTAATTCCTAGGGTTCTGTTGCCGGTGGCTTATGCACTATCCCAAGGGGCAAAGGAAGGTCAGCAGGTAGAGTCAGGTGGAGTCTGGAATCATCACCCCTTTCAACCACATTTGATTTCTGTTTCACATATTAAGATTCCAGTTTAGAAATGGTTAAAGAGCCAGGAGGGAGGTCATAATGGTTCTTTTCTAATTTTCACAGGGTATCTAATGAAGTTAGGTGTATGTTTATGGCTTCAAAGGGAGAAGTAGGGTGAATAGGCAAAAATTCTTGAGAGGTAAGATTGAATTGCTACATCTCTGTTTGCTTGAGGCAACCCAAGTTCATGGCTTTATGCCTGTAGCCCAAGGTAGTTACAAATAGCACCTTATTTCTCTAAGTATACCAGTTTGAATGACAAGTTGTAAGGTCAGTCTAGTTATAAGGAATACTTTAACAGTTATATCTAAGATTATAGAGGACTAGTTCCTAAAGTGGAAACAGAAAGTGAAATAAATAATGAGGACCAATTAGGGAGCATTGTTGATCTGTTGTTTCAAACTTTTTTTCCTTTAGGCAGATTTTTTTTTTCTTTCTTGTGGTTCTTTAATCATTTCTCCTGAGGCA
>SJYV01048206.1:560280-602790 GCA_006410875.1 Neotragus pygmaeus | reverse complement strand
GGGTCTACTCAGAGTGGATTGAAGAGGCTCTCAGAATTACAGAATGTTTGTAAATAGAAAGAAATACAATACCATCAAGCTCATTCCAGCAGGAATAGCAATATGGTGAACTCTTATGTTGCATGTTTGCATAAGAATCACTAGATAATTTGCTGTGCATACATATTTCTAAGCCTGTCCTCAGAGGTTCTTTTTCATACTTAAATTTAGTAGGTTATTTTTACTAAGAAAGGAAAGGGTGGGACAAATTAGGAGTTTCTTATTAGGTGTTTCTGGGATGATAACTGGGAAGCTGAATTTAAACAATATCTCTGGTGTTCTGTTTCCTGGCCATTTTGGAGAATCCTCAGGGGTCCCACTGGTTCCCCAGTTGTGGGCCATGACTCCCAAGGGTGCCAAGATATGTCGCTGTTTTAGTTATTCTAAATGCTGCCTTTTTAAAAAATCGAATATCATTTTTCTTCCTCATATTTAATAGTTGTTAAACCTGCAGTGCTATTGCAATGGATAAAATACATGTTTAAGAATTATCTTATTTATAAAGCTATTTGTTTTTATGTTTAAAGTTTGTACTGAGAATACAAAACTTCATCATGTATATGTTTGCCATTGGGTTCTTATAGTCTAAAAGATGAAAAATGAATTCATTTGACTTTACAGTTAAAGCAAGAAAAATCCAATCTCACAAACCTAGGTTATGGCCAGTGGTGTCCTGGTAGGTGTCTAATCAACAGCTGTCTGTGGAGGGTTGGAGAGAGAAGTGGAGGGTGGCGGGAGGGAGTAAAGAAAGCCCTGATTTGTAAAGTGTACTGCTTTCTGTAGTGTGAATGTTTTCATTATGGCTACCAACCTGACTTTACTCAATGGAAATGAGAAAAGAGGCACATGATTGGCTCTTGTTAAGCTAGTGCAAGCTGGCTGCAGCAGACCTCAGGGTCAGCTGAAAATCTAGTTCTCATTAGCTGGTTTAATGGTCTCCTTATTACTCTACAGATAAACCTGGCATGTTAAGAAGCTCTGGTAGCATATTATGTATGGAATCAGGGGCTATCATTTTGCATTTGATTTCCAGAGCCACATCAGTGGAAAATCACTCATATCTGAATTCCTGTGGGGTTTCCTATTGCCTCTATTACACCTTGTTCTGACCTTACAGTTGCCAATTTTGGCTCTCCAGAAAATTTCCACGGGCTTTGCCTTCTTTCTTAGCCTAGTTCTTTTGTGACAATCTAATACATCTTCAGGGTAGCCCCTCAGTAGGACTCCACTTTGGTGAGGGTCAGCTTGCTTAAGTATGACTTTCAGGTTCTATCAGATTTAGTTTCTCAAGGATCATGAGACAAGCATCATTATCATCAGTTGAGTTCAGTTCAGACGCTCAGTCGTGTCCAACTCTTTGCGACCCCATGAATTGCAGCACGCCAGGCCTCCCTGTTCATCACCANCATCATCTTTCAGGATTTGAAATAACTCAACTGGAATTCCATCACCTCCACTAGCTTTGTTCGTAGTGATGCTTTCTAAGGCCCACTTGACTTCACATTCCAGGATGTCTGGCTCTAGATAAGTGATCACACCATCATGATTATCTGGGTTGTGAAGATCTTTTTTGTATAATTCTTCTGTGTATTCTTGCCTCTGTTAATTTTTATCAGATCTCTTTAATTCAGTGCTTTCAAAATCATTTTTAAAGGAACAGTAGTCCTTGTTGATGTTCAGTGAGGAAAATTGTTTCATAGTTGATATGTTTGGATATCAAAGGTTTCATAGTTTCACATGAATGGGAAATGTAGCATACTACTTCTTACAGCTATTCCCCTCTCCTCCCATGCTGGAGAATCACATTCTGTTTTCACAAAGTAATAACTCTAAGCAGTCTTGCAGAGAGAAATTTACTTACTTTGGTCTGATTTTTGTTGCTGTTTTTGTGATCCCATGGGCTGCAGCATGGTCTGATTTAGCTTTTCCATAAGTTATTCAAGCTTGTACTTCTTCCTCACTGATCCTGATTTAAATCCCATGGAATATGCTCAGTGAAAAAATGATGTAATAGTTCATAGTAGTTTATATCTTATGACATTTCAAAATCCATGTTCCACGTTGGATTACTTCTTCGTTCCCCATGTCTGAATGATGGCCACCTGGCACCAGTTGATTTGGTGATAGGAAAAGAGTGATGTATTCTGAGATCAGTGATTGGCCCAGCTCTTCAGGTTTCAGTGGCCAGCCCTGTCTTCCAGAGTCCTTTCTACTATACTGTTGGATGTCTTACCCCATGTAAAAAAATGGTCTTCCATATACAGAACCTTTTTCATTTGGAAGAACTACCAGACAATACTTCTGCTTTTCTTTTTTTTTTTTTTTAATTTATTTATTTATTTATTTTTGCTCAGACATACTTGACTAAAACAGGCAGCATAGAATGGGTAGCTGTGAGTGAGGATAAGGAAATATGGTTAGAAGGAAGTAGGATAATAAGGGACCTTGACAGTCAGGCAGAGCAATTTAAATGTGAAACAGGAAATGGAACAGTTACCTTCTTCTGTTTGAGCCACTCCTTCAAGGGAGAGAAGTAATGCCTTGATTGAATCAGCTCATTTATAATGTATTGAGTTGGCCAAGTGGTTTGTTTGAATTTTTCTGTTGCATTGTATGGAAAAACACCAACGGACCTTTTGGTCAACCCTATATTTATTTCTTTTCCTTAGATAATAGTATGGCTTTAAATTTGAGCATCAACACCTCATGTGACCCAGAAGAGACTACTGTTTCTTTAAAAATGATTTTGAAAGCACTGAATTAAGGAGAGCTGATAAAAATTAACAGAGTCTATGATGCTGGGAGGGATTGGGGGTAGGAGGAGAAGGGGACAACCGAGGATGAGATGGCTGGATGGCATCACTGACTCGATGGACGTGAGTCTGAGTGAATTCCAGGAGTTGATGGACAGGGAGGCCTGGCGTGCTGCGATTTGTGGGGTCGCAGAGTTGGACACGACTGAGCGATTGAACTGAACTGATGATAATGATAAACCTCTTTTTACATTCTTACTTTGGTACTCCTTGACTTCTTTATCTCTTTCTAAAGTGGTGCCCATGTGCTTGATTCATTGTTACTGTGCCATTTATTATTCAGCCTCAGGTCCCGTGGCAATAGTCATGAATTTCCTCATTGCACAGGGTGATATCCTTGGAGAATGAAACCTACCCAGAAGGAACAATAAGGTGACTAGTATTTTTTTCATGAGTGCTCCATGGGATTATATCCTTGCTTTGAATTTCTCTCTGATAAGACTTCTTATCTTTGGGGAATATCTGTTCTGCAATTGCCTAAATCTCTATCTGCAGGGAATAGAAGTATTTTGTCACCCATGATTGTTTTGAAGATATTTACCTGACCCAAGAGCCAGTGAGAGAAAAGTAGGAACCTTTTAACTGCCTCAGTCACCAGTATCTGCCTTGAAGAACTGCTTCCTGACATGAACATCCTAGAGCCTGCCTCCTCTGCCAGCCTGGCCGCGTGCAGACTGCCAAACATCTCACCTACTGCCCACTCACTGCTAGCCATGTTGTTCTATTCAGATCTTATCTGGTCAAATATTGTTACTTTCTGTGTGTACCTGTTTTTGCAATCTACTAGGGTCATGGTTGGGATTCCCAGGTGGCTCCATGATAAAGAATCTGCCTGCCAGTACAGGAGATGCAGGAGATGCAGATTCAACCCCTGGGTCAGAAAGATCCCCTGGAGTAGGAAATGGCAACCCGCTTTAGTGTTCTTGCCTGGAAAATTCCATGGACAGAGGAGTCTGGTGGATACCAGTCCATGAGGTCGCAAAGAGTCAGGTACAATTGAATGAGCGCACACACCGTATACTCATCCACTTACATGATTTTCTAGGAATTTACTCTCCCATTCAAACCTGATAGCAGATTTGAAAACTGATTCTTTACAAGAAACCACTTAATTTGGAGAGGATGTGTTGAAACTGTCTTAACCTTTTTGTTCCCTTGTGACTTAGCTGTGTCTAGGAACTCACAGTGGAACTTAAAAGGAGACCATAGTTGGACTTCCTAAGTGGTTAAACGGAGAAGACAATGGCACCCTACTCCAGTACTCTTGCCTGGAAAATCCCATGGACAGAGGAGCCTGGTGGGCTGCAGTCCTGGGTCGCTAAGAGTAGGACATGATTGAGCGACTTTGCTTTCACTTTTCACTTTAATGCATTGGAGAAGGAAATGGCAACCCACTCCAGTGTTCTTGCCTGGAGAATCCCAGGGACGGGGGAGCCTGGTGGGCTGCCGTCTATGGGGTTGCACAGAGTCGGACACGACTGAAGTGACTTAACAGTAAGTGGTTAAAACTGTTGAGTCTGGTACTTCCCAATGAATAGTTGAACTGAACACACAGGTATACTCAGTTCACTGAACAGGTGAACTGGTGTTTTGCATACAGGTGTTTGCCTAGTTTTAATTATCCCCATGTTTTCCCGCCTTCTTATCCTTGGTCCTGTATTACAGCTGGTCTTTCCACCCACAGGGTATCTGCAGGCACCAAGATGGCTCTGTCTAGAAAGTCAGTTCCCAATAAGAGCTCATGGCCCTCTTTCATTTATACCATGCCTACTGCTTCCCTCATCATCTCTCTGATACTGTGATTTCTGACATTGTTATGTGGTGCTTGCTATTTCTTTTGGGCTGTGTGTTTTTTGTCCGTTTGGATTCTTCTCTTGCTTATGAACAGTTTTCTGCCTTAAACTCTTTGCCAGGCATGCTCTCTGTTTTATGCAGTCCTCCAAATTCTGGTTGAATGATGCTCAGAATATCCCATACCTCTGTGAAAGCCTCCTAGCTGGGCTGGGCTCCTTAACCTAGGGAGGAGAGAGTTTTAAAATTTTGTTTAGAACCCAAAGTCCTTAGTCCTTCACCTATTGCAGCTCAAGGGCAGTGGATGAGGCCACCAAGACTCTGTGGTAATGGAGGGCATGTGCTATCTGGGGGTGCTTATGGTGGAGACGAGGATGAGGCTTCATTTGCACACACTGGGATGAAACCTCTACCTTCCTTACCCTCATAATGCTATTGATCTTGAAGCCAAAGAAGTCCAAGTGGAACTCTGGCAAACTACCAGGCATCTGTCTACAAGTTCATTTTCATGAGTAAATTCAGGGTTTGGGGTCCTGTGAACACTCCATTGTTTTCTGGGTTGCAAAAGACAGTTTTTCCAATTGAAGTTTCTGTTTCTCGAAATAATTGCAGATTTACATGCTATTGTAGGAAATAGTGATCCCTCTGTTTTTGGGGATGGAGAACTGAGCAAAATACATGATTCCTCTCCAGTAGCCTGGGAGTATCTCTTTAAGGTGTTGTATGAAGCTCTAACCTGTCTTATGATTGACGTGGTTGCTGGGCTCAAATGGAATCGAAGTGAGCGATGCCCTTATCTAGCTGAAGAGGTAAAAGGTTGGCTTCCCTTTTGTGATCATTTATGTTCTTTTGTTTGATTGCTCTGGTTAACATCTTTAATTCTTCATTTTAGGATAGGGCCATCTGCTGTCATCCTGTATTCTTTTTGGCTTGAAGGATTTTTATAGGCCCCTTTGTGACTGGGTTATAAACAATCACCTGTTTGCCATATGGGGATGTCTGTATCTCCTCTTTGACTTATGGGTGCCAGGCATCAGGGAGGACACATTTGACTTTAAGTGATAACCGTGGTGCTGAGATAGCAAGCCCTTGGGTCCCTCTGGAAGCATTTAAATTGCTAATTGGCAGAGACTGTGCATCACATGATAAAGAACCCAGAAGAAGTTGAGCAGACCCTCATTTAGAAACATCGGATATTCCTCCTCTGACTTCTTTGTGAGGTTCTTTAAGTTACAGGGTAATGGGAGAAGTGAGAAGAAGCTAAATTGGGAGTGGGTTGCAAAAGACATTTTTTTTCCATTGAAGTTTCTGTTTCTCGAAATAATTGCAGATTTACATGCCATTATAGGAAATAGTGATCCCTTGTATACTTTTCTTTGTATTTCTCAGTGATAACATGTTGAAAAATTATAGTATAGAATCACAGCCAAGGTAGTCAAATTTGTTTAATCCACTGATCTATAGATTTCCCCAGTTTCACTTGTTATTTGTATGTGTTCTGTTCTCTTTGTGTATTAAATTCTATTCAATTTTGTCACCTGTGCAGACTTGTGTCTCCACCACCACAGTCAAGATGTTGAACAACTGCAACACTGCAGCTACTTCCCCTTGCTCTCTTACGGCCACACTGTCTCCTGTTCCCCTTCTCTACCTCCTCTAGTCTCGAACCTTTGGCAGCTACTAATCTGTCTTTCAAGGTTTCCCAGATGGCTCAGTGGGTAAAGAATCCACTTGCAGTGTAGGAGGTGTGGAAGACTTGGGTCCGATCCCTAGATTGGGAGCATCCCCTGGAGGAGGGCATTGCAACCCACTCCAGTATTCTTACCTGGAGAATCCTGTGGACAGACGAGCCGGGTGGGCTACACCCATAGGGTCACCAAGAGTTGGACATGACTGAAGTGACTCAGCATGTACACAATCTTTCATTTCTAAAATTTTGTTCATTCAAAACTCTCATACAAATGGAATCATACACAACTCATTGTGTAGCCTTTCAAAATTGGCCGTGTGTGTGTGTGTGTGTGTGCGTGCATGCACGTGCTAGTTCTCTGGAGATTCATCCAGAGAATGTATGTATTCTCTGTATTCATACAGAGAATTCTGTATGTATCAGTAGTTCATTGCTTTTTATTGCTAACTAATATTCCACAATATATATATATGCTATGAGGTGAGGTGAAGTCGCTCAGTCGTGTCCGACTCTTAGCGACCCCGTGGACTGTAACCTACTAGGCTTCTCCGTCCATGGGATTCTCCAGGCAAGAATACTGGAGTGGATTGCCATTTCCTTCTCCAGGGGATCTTCCCGACCCAGGGATTGAACTCGGGTCTCCCACACTGGAGGCAGATGCTTTAACCTCTGAGCCACAAGGCTATAGCTTATTTGAACTTTCATTCTCTGAAAGGACATTTGAGCTGACTCCTGTTTGGGGATATTACAAATGAGGCTGCTAGAAACATTCATGTAGCAGGCTGCTTGTATGGATTTAACTTTTCATTTCCCTAGGACAAATGCTCAGGGGTGATTTTCCTGGGTCATAAGGTAGTTGAATATTTAGTTTTTAAGACACTGCCACACTTCTTCCCCCCTGCTCCGAATGTTTTTATCATTTTCCATCCCTGCTGCTTCACTGCTGGCATTTAGGTGTTGTCACTTTATTTATTTATTATTTTATTGTAGCCATTCTGACAGATGTGTGATGTCACCTCATGGGGGTTTCAGTTTGTGTTGATAATGTTGAACACTTTCTCATGTGCTTATCTGCCATCTGCATCTTTTTCACCAAAATGTCACTTCATTTTCTTTGTGTCCTGCACATTGTCTAATTGTACTCTTTTCTGTTGACTTTTGAGAAGTCTTTATTTAGATACTTAACTTTTATCAAATATGTCATCTGCAAATATTTTCTTTCTGTAGCTTGTCACTTCATGTTCAATGTATGGGCTTTTACAGGATTAAAAAAAATTCATTTTGATGAGGCTCAGTTGATCAATTTGTCCTTTTATAGATTGTAATCTTAATGTCAAGTCTGCATAGCCCTATTTCTCAAAGATTCCTCTGATTTACTCTTGTTTTCTGGTTTGTTTCATAGTTTTATATTGACTTGCTAAATCTATGGTCTATTTGGAGTTAGTTTTTATATAAGATTTAGGTTAAAATTGATCTTCAAGATTTCTTTTGCCAATGGATATCCAGGTACTCTAGCACTATTTGCTGAAAAAGGTGATTCAGTGTAAAAAGGCTAAATTGTATCAGTGTCAGGAAAATGTTATCCTTCAGATCTGGGCTTGAGAAGCTACTGTGTTACCCTGAAGTGCACATGTTCACTGTGAGGTTTTTAAAGACCTGTTCATTTCAGTTCAGTCGCCCAGTCGTGTCTGACTCTTTGCAACCCCATGAATTGCAGCACGCCAGGCCTCCCTTTCCATCACCAACTCTCGGAGTTCACTCAGACTCATGTCCATTGAGTCAGTGATGCCATCGACCTATAAGATCTGATAAAGGAAGATTCTGATTTACTCTGTACTTCAGTGGAGGGCATTACTTGTGTTTCCAAGTGACTTGAAGCCTGGCCAGGGTGGCCTGGTAACCATAAGAACATTCCTCTTTCGTCAGAAGATTGAGTAGAATAAGATGTATGTCTCATTCTAATTCAAGAAGGCCAGAAAGACCTTGAGTCCACTGCGTGGTCAATGGCACAGGAAAGTACACCTCTCGCTTCAGGGCCTGTGGGCCTGGCCACCCTCCAAGGGACAGGTCTCTGCAGCCTCCATGTCTCAGAGGGGATGGAACGGCATTGTCTACTTGACCAGCCAATAGAATGGAACATTCTCTCCAGCATCCTGCTTATGCTCTAGTGTCTCCAGGATGTCGGCAAACTAACTTATCCTAGTTTAAATTTTCCTGGCTCCTCTGTTACCTCCAATTCGAAGGTCTTTCCTTCCACTCAGCTGTCACAATAAAGGTTGGCAGGAGTGTGTTTTTCAACTGTGATGCTACAAAAAGTTTCTGTAGCAGTCAAAACGCACACTACTATTGGCCCCAAATCAAGGAATCTCTTTTCTTGGAAAGGTTTTCATTTCCATGCCCTTTGGACAGCTGCAGTTCAGCGACAAGTGCCAGGGGAGGAGCGAGCCACTGGGGAAATGATACTGGATACAGCTCATAGGGCAGGGATTGCATCTAGTCCTCACTGTCCAGGGACCTTCGGTGGAGCCTCTGACCTCCTTGCACTCTCACCTGCTTTGCTATGTCATGGGGAGCCTCACATTAGAGAGTAAGAGTGACAGTTGTTGACCACCTCGCAGTTCTCCAGATTGAGAATGGCCCTCAAGTGTGCAACAGAGGGATCCCCTGACCCCTCAAGCCCTAATTGCTGGCTGCCTCCTCCCCACCCTCTCACTGCCCACTGGGCTAATTTTAAAAAAGAAGAATCTAGTTTTGAGAGGATATAGGTCAAGAACTGAACACAGTGCATGCTAGCTAAATGTTCAATAAACCCTAGCTGTCATAAGTGTTCTGTCATATTTCTTTGTACATTCAGTTCAGTTCAGTCCAGTCACTCATTCGTGTCTGACTCTTTGTAACCCCATGAATCGCAGCACGCCAGGCCTCCCTGTCCATCACCAACTTCCGGAGTTCACCCAAACTCCTGTCCATGGAGTCAGTGATGCCATTCAACCATCTCATCCTCTGTCATCCCCTTCTCCTCCTGCTCTCAGTCTTTCCCAGCATCAAGGTCCTTTCAAATGAGTCAGCTCTCCGCGTCAAGTGGCCAAAGTACTGGAGTTTCAGCTTCAACATCAGTCCTTCCAACGAACACCTAGGGCTGATCTCCTTTAGAATGGACTGGTTGGATCTCCTTGCAGTCCAAGGGACTCTCAAGAGTCTTCTCAAACACCGCAGTTCAAAAGCATCAATTCAGCCACCAATTTTTGAGCAATATTTGATAGAAGGCATTTTCTCTCCAGAAGGAGTTTAATCAAATTTTCTAAATGTGGCCCTTATTTGGTGCAGTCCCAGAAACTGTAAACTCCTCTGTCTTTACTTTTAATTCTCCCCTGGGTTTGTCACACATAGTGCCACTGCTGGCCCTTTGGACACATTCGAAATCTTAATTTGGACAAACAAGAACCCTTGGGCTGGGAAATGCTAAATATCACGTGGGCATTTGAGTGCTGTTGTTGCTTGGTCCTTTGAAGCCGAAGAGATCCAGGCTTAACTCCATCTTAAACTTCAACAAGTCAGTGAAAACTGACCTAAAGACTCAGCTTCCTCAGCTGAAAGCAGAACTAATAATAGTACCCACCTTCCATGTAGGATGTGTGGCATAATGTGTACAGATTGCAGAGATGTTTAAAATGCATCCAGTGAAAGTCAGTTGCTCTATTTACAAGCATTCTTTATTAATAACTGCACAAAAAGCAATTTAAAGCATTTCTACCTCTTATTTAAACGAAATGATTTTGCTATAGTATGTACAGTTGTATAACCAGCCATAAAACAGCATGTCTACTAGGAGACTCCTGTCTGACTTGGGACCAGTGGTATATATAATTTTGTGTGTTTGCCTGTGTGTATTTGTGTGTGTGAGAGAGACAATGGAAATGCACATGGAAGCTGATGAAACAAAGTCTCTGAAATATTGAAAGAAAAACAACTTTCATCCCAGAATGCTAAGGCCAAGTGAATTTTTACTTTTGAAAGAAGCGTCCTTTGTAACTCTCCTGATTTCTTTGTGCAGATGTGAAGACCTTTTGCCTGATATCATATTCCTATTGCCTGAGGAATTTAACATTTCTGTAGTCCACATCTTCTGATCATGAATTTTCTCAGTGTTATGTTTGTCTGAAAGTCTTTATTTTGGTTTAATTATTGCCAGGTGTAGTTACATCAAACCCTCTACCCTCTGCAGTGGGAGGAGGCCCATCACTACACCGGGGTGAAATTGCCTCAAGGCACACTGCTATAAATTTTACATAAAACTCTTGTTTTTTTCCCCTAGAATGTCAGTCCCGTTAGAGCAGGAATGCTCTCAGAACTTAGTGTGGGAACCTCATCTCAGCCACCCTTTCCTCTGCAGCCGCCATCTTAGCCGCCGCCTCCTTGGTTACAGCCGCAGCCGGGCCCTCCTGTGGCTTCTCTGGTGTTCCTCCAGAGCCTTCATTGTCTGTCGCCGCCACCCATCTCTATCATACCCTTTTGCGTAGAAGGGTGATGTGACAAGGTTCTACTCTCATATCTGCCCTGGTGACAGTGAAGCAGCCAGCTGCCTGTGGGAGTGAAGATGGAGAAGCAGGAAGTAGGGGTGGGAACAGGAAGATGGTCCAGGGCCGGACTACCAGGGATGGGCAGGATGAGGAAGCTCAGCAAGCTGTGGCTACCTGGGACTCCTGCAGACAGAAGATGCCATTTGGAAAGAGGAAATGGAGCTGAGGAAGATGGTGATATCACAACTTGGGATGGAGAGATGGATGTGGGGACAGGGAAGGTGGGGTGGGGACGTGTGTGTGTGTGTGTTTGTGTCTGTGTGTCTATGTGTGTGTGTATTTAAGAGAATTCATGACAGGCTGGTTTTGGAAAAAAAAACAACTTAAAAAATATTAAAGGAGCTGTTTACCAGGCAAGGGAAAGAGCCTCTAGGATGTAAAGAGCATATTAGAAATACTGAGTTATAGTCTTGGACCTGCCTATAAAGAGGTCTACACATTTATGACCAATTACAGGCCGTGTAACCTCTAAAATCTCATCAAATCATCTGAAAGGTGGAAAAAACATAACTTCTGTGATGGTTTATTTTATGTAGCCACTTGACTGGGCCGTGGAATACTCAGATATCTGGCTAAACAATTTTTCCGGGTGTCTACGAGGGTGTTTCTGGGAGAGATGAGCATTGAGCTGGTGAACTGACTAAAACAGAGGACCCTCTCCAGTGTGATTGGGCATCACTTCACCTGCTGAGCACCCACCTAGGAGAGAAAGGTGGAAGAAAGTTGAATTCTCCCCACCTGCTGCGTGATCTGAGACTCAGATCTCCTGCCCTGACTGGGACTCACTCTGTCAGCGCTCTTGGTTCTCGGGGCTTCAGGCTTGGACTGGACTTGAGCCATGGGCCTGCCAGCTCTCTGCCCTTGAACTTCACCATCACCTTTCCTGAGTCTCCAACTAGTGGAGGGCAGGTTGTGTGACTTCTCAGCTTCCATTAGCCCATAAGCCAATTCCTCAGATATGTAGGTTGCTTATTTCCTAGAGAACCCTGACTAATATACCTCCCTTATATGACAATTGATGTATCCAGTGCCGGCCTTCTGGACTTAGAGCAGATGGTTCAGTGATAAAGAATCTGCCTGCAAATTGCAGGAGATGTGAGAAATGTGCCTGATCCCTGAGTTGGGAAGATCACCTGGAGAAGAAAATGGCAACCCACTCCAGTGTTCTTGCCTAGAAAATTCCATGGGCAGAGGAGCCTGGAAGGCAATCTACTAGGTTCTCATCTCACCTCAGCTCCATTTCCTCCTTCCAGGTGGCATTTTCTGCCTCCAGGGAGTCAGAGGTATCCATAACTTGTCCATGGGGTTGCAAAAAGTTGGACATTACTGAGCATGCATGCACATACTTAGAGCATGCAAACCACACAGTGAATGCTACTATTATTAGACTCATAAAGTTGGAAATCAAAATAGGATTCCCCTGCCTTCCTAATTTAAATAAAGAGGTCTGCATATTTGTGACCTCCATGGCTCTTTTGGGGGTGTATCGGCTCTTTGTGAAGTCCATAATTTAATTCCCTAGATTTTGAGTAGAAGTTCTCATTTGCATGCTAGCCAGACATAGATAAATGCATGTATAGAAAAGGCTTGAATAGTTTTCAATATATTCTAATTATTCATCTTGGTGATTTTGTTTCATGGAAAATTCCTTGAAGAATTGAGCATCATCATCATTTGTCTGAATCAAGTAAACTCAGAATGTTTGGTAGGCTGTCTGTCTGTGCAAATAGAACTGCTCTACTGTTACAGAAATAACAGAATAACTTAGTCCATATTAAGCCGCCTTCCTGTGTCAGATTTCTTTTCCCCGTTGTGTTCAGCTTTTACGCTTTACCAAACTTGAATTTCTAAAGCGCACATCCACATGTGTCTCATCTCCAACCCTCACCCCCCAGGGGCTCTTCACTTTCAGATGGCTTGGTCTGACATGCCCGCCACACCTTTCCAGCCTCAACTTTCACATCACCCCTCAGAGACCTTATGTTCTAGAGAAACTGAGACATACTTTATACCATGTCCCATACTTCCCCAGTGGGAGTGTTTAAATTCTACCCATGCTTGAAGGCTTAGATAAAATGGCACTTCTGCCTTGAAGGTTTCTTTTAATTCCCTTTCACAAAATCCAGGTTGCCACAGCACTTTTATTTCACCTGTCTTGTAGCAGATTGTGCCTGCCTGTTTGCGTAACTGTTGTTTCCCTTCCTTACTTCCTCACTGTGTACACCTACTGTGTGTCACATGGCATGCTACATGCTGAGCAGGCAGCCAGAAATAAAACAGGAAAGATCCATGTGCTTGTGGATGTGGGTAAAGACAGCCAGCCCCTAATCAACCAAAAAGCAAATTTATAATTACAAAAGGAGTTGGGTACTGCCAAGAAAAGCACAGAGCACCATACGCTGGCATAACAGGGATGCATCTGGGATTTAAAGTAGGGAAAGAGATTTTGGTCAGGGAGGTGGTATAGACCTGGTCTAGCATACATGAAGGTACTAACAGAAGACACGAGTAGATGTCATACATTCAGGTGTCCTGATCCCCAACCTACAGCTAAACAGTTATGCTCTCCTGGAGAACTTATTAAAAAACTCACATTTTCTTTGGTGCTCATCCATCTACCTAAAGAACAGAACACCTTGATTAGCCCCCATGTTTAGCTAATTATTCCTTTATCCAAAATTTACTGTTTTTAAACTGTCTGTGGGTTTCCTTTCTCCCCTTCTTCTCGTATGAATCCTGATACTGTTTTTGCTAAGTGCAAGTGACAGTGATTAATAAGTTATTTTTGGTTTCTTCTGTGTGCAAATAAATGCCATGCTAATAAATATCTACCTGCCATTTATTTTTTGGCAGAACATACCATTTACTGAGCTTTGTTTATGTACCAGATGTCATGCTAAGAGTTTTCAATATATATCTTAACTAATTTTTACAACGAATATCTAAGATCAATTATTCTTTTATCCTCAAAATGGAAGCTAAAACACAGAAAGATAAATCAAGAGAGGCCCAATATTTTCAATGTTCTATTTGACTCCAAAACCTGGGCTTTTAACTATGATGCCATATCATTCCCAGTGGTACAACTTTCTTTAAGGGAAGGAAAACACTTCATCCATAGTGAGTCCTGACATGCGATATGAAAAATCAAATGGTCTAAACACGCTTGTTACAATGATATTTTAGAAATACAGGGGCTTATGCTGATTCTCTGAAAACCTGACTCTCAATTTTAAGGTCCCAAATCAGTCCAAATGCAGATACCAGGTTCCCATGATAACAAATAGGTCCAGTTCACAAGCAGTAACTCCAGATTTTTTCAAGAGAACTGTTAGATGCCATTGTAAATATATATTTTTTTCTTATTTTCTCTGAACATACTTTACCAAGTAGATTTTAATCTGTTTTTCCATCTACCCAAATATCTGCCTTCTCTCCTTCTTTCTTGGTTTCATTGCTGTTGTATTTCCTTCCTTTTCCTGTTTCCTTTCTTTTCCTCCTCCTCCCTTCATTCCTTCTCTTCTCTGTCCGTCCATCTTCTTTTCTCATATAATACATGAGTCAAGGAGTGACAAAATAGTTGACATTTTCAGAAATTCTAAGGATTCTTGCCTCACATGAAAAGGGTTCTCAATCATTAGCATACCTATAGCTGGGTTCAGGAACTGGCATATGAGTTATCTTAGTTGAATAATTTGTGCACCTCTTATTGAGGGTGATTTGAAACTTTATTTAGAAAGTTTTGTTTTCTAAAAGATGATCAGAGGTACTACTTGCTTCCCCCTAGAGAGAATTTCTAAAGCCTTCTGAAAGCATTCTACCATGAATGAAAAATGGGGCTAGGTGATAAATATGTGGACCTTGAAACCTTAAACACTGAGATGCTCATCTGAGCCCAAATTTTACAGCAGAATAACCTGATTAACTTCCAAGGTTTGACACTTCCTATTATCGGTCAAGCCAGAATATCTCTTAAGGAAGAGCCACTTTGCTGTCTTGTTGGTGCTGTGCTTCAAAAAATAAAAATGGTGCAGACTGAAAGTAATCTTAAAAATTTTGTAACATGTGCTTGTGGGTATGTATTCAGATATACATGTGCAGAATGAAACTTAGGTGTGACTGCATCAGAAGCAGTCTAATGATTTGGCATCCTTAAAGCAATACTCTTTAAATACCAACATATAGTTGGTAATATAGGAGAACATATTGATAAAAACTATGCCTCTCTTTACATTCAGAATAAGAAATTTATTAAAATACCTGGATAAAATATTTTAAAGCTTTTTGTAACCATTTCCTTCCGTGGTTTTTAGCCATTCATAATTTAATAGTGTTTCTTAGTTCATAATTTACTACGGAGAAGAGTAACTTACATGAATATGACTACAGGTTTGTTATAAATATTAAGTTTAAAAGTATTTTTTCTTGCCTGCTTGATGTTAGCTAAACATTTCCAATTTTACTCTGGTTTTAGTTGTTTATCTAGTTTTGCATTGTTTAAACTGGAGCTTTATTGTATGTATTAATTTTTTTTTTCTTTTTGTTGGAGGGGTGGTTGTTTTTCTTTTAGTTTTAATTAGCATTAGTTGCTCAGTCATATCCAACTCTTTGCAACCCCATGGACTGTAGCCTACCAGGCTCCTCTGTCCATGGAATTCTCCAGGCAAGAATATTGGAGTGGGTTGCCATTCCCTTCTTGAGGGAATTTCCCTGACCCAGGGACTGAACCTGGGTCTCCTGCATTGCAGGAGTTAGTAAGGGAAGTTTTTCTTAAATTGTAGTTTCTTAATTGTAGTTAATTTACAATGTCATGTTTATGCTATACAGCAAAGTGATTCTGTTATACATATGTATGTGTGTGTATGTGTGTATATATATATATATATATGTATGTGTTTGTATATATACACACACACACACATTCTTTTTTAAAGTATTCTTTTCTATTACGGTGTATCACAGGATATTGAGTATAGTTCCCTGTTCTATATAGTAGGACCTTGTTGTTTATTCATCTTATATATAATAATTTGCATCTGCTAATTCCAAACTTCCAACCCTCCCCTCCCCCACCTACCCTTCCCCTTGGGACCCATAAGTCTGTTCTCTGTGAGTTTCTATTTCTGTTTCATAGATAAGTTCATTTGTGTCATATTTTAGATTCTACATATAAAAGTGTATATAGTATTTCTTTCTCTTTCTGACTTACTTCCCTCAGTATGATAATCTCTTGTTGCATCCGTGTTGCAGACAATGGCATTTTTCCATTCTTTTATAATGGCTGAATAGTATTCCGTTGTGCATATGCACCATATATCTATCCATTCATCTGTCAATGGACATTTAGGTGGTTTCCATGTCTTGGATATTGTAAATAGTACTGCTGTGAATATAAGGGGAATGCTCTTAATTTTTAAAACTTAGATAAATAACATTTCTAATGTACTACATCATACTTTTTTCTGTTTCAGATTTTGCTTCAGTTTTTCTTTGACCTTCAACTGACTGCTCTCAGTGCTTATAGCTTGGATCAAGGTGCATGGAATAGAAGATTTTTACACTCATAAGTTATAGCCAACAGTGAATATCTTCCAATCTGTGAGTTTTTCCACTAATTTGAATTAATTTGAACCACTTGAACGGAGAAAAGTTTTCACACTTTTCCTCTTTCACATGGCAAAGAGGTTTTCATGCCTATAGATTTACAGAAAGTTGAATCTGACAGGATCCTCAGAGATTGTATAACTTTTTAGTTTTGCTGGNTTTATGCTATACAGCAAAGTGATTCTGTTATACATATGTATGTGTGTGTATGTGTGTATATATATATATATATATGTATGTGTTTGTATATATACACACACACACACATTCTTTTTTAAAGTATTCTTTTCTATTACGGTGTATCACAGGATATTGAGTATAGTTCCCTGTTCTATATAGTAGGACCTTGTTGTTTATTCATCTTATATATAATAATTTGCATCTGCTAATTCCAAACTTCCAACCCTCCCCTCCCCCACCTACCCTTCCCCTTGGGACCCATAAGTCTGTTCTCTGTGAGTTTCTATTTCTGTTTCATAGATAAGTTCATTTGTGTCATATTTTAGATTCTACATATAAAAGTGTATATAGTATTTCTTTCTCTTTCTGACTTACTTCCCTCAGTATGATAATCTCTTGTTGCATCCGTGTTGCAGACAATGGCATTTTTCCATTCTTTTATAATGGCTGAATAGTATTCCGTTGTGCATATGCACTATATATCTATCCATTCATCTGTCAATGGACATTTAGGTGGTTTCCATGTCTTGGATATTGTAAATAGTACTGCTGTGAATATAAGGGGAATGCTCTTAATTTTTAAAACTTAGATAAATAACATTTCTAATGTACTACATCATACTTTTTTCTGTTTCAGATTTTGCTTCAGTTTTTCTTTGACCTTCAACTGACTGCTCTCAGTGCTTATAGCTTGGATCAAGGTGCATGGAATAGAAGATTTTTACACTCATAAGTTATAGCCAACAGTGAATATCTTCCAATCTGTGAGTTTTTCCACTAATTTGAATTAATTTGAACCACTTGAACGGAGAAAAGTTTTCACACTTTTCCTCTTTCACATGGCAAAGAGGTTTTCATGCCTATAGATTTACAGAAAGTTGAATCTGACAGGATCCTCAGAGATTGTATAACTTTTTAGTTTTGCTGGGAAAAAAAAAGAAAATCCAGCTGGGACAGGTGCTTTGAAGGCCCTTAAACCTCCTGAAACAAGTCCCCTGCTCTATATGCAAGAGGATGATGGTTCTGCCGTGGTCCTTTTGTTTCTCCCAGTTTTCAAGCTTCAGTAGCAGCCAGGGAGTTTTTAAAGCTTAAGAGCTTTCTGACTGACTCTCTTCTTTAATTCTGATGGAGCACCACCTTGCCGTCTGGGAGCCACTTGTGGGATGAGATATAAATGGAGTTAGCCAAGAATTAGTTAAATACAGTGTAAATACTATGGAGAAGTAGAGTGTATAGAAAAGAAAGATTTGTCCTTGTCAGGGGGACTGGGGAAAACCTCTGCTGCTGCTGCTGCTAAGTCGCTGCAGTTGTGTCCGACTCTGTGCGACCCCATAGATGGCAGCCCATCAGGATCCCCCATCCCTGGGATTCTCCAGGCAAGAACACTGGAGTGGGTTGCTACTTCCTTCGCCAATGCATGAAAGTGAAAAGTGAAAGTGAAGTCGCTCAGTCGTGTCTGACTCAGCGATCCCATGGACTGCAGCCTGCCAGGCTCCTCCATCCATGGGATTTTCCAGGCAAAAGTACTGGAGTGGGGTGCCATTGTCTTCTCCAGGGGAAAACCTCTAGGAAGGCACAATTAAGCTGAAACCGTCAGGATGTTTAGGAATTGTCCAACCAAGAGAGACAATTGCACTGAGAGCTCTATCATGAGAAACATCCAGTTGTTCTTAGAATGTAAGATTTTTGAGACCTTGGACTCTGAGGCTGACTGCCTTAGTGAAATTCTCTCCTTTAATAATTTGTCTGTTTCTGTGAGCAAGTCACTGAGGTTCTCTGTTCCTCACCAGTCTCTTCTGTAAAATTAGCATAGTAATACTATTGGGGCATTATATTGTTATCATACTGTTATGAACATTTCATATGAGGCTTGAGTTAAATAATGCATTAAAGCACCTTCGTATAATGCCTAACAGTCAGAATATAGCAACTGCTGGCTGTTATTAACCCAGAACTTTGCAAAACATGTTTATAGACATCTTATCGTTTGACCCAATGCCTCCATCTGTACTCAGTCCTCAGGACATAGTACCTCTGCTAATGGTACTATCATTCTTTTTGGAGAAAACAAGTAAGCACCATGGTCCTCTAGTAGGGGCCAGGAGTGTCTCAGAGAGAGAAAAGAGATAGACCCTGGGTCTTAGGGTCCCAAAGAATAGGCAGGAATCATCCTATCTAGACTGGAAGTGCATCAATACTTAAAATGCAAGTAGTTTCTCAAGAAGAAAGGAAACACATTTAAGGGACTAGGTTACATTAAGGATTTTGACAACATCACATTTATGGGTTAAGTGCCCCTCAGGAATCACAGCCTCAAACTGTTCAATAATGATGTAAAATGGGTGAGCAAACAATTCAAGTGTTATTCTAAGATAATCTTAGCGGGAGCACGATGCTGTAAACAGTCCTCTCCACATCTCCGTTTTGTGAAGTAGCTGTTCATTGTTGTCCATTTATTCCTTTACAGCTCTAAGTCTTTGACTAAATCTCTTAGTATCTTCTAACAATTTTGGAAAGATTTTCTTAGGAAATCCCAACATAAGATGGTGTGGGCTATTATGCTAACCGTAAAGGATGTGGTTTCTTTTGTAAAGAGCATCTTTTTCGATTGCACACATTTAACCTCTTTATGTCTGGTATTGTGGCTCAGGTGAGGAAAAGTATGGTGGCATTCATTGTGACAATTCTCCAGCATGGGACATTGGTAGATGCTTTTATTGTTGATAAAGTACATTATCCATTTGATTACATTTGATTCTCTGAACAGCCTTTCCCAGTTTTTACTTAGTGAAACTGAGACCTTAAGCAAGTTCAGGTAGTGACAGAGTCGGGACTTGAACCCAATTGTTTGGTCTCCAAACCGAGAGCTTTTGTCACCGAACTGATTTTTGCCTTGTTTTCAAAGCTTGCACGTGAGTACAAGAGCAAGCATTTTAGAGTTTGTAAGATTAGTAGACTGCAGAAGACCATCATTCACAAGTGTATCATGGAGGACCCAACTCAGTGTAGATTCAGTTCCAAGCAAGTATTAAGACTTCAGAGAGAGGCAATATTGCAGTAGCCACTGTGTGACCTACTGATCCACTGGGAGGCAGCTGTTGGGGGTACAGAGATAGATTTAGCTACACGGCTCTGTTATACTTTTCATCCTGGGGAATTCCTCAGAAGAGAAAGGCCCATGTCCTCTGAAGGTTTTTGGGAGCTTCCAACCCTTTTGCAGCAGACAGTTTGCAACCATTTTCCGCTTTAGGCAGCCACTGACAAGTTGCTAATGATTCCCTTAGGGTCCTTCACTTCACTTTAAGGATTATTTCACTAGAATTTGAATCAGGGCTTTTTTTTTTTCTTTTCTTTTCTTTTTAAGAGAATTCAGCTTGTTTTTTTACCACCTTCCTATGGGATTAAGTTAAGGAAACTAAAGTCATTATCTGCTTGTGGCTTTGCTGAATCAATGAATTTTACTCACTATAAACCCACATGAAGTAGTTCTTTTTCATGAAAAGATGGATGGCATAGGCAGTTTTGAGCCTTGAGTTCTGAAGAATGCACAGAAAGCTCTCTCATGCTGGTAAATTAGAGCTGGCGTCAAGGCATGACGCAGTGCAGTGGTGGGGCTTCTCCTTTTTCAACACTTCGAGAGGCAGAGGTCCAAATCTCTTTAAAGTAAAATGATAAAAAGAGGGGCAAGGTTAGGGAGGAATAAATAACACTTGGAAATCACAGCAATGGTATGTTTTTCTTTGAATGTTGATCTAAATTGTACCTTCTTTTCAGTTGCTTAAGATACCTTGTGTTCAAAAGGAATACAGCTTCAATAATCTTGCTTTGGGGAAGGGGCAAATATATAGACTGCACAATTGGTTTAGGCTGAGCAGTTATAACTGGGAAAAGCTATCATATTTTCTTAAATCTAAGACTTCATTGATTCTCAGATGCACCATATTATGTTAATAGATCACCGAGAGAATAAATGCTAGCCTTCTGTAGCTTTGACTTGTGTCTTGTCTTTCTGATAGTTTTGGGAATTTCTCCTGCTTTTATTTTATTGCTTGGCACTTGGGAGTCACAGTCTTTTGCCCATGTACCAATAACACAGTTTAATCTACATCTTGGTTTTATCTCCATCCAAAGAACATGTTTGTTGTCTAGTAAGATGTTAACTAGAAAGATGCACAACATGAGAGTTGTGAGTTAAGTTTTATTTGGGGCAAAATGAGGTCTGCGGCTGGGGAGACAGCCCCTCAGGTAGCTTTGAGGGACTGCTCCGAAGAGGCAGTGGGAAAAGCTCGATATACAAGATTTTGGGGAAGAAGGAGTTCAGTGCAGTCAAGCAATTACTTTACAAAAGGTTTTCCGCTAGTCGTGAGGAGCTGATGTCACCATGAAGGGATTTGGTTTTTCTAGATATGAAGAGATGCAAATATGGGGGTCATGAAATCAGTTCCTGAAAATATCTATCTGAAGACCTAGTCCACCAGTTTTCTTGGAGCACACAGTGCCTCTCTCTCCACCCTGAATTCCCATCAGGGCATACTGGCAGTCAGCAGCTGCAGCACAGGATTCAGTTTCCTCAGAGGCAGATGACAGATGCTCCTGTCACTCAGTCACTGGAAAATGCTCTTTGCAAGGGCCAGTTTGTAGTTTACATAAGAAAACAGGGAGTTTCAATCGCTACTCAGGTGGTAAAGAATCTGTCTGCAGTGCTAGAGACCCAGATTCAATTCCTGGGTCAGGAAGATCCCCTGGAGAAGGTAATGGCTACCAACTTCAGGATTCTTGCCTGGAGAATTCCACGAACAGAAGAGCCTGGTGGACTACAGTCTAGGGATCACAAAGAGTCAGACTCGACTGAGTGACTAGCGTTTTCACTTTAACAAGAAATATTTGCTTCCCAAATAATACTAAACTTCCATGTTATGGCTCATTTCAACAAAATGATTCTGTTTCAACAGTAAACAATTTAGTCTTTTTGAAAACAACCAAGTTAGGCCATTTGATTTGTCATTACTGCCACTGGCCAACAATGATGATAAAACAATATCCCAAATTTGGAAAAGTTAAAAATGTGAAAAAAAAAAACCCCAAAAAACTATGACTTAGAATTGATGAACTATGAGAGCTCATTGCCTAAACAGCCAGAGGAGAGAAGACCATCTAGCTATGGGAATTTCAGTCCCATTGACAAGAAAGAATTGAAGCAGTGAGCTGGTAAACAAGAAGACCTTACCATTCCTCTCAGCTTGATTAAACTTTACATAGATTTCTTCATGACTTTAGGCTCTGACTTCCTTTTTCTTAGTGCATGCACTATAGAAAATTGCAACAAGTTCTTTCTCTGATCCTTTGAAATGCAAATTTTCTACAACTCATCAATGTCTTCTTAAGGACCATCTCTTTGAAATGTAGTCCTTGAAAGAGACAGCACCCCTATCTCTGTGTCTCTCTGAGAAGGTGGGAGCCTAAATTCTATAGGTGCCATTTAGCAAACACAGATGGCCTAACTATGTGGACCAGTCTCTCTGCCTAGTACTCCAGTATGTTTCCATAGCTCATCCCAGATCTTAAAAATAACCAGAGTTGTTTCTTCTTGCTCCTCTATGCAGTAGTCTTGAATAAAGGCTGCTTTGTAGATGGTGACTGCAGCCATGAAATTAAGATGTTTCTTCCTTGGGAAAAAAGCTATGACCCACCTAGACAGTATAAAAAAGGTAGAGACTTTACTTTGCTGATAAGGTTCATCTAGTCAAAGCTGTGGTTTTTCCAGTAGTCATGTATGGATGTGAGAGTTGGATCATAAAGAAAGCTGATTTGATGCTTTTGAACTGTGGTGTTGGAAAAGACTCTTGAGTGTCCCTTGGACTGCAAGGAGATCCAACCAGTCCATCCTAAAAGAAATCAGTCCTGACTATTCTTTGGAAGGACCAATGCTAAAGCTGAAACTCCAATACTTTGGCCACCTGATGCAAAGAACTGACTTATCTGAAAAGACCCTGATGCTGGGAAAGATGGAAGGCAGGAAGAGAAGGGGATGACAGAGGATGAGATGGCTGGATGGCATCACCAACTCGATGGACATGAGTTTGGGTAAACTCCGGGAGTTGGTAATGGACAGGGAAGCCTGGCGTGCTGCAGTCCATGGGGTTGCAAAGAGTCAGACACGACTGAGCGACTCAACTGAACTGAACTATTTAACTGAGGCAGTGCAGTTTTTCTTTTATACTAGAATCCTAGTTCTAAAGAAATGGGCAGCATTAAAAGGATCCTTTATGCATACTTAGAAATCATAACTCAAAGTAGAAAGTGCCTTTTCTAAAAAAAAAAAGTACGTTTTTTGGTCTCCCACATAGCTTGTATAATTTGTTTTTGAGAGTAAAATCCCTGTGATATACTTGCACCCTGTAGTATGCTCTTTCATTTCTTTTAAAATTAAATTAATTTACTTTTAATTGAAGAACAATCACTTTACAGTATTGTGTTGGTTTCTGCCAGACATTGACATGAATCAGCCATAGGTATACATACCTATGTCCCCTTCCCTCTTGAACCTCCCTCCTACTTTCCTCCCCATCCCACCCCTCTAGGTCGTTACAGAGCCCCAGTTTGAGTTCCCTGAGGCATAAAGCAAATTCCCATTGGCTATCTATTTTGCATATAGTAATGTATATTTCTATGTTGCTCTCTCCATACCTCCTGCCCTCCCTTCCTCCACCCCCTGCCCTGCATCTATCAGTCTGTTCTCTATGTCTGTGTCCCCATTGCTACCTTGCAAAGAGGTTCATCAGTACTGTCTTTCTAGAGTCCATATATGTGCATTAGTATACTGCATTTGGTTTTCTCTTTCTGACTTATTTCACTCTGTATATAGGTTCATCCACCCCATTAGGATTGACTCAAATGCATTCCTTTTCATGACTGAGTAATATTCCGTTTTATTATACCACTTCTTCTTTATCCACTCATCTGTTGATGAACATCTAAGTTGCTTCCACGTCCTAGCTATTGTAAATAATGCTGCAGTAAACGTTGGGGTGCATGTGTCTTTTTCAGTTTTGGCTTCCTCAGGGTATATTCATAGTAGTGGGATTGCTGGTGATTTTGTCCCTAGTTTTTGAAGGAATCTCCATACTGGCTTCCATAGTGTGTGTATAAATTTACATTCCCACCAATAGTGCAAGAGGATTCCCTTTTCTCCACATTCTCTCCAGCATTTATTATTTATAGATTTTTTGGTGATGGCCATTCTGACTGGTGTGAGATGGTTTCTCATTGTAGTCTCATTGTAGTTTTGATTTGCATTTCTCTAATTATGAGTGATGTTGAACATCTTTTCATGAGCTTATTAGCCGTCAGTATTTGCAGCCATGAAATTAAAAGATGCTTACTCCTTGGAAGGAAAGTTATGACCAACCTAGACAGCATGTTAAAAAAGCACAGACATTACTTTGTCAGCAAAGGTCCATCTAGTCAAGGCTATCGTTTTTCCAATAGTCTTGTATGGATGTGAGAGTTGGACTATAAAGAAAGCTGAGAGCCGAAGAATTAATGCTTTTGAACTGTGGTGTTGGAGAAGACTCTTGAGAGTCCCTTGGACTGCAAGGAGATCCAACCAGTCAATCCTAAAGGAGATCAGTCCTGGGTGTTCATGGGAAGGACTGATGTTGAAGCTGAAACTCCAATACTTTGGCCACCTGATGCGAAGAACTGACATTTGAAAAGACCCTGATTCTGAGAGGGACTGGGGGCAGGAGGAGAGGGAACGACAGAGGATGAGATGGTCGGATGGCATCACTGACTCACTGGACATGAGTTTGGGTAAACTTTGGGAGTTGGTGATGGACAGGGAGGCCTGGCGTGCCGCAGTTCATGGGGTCACGAAGAGTCGGACATGACTGAGCAACTGAACTGATGCTTTTGGGAGAAATGTCTATTTAGGTCTTTTCCCCACTTTTCGATTGGGCTGTTTTTCTGGTATTTTTTTGCATGAGCTGCAGGTATATTTTTGAAATTAATCCATTGTCAATTGTTTCATGCGCTATTATTTTCTCCCATTCTGAGGGTCATCTTTTTACTTTGTTTATAGTTTCATTATCTGTGCAAAAGTTTTAAAGTTTAGTTAGGTCCCAATCATTTACTTTTGTTTTTATTTCCATGACTCTAGGAGGTGGGTCATAGAGGCTTTTACTGTGATTTATGTCATAGTGTGTTTTGCCTATGCTTTCCTGTAAGAGTTTTATAGTTTCTGGTCTTACAGTTATGTCTTTAATCCATTTTGAGTTTATCTTTGTATATGGTATTAGGAAGTGTTCTAATTTCACTCTTTTACATGTTGCTATCCAGTTTTCACAGCAGCATTTATTGAAGAGACTATCTTTGCCCCATTGTATATTGTTGCCTCCTTTGTCAAAAATAAGATATATCCATAGGTGCACGGGTTTATCTCTGGGCTTTCTGTCTTATTCTAATTGGTCTATATTTTTGTTTTTGTGCCAGTACCATACTGTCTTGATGACTATAGCCTTGTAGTATAGCCTGAAGTCAGGAATTTTGATTCCTCCAGGTCCATTCTTCTTTCTCAAGATTGCTTTGGCTATTTGTTCCTCTGTAGTATTTTATTACTGGAAATGCTCGAGTGCAATAGTATTGAGAATTAAAATTCATTTTTAGAACTGTTCATCTTCATTTTTTAATCATAGGTATCATAGGGGTGAAAGAATATTCTTTCTGATCCAAATATCTAATTTTTCAGGCTAATATTCCATAGCCCAGAAATACTGCTTCTCTTAAGATCACATAGCTAGTTAATGGTCAACCAAAAGCAATCCAGTGTTATTTCAAGTTGACCAATGATCCCCCACACTGAGCAGAACATTAAACACCTATGGAGTTTGAAAAAATGCTGATGTAGTTTTACAAATCAGGATCAGCTGATTCACAATCTCTTGGGTTTGGGTCTAGGCATTTGTGGTTTTTAAAAAGCTCACTGGGTCTTTTCAAAATGCATCTCAAAAATGCAACCAGGTCTGAGAACTACCAGAATATGCTTTCTCCTTTTAGGTAATATACTAAAACCAAGCAAGATACTAATTGCTAGTTATGTCCTGCACAGAGGAGCAGAGGCTAAGTTTTAAACACTTTTTAGAATTTTTCAGTCACAAATTCCCATTCTTAAAGCACCCAATACTTCTTAGTTATTCCATTGCTTTCTTGCCCTAGAAGTGTGTAAATTTGCATGTAGTACAACTGCTTGACTAGTTATGGTAGCTCACAGAACCTGGGGAGGTGGCCTTTTTGTGAAAACAGATGGCACTTAATGTATCTTTGAAGCTGGTCTGTTTGCAGATTGGGCTGTTAGGCACACAAGGAGAGTTTTCAATGGACATTTCAATAATGTTACAAATCTACCAGACTGCTGGCTCATAAGTCTGTACAGGATGTTTTTTTGCAGGTGAGATATGCTTCATTGGAATGCGCTCCTAGGAAGAAAGGAATTGTATAAATGCAAATGATTATTTTTATTATACAAATAAATGAGCCTAATACAGTAATAATTGCAATTAAAGAGAAAGCCAGGGCCCAGTGCCCTAGAGAGCAACATCTTTGTAAGGAAATCTAATGAACCTTTTACAACTATTATTACATGCCTTAACTGTGAGATTTTGAGGAAGAACCAAACTTTTAGGTGGGTGTTGGCTTTTTTTTTTTTTCAATCCATTAGACATAAATTAAACCAAACCAGGAGATTGAAGTGTTTCCTCCCTCTTCCTCCTACACCACTGTGGGCTTAACCACAGTTTGCTGATGTTGGCAGTTTTTGTACAAGCACTGCTATCTTCTACAGCAAAAGCAACGCTACTGCAACGAGTCAAGGAAAGAATTAGAAACTATATATTTAAAAATCTTTCCTCTTATGAGCAATTTAAATCGGCAGGAAAAACACAATTAAGCAATTTCAAAGGTGTAATTTTATGGAGATTTAAACACTACATCTCGAAACCCTGTTTTTAAGAAAGACATCAGTAATTAAGTTTTTCTATTATTTATAGTTCTAATCTTGGGGAGACAGTGGTGAAGAAAATTGCCAAGAATGTAAGTTTTCACAAAGTACAGTTTGAAAGTTCCCAGCCTAAAATGTCAAAACAGAAAAAGGTGACAGTGCCTAGAGGTTTCAGAGGTAGGAAAGAACAGAGATGTCCTTCTGGCATGGCCCTTGATCGTTAACCAGGGGAGTCCTGCAGACTCCGTGCCTCAGCTGGTGGTGGGAAAACGTCTTACCTGGAAGTAAGAGAGAGCTTGCTGGAGACACTACTGAGAGAACCGGAAATTGCCTGATGTCTTTAACCCTTCCGTTTTCACACCCTATCTTTATAACCTTCCAATATTAGGTTTCACTTTATAGGTACCTCTGGCAGCATCAAGATCTCTGGTTACCCAGAATACTGGCAACTCCTAGTTTTGGAATCAGTTCCATTGCCCAGCTTTGCTATGTTTTTAATGTCTCAGTGAAAATCCGATTCCATAGGTTTTTTTCCCCCTGAAGTTGCCCTCTTTATAAGCCTGTGTGACATCAGATTAGAGCTGAAATCTGCCACAGTGAGATTATCCAGAAGAAAAGGGAATCTATAAATTCAGTTCAGTCACTCAGTCCTGTCCAATTCTTGNTAGCAGCAGCAGCAGCAGCAGCAGCAGCAGCAGCAGGGAACGAAGATCCCACAAGCTTTGAGGCACAGACAAAAAGTAAACAAAGAAGAAGAAGCAAAAAAAAAGAACGTGGACCTTGACTCTGCAGATTTTGTACCTATCAGCCTCCATTATCATGTGTGGCAAGTCTGCATAATCTCTAGATAAGTAGCTAGTTAGACAGATCTCCTAAAGATTCTGTTTCTCTGGAGAACCCTGACTTAATAAAGACACCTTATTGAAGAAACTACACTTTTCCTCACTATCCCTTAATCCAGTTCCAAACAGCTGAAAGACTGCCATTTTTGAGGTTGAAGATGATGGAATACCAGAATTTCATACTTCACCCAACTCCTGCCATGGACCGTGAGCTTTGTGCCTGCACTACTCCTCACAGTCTCACAGCTCTCAGTCCAGTGCTGGATCTACTATAGGTACTCCATGAACACCTACGGAATGACTACATCCATGAGCACATAAATGATGGAATGAGGAGGTACCTTATGTCATGTAAACCAGGATGTCAGGCATCAGAACTCCTATGTGCCAGGTACTATACCAGGACTCAAGTGACAGATGGGGAAAGACTGCATTCCTTACTGTGAACAATAATGGAAGGAGGCAGATGATAAACTAGTAAACCAGTACATTATTAAGTTCATTTTAGACTGTAATGTGAAATGAAGCAAATCACATTGAGTGACGGGCTGGAGGGGGTGGGGGAGCATTGGTAAATAAGCCTAGGAGATCAAGGACAGCTTCTCAGGCAAGGTGACACTGAGCTGAGACCTGAATGCTGAGAAAGGGCCAGCCAGAGAATCTGAGGCAAACCAACACAATAACTCCAAGGCAGCAATGAGCATGGCACATCTGAGGAACGAAAAGAAAAGCCTGCATCCCTTTTCTTTCCAATTACAGTGAATAAATAAAAGACCCCAACATCGCCAAATAGAGCTTAGAGTTCCAACATCTTGCTTCGAAGCCTCCAGGGGTTCCAAGGTCTGAACTGTTTTCTGACTTTTAAACACTTGAATGGGATTCCTGAGATTTTCCTCTTGTACCAGAAGCATCATTTATTTTTCAAGGATCTGAGGGCAATGGACATGAGGTTACTTTCTGGGGTAGTGGTTATACGGGTGTAGCCATGTGTCCAAATTCATCAAACTACACATAATATGTGTACACTGTATGGTGCAAATTAGACTCCAGTAAAGTTGGTTTTTAAAATGCAAGGTCTCAGTACCCAAAGAGAAGCAAAACATATTCTGCAAGGAAAAATAATTTAGATAGCCAGTGGGAATTTTCTATACGATGCAGGAAGCTCAGGTCGGTGCTCCATGACAACCTACACAGCTGGGATGCGG
The DNA here is from genome assembly GCA_006410875.1 of Neotragus pygmaeus. NCBI lineage: Eukaryota > Metazoa > Chordata > Mammalia > Artiodactyla > Bovidae > Neotragus > Neotragus pygmaeus. The sequence goes on along the minus strand of SJYV01048206.1, from coordinate 574,052 downwards.
TAAGGGGTGGGAGGCAGGTTCAAGAGGGAGGGGNTGTGAGATGGTTTCTCATTGTAGTCTCATTGTAGTTTTGATTTGCATTTCTCTAATTATGAGTGATGTTGAACATCTTTTCATGAGCTTATTAGCCGTCAGTATTTGCAGCCATGAAATTAAAAGATGCTTACTCCTTGGAAGGAAAGTTATGACCAACCTAGACAGCATGTTAAAAAAGCACAGACATTACTTTGTCAGCAAAGGTCCATCTAGTCAAGGCTATCGTTTTTCCAATAGTCTTGTATGGATGTGAGAGTTGGACTATAAAGAAAGCTGAGAGCCGAAGAATTAATGCTTTTGAACTGTGGTGTTGGAGAAGACTCTTGAGAGTCCCTTGGACTGCAAGGAGATCCAACCAGTCAATCCTAAAGGAGATCAGTCCTGGGTGTTCATGGGAAGGACTGATGTTGAAGCTGAAACTCCAATACTTTGGCCACCTGATGCGAAGAACTGACATTTGAAAAGACCCTGATTCTGAGAGGGACTGGGGGCAGGAGGAGAGGGAACGACAGAGGATGAGATGGTCGGATGGCATCACTGACTCACTGGACATGAGTTTGGGTAAACTTTGGGAGTTGGTGATGGACAGGGAGGCCTGGCGTGCCGCAGTTCATGGGGTCACGAAGAGTCGGACATGACTGAGCAACTGAACTGATGCTTTTGGGAGAAATGTCTATTTAGGTCTTTTCCCCACTTTTCGATTGGGCTGTTTTTCTGGTATTTTTTTGCATGAGCTGCAGGTATATTTTTGAAATTAATCCATTGTCAATTGTTTCATGCGCTATTATTTTCTCCCATTCTGAGGGTCATCTTTTTACTTTGTTTATAGTTTCATTATCTGTGCAAAAGTTTTAAAGTTTAGTTAGGTCCCAATCATTTACTTTTGTTTTTATTTCCATGACTCTAGGAGGTGGGTCATAGAGGCTTTTACTGTGATTTATGTCATAGTGTGTTTTGCCTATGCTTTCCTGTAAGAGTTTTATAGTTTCTGGTCTTACAGTTATGTCTTTAATCCATTTTGAGTTTATCTTTGTATATGGTATTAGGAAGTGTTCTAATTTCACTCTTTTACATGTTGCTATCCAGTTTTCACAGCAGCATTTATTGAAGAGACTATCTTTGCCCCATTGTATATTGTTGCCTCCTTTGTCAAAAATAAGATATATCCATAGGTGCACGGGTTTATCTCTGGGCTTTCTGTCTTATTCTAATTGGTCTATATTTTTGTTTTTGTGCCAGTACCATACTGTCTTGATGACTATAGCCTTGTAGTATAGCCTGAAGTCAGGAATTTTGATTCCTCCAGGTCCATTCTTCTTTCTCAAGATTGCTTTGGCTATTTGTTCCTCTGTAGTATTTTATTACTGGAAATGCTCGAGTGCAATAGTATTGAGAATTAAAATTCATTTTTAGAACTGTTCATCTTCATTTTTTAATCATAGGTATCATAGGGGTGAAAGAATATTCTTTCTGATCCAAATATCTAATTTTTCAGGCTAATATTCCATAGCCCAGAAATACTGCTTCTCTTAAGATCACATAGCTAGTTAATGGTCAACCAAAAGCAATCCAGTGTTATTTCAAGTTGACCAATGATCCCCCACACTGAGCAGAACATTAAACACCTATGGAGTTTGAAAAAATGCTGATGTAGTTTTACAAATCAGGATCAGCTGATTCACAGTCTCTTGGGTTTGGGTCTAGGCATTTGTGGTTTTTAAAAAGCTCACTGGGTCTTTTCAAAATGCATCTCAAAAATGCAACCAGGTCTGAGAACTACCAGAATATGCTTTCTCCTTTTAGGTAATATACTAAAACCAAGCAAGATACTAATTGCTAGTTATGTCCTGCACAGAGGAGCAGAGGCTAAGTTTTAAACACTTTTTAGAATTTTTCAGTCACAAATTCCCATTCTTAAAGCACCCAATACTTCTTAGTTATTCCATTGCTTTCTTGCCCTAGAAGTGTGTAAATTTGCATGTAGTACAACTGCTTGACTAGTTATGGTAGCTCACAGAACCTGGGGAGGTGGCCTTTTTGTGAAAACAGATGGCACTTAATGTATCTTTGAAGCTGGTCTGTTTGCAGATTGGGCTGTTAGGCACACAAGGAGAGTTTTCAATGGACATTTCAATAATGTTACAAATCTACCAGACTGCTGGCTCATAAGTCTGTACAGGATGTTTTTTTGCAGGTGAGATATGCTTCATTGGAATGCGCTCCTAGGAAGAAAGGAATTGTATAAATGCAAATGATTATTTTTATTATACAAATAAATGAGCCTAATACAGTAATAATTGCAATTAAAGAGAAAGCCAGGGCCCAGTGCCCTAGAGAGCAACATCTTTGTAAGGAAATCTAATGAACCTTTTACAACTATTATTACATGCCTTAACTGTGAGATTTTGAGGAAGAACCAAACTTTTAGGTGGGTGTTGGCTTTTTTTTTTTTTCAATCCATTAGACATAAATTAAACCAAACCAGGAGATTGAAGTGTTTCCTCCCTCTTCCTCCTACACCACTGTGGGCTTAACCACAGTTTGCTGATGTTGGCAGTTTTTGTACAAGCACTGCTATCTTCTACAGCAAAAGCAACGCTACTGCAACGAGTCAAGGAAAGAATTAGAAACTATATATTTAAAAATCTTTCCTCTTATGAGCAATTTAAATCGGCAGGAAAAACACAATTAAGCAATTTCAAAGGTGTAATTTTATGGAGATTTAAACACTACATCTCGAAACCCTGTTTTTAAGAAAGACATCAGTAATTAAGTTTTTCTATTATTTATAGTTCTAATCTTGGGGAGACAGTGGTGAAGAAAATTGCCAAGAATGTAAGTTTTCACAAAGTACAGTTTGAAAGTTCCCAGCCTAAAATGTCAAAACAGAAAAAGGTGACAGTGCCTAGAGGTTTCAGAGGTAGGAAAGAACAGAGATGTCCTTCTGGCATGGCCCTTGATCGTTAACCAGGGGAGTCCTGCAGACTCCGTGCCTCAGCTGGTGGTGGGAAAACGTCTTACCTGGAAGTAAGAGAGAGCTTGCTGGAGACACTACTGAGAGAACCGGAAATTGCCTGATGTCTTTAACCCTTCCGTTTTCACACCCTATCTTTATAACCTTCCAATATTAGGTTTCACTTTATAGGTACCTCTGGCAGCATCAAGATCTCTGGTTACCCAGAATACTGGCAACTCCTAGTTTTGGAATCAGTTCCATTGCCCAGCTTTGCCATGTTTTTAATGTCTCAGTGAAAATCCGATTCCATAGGTTTTTTTCCCCCTGAAGTTGCCCTCTTTATAAGCCTGTGTGACATCAGATTAGAGCTGAAATCTGCCACAGTGAGATTATCCAGAAGAAAAGGGAATCTATAAATTCAGTTCAGTCACTCAGTCCTGTCCAATTCTTGGCAGCCTCGTGGACTGCAGCATGCCAGGCTTCCCTGTCCATCACCAACTCCTGGAGCTTGCTCAAACTCATGTCCATCAAGTTGGTGATGCCATTCAACCATCTCATCCTCTGTCATCCCCTTCTCCTCCTGCCTTCAATCTTTCCCAGCATCAGGGTCTTTTCAAATGAGTCAGTTCTTTGGATCCGGTGGCCGAAGTATTGGAGTTTTTTCAGCTTCAGCATCCATCCTTCCAATGAATATGCAGGACTGATTTCCTTTAGGGTTGACTGGTTTGATCTCCTTGCAGTCTAAGGGACTCTCAAGAGTCTTCTCTAACACCACAGTTGAAACATGTATAATATCATATAAGAAATGAATCGCCAGTCTAGGTTCGATGCAGGATGCTTGGGGCTGGTGCACTGGGATGACTCAGAGAGATGGTATGGGGAGAGAGGTGGGAGGGGGGTTCAGGATTGGGAACACGTGTATACCCATGGTGGATTCATGTTGATATATGGCAAAACCAGTACAGTATTGTAAAGTAAAATAAAATAAAATCTGAAAAAAAAAAAAGCATCAGTTCTTCAGCACTCAGCTTTCTTTATGGTCCAACTCTACACCCATAAATGACTACTGGAAAACCCATAGCTTTGACTAGATGGGACTTTGTTGGCAAAATAATGTCTCTTCTTAATATGCTCTCTAGGTTTGTCATAGCTTTTTTTCCAAGGAGCAAGCGTCTTTTAATTTCATGGCTGCAGTCACCATCTGCAGTGATTTTTGAGCCCAAGAAAATAAAATCTGTCACAGTTTCCATTGTTTCTCCATCTATTTGCCATGAAGTTATGGGACTGGATACCATGATCTTAGTTTTCTGAATGTTGAGTTTTAAGCCAAGTTTTTCACTCTCCTCTTTCACTTTTATCAAGAAGCTCTTTAGTTCTTCTTCACTTTCTGCCATAAGGGTGGTGTATCTACATATCTGAGGTTATTGATATTTCTCCTGGCATCAAGGAGAAATTGATTCCAGCTTGTGCTTCATCCAGCCTGGCATTTCACATGATATACTCTGCATATAAGTTAAATAATCAGGGTGACAATATACAGCCTTGACATACTCCTTTTCCTACTTGGAACCCGTCTGTTGTTCCGTGTCCAGTTCTAACTGTTGCTTCTTGATGTTCATACAGATTTTTCAGGAGACAGGTAAGGTGATCTGGTATTCACATCTTCTGAAGAATTTTCCACAACTTGTTGTGATCCACACAGTCAAAATCTTTGGCATAGTCAGTAAAGCAGAAATAGATGTTTTTCTGGAACTCTCTTGCTTTTTCCATGATCCAGCAGATGTTGGCAATTTGATCTCTGGTTCCTCTGCCTTTTCTAACTTCAGCTTGAATATCTGGAAGTTCATGGTTCATGTATTGCTGAAGCCTGGCTTCGGGAATTTTCAGCATTACTTTGCCAGTGTGTGAGATGAATGCAATTGTGAGCTTTCTTTGGCATTGCCTTTCTTTGGAATTGGAATGAAAACTGACCTTTTCCAGTTCTGTGGCCAGTGCTGAGTTTTCCAGATTTGCTGGCATATTGAGTGCAGCACTTTCACAGCATCATCTTTTAAGATTCGAAACAGCTCAACTGGAATTCCATCACCTCCACTAGCTGTGTTCATAGTGATGCTTCCTAAGGCCCATTTGACTTCACACTCCAGGATGTCTGGCTCTAGGTGAGTGATCACACTATTGTGGTTATCTGGGTCATGAAGATCTTTTTTTGTGTAGTTCTTCTGTGTATTCTTGCCACTTCTTTTTAATATCTTCTGCTTCTGTTATGTCCATACCATTTCTATCCTTTATTGTTCCCATCTTTACATGAAATGTTCCCTTGGTATCACTAATTTTCTTGAAGAGATCTCTGGTCTTTCCCAATCTATTGTTTTCCTCTGTTTCTTTTCAATGAGCAGTGAGAAAGGGTGTCCTATGTCTCTGTTTCTTATCTTTTTTATCTCACTGTAGAAGTCACTGGTAAACCACTTCAGTATTCTTGCTTTGAGAAGCCCACAATCAGTATGAAAAGGGAATCTATAAAGGCTCCTGTTGATCAGGAAATCTTGGGGCAGCTGGTTGTCATGTCTTTGCTGGCACACCACTGTCTCTGGAACTAGCTAATAAATCTGCTTCCTGATCTCTGCAATGGCCTTTCAAACATATGCAGGTTTCTCTCCTGCCCCCCTTTTGGTTTTTTCCAAATGTTTCTTCTTAAATTTGTGCATTTTTGATTAGACACTGGGGCTAGGCATATATTTATTTCCAACTTTAAACTGAAATCAACCTTGTGAAGACACTTGGTGGATTGTCGGAATGGGACCCCAAAGCCTGTTTTGCCTTTTTCTTGCGAAGAGAGCTCAGTTTCTGTTAAGCCTGTTTTTCATTGTGTCCTACTCTTTGAGACTCCATGGACTATAGCCTGCCAGGCTCCTCTGTCCATGGGATTTCCCAGGAAAGAATACTGGAATGGGTTGCCATTTCCTTCTCCAGGGGATCTTCCTGACCCAGGGATTGAACCTGCATCTCCAAGAGCTCTAATTCATTTCAGAATACTTGCTTCAACTTAACCTCTCATCCTGACAGCATAACCTCTGATCCGAAAAGTGCATAGATTTCCTATACTGTCCTTCTTGGTGTGTTTTTCTGTCTCTCAGGCCCTATAACCCACTCAGTCTTCTGTCCGCGGTTACCTGCCTTTCCTCACCTAGAGTCCTTAAGATGTGTGACATTCTCAATACCAGAAGAGGAACCCCGCTGTGGTTGGTGACATGCTAAAATGGCCTTCAATTTTCCCTCCTCCTGGTATCTATGTGCTATACCATCCTCTTATTTTGAGTGTTGGTACGACTGAATATGATGGGATAGTACTCCTAGGATGAGCTTATGTCATATGGCATGTTGACTTTAAGAAAGGGAGATTGCCTTTTGTGAATATGCCATAATTTGATGACTCCTTTAAAGGGAGTGAAAGTAACTAAAAATGGAGCTACCAAACGGGCTTCCCAGGTGGCGCTAGTGGTAAAGGACCTGCCTGCCAATGCAGGAGACTTAAGAGATGTAGGTTAGATCCCTGGGTCTGGAAGATCCCCTGGAGAAGGAAATGGCAACCCACTCCATTATTCTTGTTTGGAGAATTCCATGGATGCAGGAACCTTGCTGTCTACAGTCCATAGGATCACACAGAGTTAGACACGACTTAAGTAACTTAGCATATAGCACATATGGTCTTAAAATCCCACTCCTGGACATACCTCTGAAGAAAGCTATAATTTGAAAGGATATATGCAACTCAGTGTTTGTTGCAGTACTGTTTACAATAGCTAAGACAAGAAAGCAATCTAAATGTCCACTGACAGAGGAATAGATAAAGAAGATGTTGTATATTTACACAATGGAATATTATTCAACCACAAAGAATGAAATGATGCCATTTGCAGTAACTTGGATAGACCTAGAGATTATCGTAATAAGTGAAGAATGTCAAACAGAAAATGACAATATCACCTACATGTGGAATCTAAAATTTAAAAAGATACAGATGAATTTATTTAGAAACAGAAGTAGACCCACAAACATAGAAAACAAACTTATGGGTTACCAAAGGGGAAAAACAGGGAGGGATAAATTAGGTTGCGATTAATGTATACATGCTAATATAAATAAAGTAGATAACTAACAAGGACTGATTATGGAGTACAGGAACTAATGGTAGTTTGTAATAATGCATAAGGTAAAAACATCTGAAGAGTGTGTGTGTATAATCGCTGTGCTGCACACCTGTAACCAACACAACTTTGTGAACCTACTAGGCTTCAGTTTAAACACACTGAATTAGGATAAAAAGGGACTCGGCTCTTCTGATGTCTGAGGTGTGAAGCAGGAGATAGATTCCATGGGAGAGAGATGGTTTGTTGCTTGGCTTTAAATTAGACAAAGTTGACTTGTAAGGATCTGAGGCCAACGGCCAGCCAGAAAATGGGAACTCTGGCACACAGCCTCAAGGAAACGAATTCTGTCCTCAACCTGAATGAGCTCGGAAGTGGGCTTTTCTCCCAGAGCTTCTAACAGGAAACTCAACCCATCTCACACCTTGAGTGTGAGACCCTGAATAAAGAAACCCGCTTAGTCAGGATGGACTTCTGACTTAGAGTGTAATAATAAACAGCTATTGCTTAAAGCTGCAGCGTCAGTGGGAATTTGTTATGTAACGATAGAAAACTAACACACCAACTCTCATGTGTTCTCATAGTATTCTCTTCGGTGGAAACAGCTCCCATCCCGTCACCTTATTGGCAGGTTCTCATCAGCCATGGGTGTTTTCTTCTGGATCGCTCTCTCTTCCCTAATGTTCTCTTGGAAATGGGTATTGAATGACTGCATTTTGTCAGTGTTCTGGCTACCTCTGGTTCAGTGCTTATTCTCTTGCCCAGGTAAAACATAAGCTAAAGTGACCCAAAGCGCAGTAAGTGTACTTTGAAAAAGTGTAAATCTTTTCTGAAGCAGAGCAGGATAGAATTAATCAAATAAGAAGGCTCTGGCTAAAAATCAGACCCATCTCTCTACCATAGCATTCTTGGCACCATCACGTGATGATTATCACTTTGGTCTCTTGTATGAACTTGAGAGTGAGGGCCTGTGATCTGTTTATCTTTAAACGCTAAGTATAGGATTCGGTATATATTGGGTGCTCAATAAGTATCTTCTACATTTACCTCAATCAGGAAGCATTCTCAAGTGACAGGATTTACAGCTTGCTGAGATTCACTGAATTTTTCCTCCAAAGTTGAAAAGCAACAAAGAGAACTATCTGCTCAGAAAAACAGGAAGGAGCTGAGGTGTGTAGTGCAGAGTAAATGTTTTCACAGAATCAGAAAGCAATTTTTCTGAAGCAGGAGGTGTTGGGTGAGCTCTTTCTGGGTGGAAGATAAAGAATAGAAAAAAATCAAAATGAGACACCTTAGGTTTTGCCATCGAGCAAACAAGACAGGAGGTGATAACACAGTGTTGAGAGCAGCTCTGAAAGTGTGTTTTCTCTCGTCGGGGAAGGGCACTTTTTCCCCTCTGAGAGAGACTAGGTTATACACACAGATGTAGCTGGGGGATTTGTCCATGGTAAAATAGCTAAACTAATATTAAGAGAAGAAAATCCACTCACAGCTGAAAGATGAATGGAACAAAGAGATAGAGACTAAAATGCTGCAGGCAAGTCCAGGCCTTCAGGGAACTCAGTTAGTACTTTCCTAACTCGGGCTGCCAGTTTCCCAGAGCATAATCTGGGGACTATCCCACGGCAGCAGACGGTTGTGGAATAACAACAAGCAAAAGCAAAACTGACATTGCTCTTTGCAGACTATCTGCTGTGTGCATGTGTGTCAGATCACTGACAGTCTCAGCAGTTGGGGAAACTGAGGCTCACAGGGTAAGTGACCCGCTGAAGGTTGCAGAGCAGATAACTGATATGGAAGACTGGAACTGAGGCTGGGAGTTTGATGTCAGTCTGTGCTCTTCCAGAACATCAAATTGTCTCTCCAAGGAGGAAGCAGGAATAGAAAAATATTTATGCGTTTGAAATTAACACCCAGACTCCTCAGGGCTATGTGAGAAGCAGGTGGAAGAGTTATGTTCTTGAAAAAGTCATTTGACTTATGTGAAAAAAAGAATCCTGTAATCCATTCAACTGGTAATCTTTGACTGCCTGACTCTAGCCATTTGTTGGTACCTAAAATGAGTAATGTGCCAGGCCTGAGACACTATAGGAAATATAGAAATACAGACTCTCTGTGCCTGCATGTCACTTATTTAATAGACATCTGTTAAAAGGCTTCTTTGGGCCAAGCAAGTACTTGGAAATGCTATGTTAGATTCTGGGACATTCTTCTTCAACCAACTATGCACAGATTTTTATCGAAATTTGGCTCGTAAATTCCCATCTTTGATGTTGGTTCTACATTTATGATGTTCCTACAAACAAATCAAAAAATATTATGTCTTTTATAAGTTTCCTTTTAAAAGCAGGAAATGTTAATGTTAAAAATGTCATGTTTAGCATGAAAGTAAAAATTCTACTTGTGTTTTTTTTCAATAGCTATAGATCATAAACCACTGACTATCTCTTTTTATTACAGAGAAGACCAATTTAGGATAATTGTTTTTTATTTTATAAAATATTTTGAAAAATGAAAAGTGTATAGTTTATCTTTAAGGTCTATTACTTTAAAAAAAAACAAACTTTGCCACTACACAATAAATATCTGTGTAGAACAAACTTATGATTACTTACTGTCTCATTACAAAGTATTGCATTGCTTCTATCAATTGATATGATATAATCTTCAAATCCATTTATTGAGACATAAATGAAGTGTAAAACAGTCCATTAAAAGTGAACAAATGAGGATGTCACCCACAAGTTCCCTCCTTGTGGTAGAACTTCCAGGATAGTTGGCTTGCTATAAGTGAGAAGCATTTCTCTAACGTAAGGACAAGAAGTCCTTATATATAAATCAAAGTTCTCATATTTTCTCTCATTAACTGATATATCAACTTGTACCATTTTATACTAGCATGGTCATCACATTGTCATCCTGCCCTCCTCCCAGATGATTGGAGCTCAATTTGGAGAGCACTGGTTAACAGGTGGCTCAGCGGTAAAGAACCCGCCTGCAGTGCAGGAGATGCAGGAGACATGAGTTCTATCCCTGGGTCAGGAAGATCCCCTGGCAGAGGAAATGGCAACCCACTCCAGTATTCTTGCCTGGGAAAGCCCATGGATGGGGGCTTGGCGGGTCACAAAAGAGTTGGACACAGCTTAGCAACTGAGTGCGTGATACATACATCATACATTTAAATAATGCATGTTGACGGCAGAAAACCTGAACAACACTTGTATGTGTAGGGAAGAAACTGGCAGAACTTCTAATCCAGCACTTCAAAACAAAGATATTTGGCACAACTAAAAGTTTTGTGTTTGAGGTGGTTAGTTGATATGTGTGTGCACAGCCTTTAATAATTTTATTTTCATATATCAGTACTTCATAACAATTTTTTTGAGATTCTTATTAATATAAATGAAATAAATATATTTTATCTAACCATTTTACTAAACCCTTGTTACTGTTTTATTGGAGTTTAAATTTTCTTGGTATATGGTAAAATAATTAGCAAATTATTTTTCAATTTTTAAGTCAAATGACTCATTTGCTAATCAAAGAGCATTTTCTAGACCCTGTAAGATAAAATGAATTCTGTAAATGTATTTAGCAATTACAGTGCAATGGTATTACTAAACAGCCTCTCGTTATCCATTGGATTTAACTCTGGGTACTGCTAGGTTCATGGCTTACCACTGATTATTCTGTTTTTCACCCTCTTCATCTTGAGGAAATCTGCCTATTTAGCAGGTAAGTTGTAACCTGCATGAATGGGCTTTGGTTCCTGGCCCTGTGCAGTTTTGTCCTGGTTATAATTTTCGCATGGTCGTTCCACTCCTTTTCTTCGTGGCAGTAATAGGGAAAGTGTTGTTTTACTCTGCCTATCTGGTCTTTGTAATTTCATGGTCCAACAACAGGGAATCTGATATCTGTTAAGTGTCAGGAGTCGTCTGGCTGTCTCTTGATGCTAGGATTCTTGCATGTCTGTCATGATTCTAGTGTCGTTTGACATCTAAGCCATCTGTCTCTCTGCCATTAATCTGACTGCATTTACTCAGGCCAGTGACTAGTGAGTTCAGCCATGAGGTTAAGTCACTTGTGTCAATTCCTTTGCTTTTCCCTTTTGGTAAATTCTTTGTCTGCAGTGTCTAGATAGGACGCTCCAGCTGTGAAACTGATGTTTACATATGAAAGTCTATGAAGTTTCCCAAGGCAAAATAAAGCAGTGGATCTACAATGTCCACCGATGTGCTTTGCATACAAACATGCAACTAAAGTTCCTGGTTTTCTCCATTGTCATTTAGTTGCTAAGTTGTGTCTGACTCTTTGTGACCCCATGGACTGCAGCCCACCAGGCTCCTCTGTCCATGAGATTTCCCAGTCAAGGATACTGAAGTGGGTTGCCATTCCCTTCTCCAGCAGATCTTCCCGACCTATGGATCTGAGGTGGAGCTGATATAATAATAACAGAAATCAAGTGCACAATAAATGTCATGTGCTTGAATCATCCCCAGACCATCCGCTCCACCTCCCACCCCACCCCTGGTCTGTGGAAGAATTGTCTTCCATGAACGTGGTCCCTGGTGCCTGAAAGGTTGGGGACTGCTGTTCTTTAGGACTCTCAGCGCCCATCACCTGGAAGCACTGGTATAGCTATAATGTCTAGGTAGGATGTCCCACCGTGAAACCAGTGTTTACAAATGAAAGTCTATGAAGATTTCCAAGGGCAAAACAAAGTAATTGACCGACAGTGTCTGTGTTTGCTTTTGATACAAATGTGCAACTGAAGTTACTGATTTTCTCTGTATGTGTCTGTAAACAAAAAGCTTAAAAAGCCCTTTTTTCATAAAAAAGATTTTTTTCAATGGTCTCTTCATATTTATAGTATCTTTTGTATCTATGGCCAGATCTCTGTTTCATTCTCAGTTGTGTACAGGCATGCACTCTTTCTCTCTCTCCCCCAGAACCTTTAGAGATTAGTCACAACAAGCTGTCATTTCTGTGCACTTCAGGAATCTCTTTTTGCATTGTATGTGCCATTGAAAGAGAACTGTATACAAAGATGAAAAGAATTTAGAATCAATATAATTTCTATTTGGATTGAAAACCAGATATTTCTGAATTCCAAGTGCGTTTTCCTTTTTTGTTTTATAATGCTTGAATAAGAAATAAGGGGTAAATTAGGAAGATGGGATTAACAGATACAAACTGCTCTACATAAAATATATGAGCAATGGAACTATACTAAAATAAGGAATGAAAAAGTATTGAAAAGAAAATGCTGGTTGAATAGACAGTATTACTTCTGGTTTCTCCTGAGTTTCATGGCCCTTTATTAAGACCTGAAAAATCTGAAGCGTTCTGAGTGCATAAACTTTTCTTCTCTCTTGAATGTAATAGAACAATTTCAAAGAAATTCACAAATGATCTAAATCAGATATGGAGAAAACCTTTGAGTGGTTAGAAAAAGTAGAGGGAAAAAACCCTTAGAGTACAGACCCTATCTTAATGCACAGTCCAGTTGGAATAATGTTAGAGAAGATAGTTTCTATGAAATAGAGAGAAATGGCCCTAACTATACCCTCCTTATGTTGGATTTAGGAAATTGTTCCCAGATTGATAGCTGCCCAAGAATCAGTACCAGGGAAAATGACTTTACTATAGAGAATATTGACCTCCAAATTTCCCTACCTAACCAGGATGTTGATAATATTCCTTTACTTTGTGAGTGTTCATGGTTTTCTGAGCAAATAGGTGGAAATACTTTTACCTTTTTGGGAGGGGATTAAGAGATTACATTATAAAGGTTCATATTTAAAGGCGTTACTATTTTGATTTGTTTATGGAGTGTTTATTAATAAGACTTCCATACTCCCAGGATAAGATAACTAAAAAATTCCTAGACTACAAAGGAATTTAACTTCTATGCTTTTAAATGTCCTGGCTTTTAAAGAAAGCTCTAGACTCTTGTTGAAGTTATAACCCAGACAGAAAAATTTAGTTGCAAATTAATGAATATTGTTAGATTATAGTAAGTGATATCCAGCTTGTTTAAAAAAAAAAAAACAACAACCCACTGGGGAGGTTTAGTATTAAGCCTAATTGAAGAATTGTCTTCTTAGTTTTATTTCAGAGTAAAAAAATGAATATTCTTGACTGTGCCATTTATCATACTTTTCTGTCCCTTTTCCTATCAAGTTCTTTCACTTAAATTCTTCAAGTTTCCTAACTATATCATTTCCAAACAATTTCAGTGGTTGACAGCAAAATTTTCAACTCTTGGGTGGACATCTGGCCCCAGACTGCCCTTGTAAAGTTCTTATAGCCATATGCATATATATCCATATTCCATTGTATAGTCAACAGAGAAATATAACCACAATAATTAAATGCTGTAATATATCTTCAGTTCAGTTGTTTAGTCGTGTCTGACACTTTGCGACCCAATGAATCGCAGTATGCCAGGCCTCCCTGTCCATCACCATCTTCTGGAGTTCACTCAGACTCACGTCCATTGAGTCAGTGATGCCATCCAGCCATCTCATCCTCTGTTGTCCCCTTCTCCTCTTGCCCCCAATCCCTCCCAGCATCAGAGTGTTTTCCAATGAGTCAACAAATTGCATGAGGTGGCCAAAGTACTGGAGTTTCAG
>SJYV01048206.1:486964-556904 GCA_006410875.1 Neotragus pygmaeus | reverse complement strand
TTGTGATCCACACAGTCAAAGGCTTTGGCATAGTCAAGAAAGCAGAAATAGATGTTTTTCTGGAACTCTCTTGCTTTTTCCATGATCCAGCAGATGCTGGCAATTTGATCTCTGATTCCTCTGCCTTTTCTAAAACCAGCTTGAACAACTGGAAGTTCATGGTTCACGTATTGCTGAAGCCTGGCTTGGAGAATTTTGAGCATTACTTTACTAGCATGTGAGATGAGTGCAATTGTGGGGTAATGAGCATTCTTTGGCATTGCCTTTCTTTGGGATTGGAATGAAAACTGACCTTTTCCAGTCCTGTGGCCACTGCTGAGTTTTCCAGATTTGCTGGCATATTGAGCGCAGCACTTTTACAGCATCATCTTTCAGGATTTGAAATAGCTCAACTGGGATTCCATCACCTCCACTAGCTTTGTTTGTAGTGATGCTTTCTAAGGCCCACTTGACTTCACATTCCAGGATCTCTGGCTCTAGGTGATAGAGAAGCAAAAAGCAAAGGAGAAAGCAAAAGATATAAGCATCTGAATTCAGAGTTCCAAAGAATAGCAAGAAGAGATAAGAAAGCCTTATTCAGCGATCAATGCAAAGAAGTAGAGGAAAACAACATGATGAGAAAGACTAGAGATCTCTTCAAGAAAATTACAGATAGCAAGGGAAGATTTCATGCAAAGATGGGCTCAATAAAGGACAGAAATGGTATGGATTTAACAGAAGCAGAAGATATTAAGAAGAGGTGGCAAGAATACACAGAAGAACTATACAAGAAAGATCTTCACGACCAAGTTAATCACGATGGTGTGATCACTCACCTAGAGCCAGAATCCTGGAATGTGAAGTCAAGTGGGCCTTAGAAAGCATCACTACGAACAAAGTGGAGGTGATGGAATTCCAGTGGAGCTATTTCAAATCCTGAAAGATGATGCTATGAAAGTGCTGCACTCAATCTGAACATAATATATCTTATAGATTGATGAAAGTGAAAGTGGAGAGTGAAAAAGTTGGCTTAATGCTCAACATTCGGAAAACGATGATCATGGCATCTGGTCCCATCACTTCATGGGAAATAGATGGGGAAACAGTAGAAACAGTGTCAGACTTTATTTTTGGGGGGGTGCTCCAAAATCACTACAGGTAGTGACCGCAGCCATGAAATTAAAAGATGCTTCCTCCTTGGAAGAAAAGTTATGACCAACCTAGATAGCATATTCAAATGCAGAGACATTACTTTGCTGACTAAGGTCCATCTAGTCAAGGCTATGGTTTTTCTAGTAGTCATGTATGGATGTGAGAGTTGGACTGTGAAGAAGGCTGAGCGCCGAAGAATTGATGCTTTTGACCTGTGGTGTTGGAGAAGACTTTTGAGAGTCCCTTGGACTGCAAGGAGATCCAACCAGTCCATTGTGAAGGAGATCAGCCCTTGGTGTTCTTTGGAAGGACTGATGATAACGCTGAAACTCCAGTGCTTTGGCCACCTTATGCGAAGAGTTGACTCATTGGAAAAGACTCTGATGCTGGGAGGGAGTGGGGGCATGAGGAGAAGGGGACGACAGAGGATGAGATGGCTGGATGGCATCCCTGTCTCGATGGACGTGAATCTGAGTAAACTCCGGGAGTTGGTGATGGATAGGGAGGCCTGACGTGTTGTGATTCATGGGGTCGCAAAGAGTTGGACTTGACTGAGTGACTGAACTAACTGATAGATCCTCAAAGAAATTCGTAGGCAAGGGGTTAAAATGGACTTGGAGTTATGCAAGCTATGGTCCAGTTATTTCTCATGAAGCTATGCAGAGATCATTACAAGATCTGTTTAATTCACCAATTTTTGTCCTGTACCATAGTTGAATCAGGAAGGCAATGGAGAGCAACTGTTTATCATAAACAGCACATTTGTATACCTTCCAGATGCAACTCTCAGGGCGTGTGTGTGTGTAACTAAATCTGTTGTTCAGATGGCCCTCCTGTCCTTGCCACATCAAAACCTGACCTCTACTTTTCATAAGGCCATTTTACCTTCTCATGTATTCAAAGGCACCCTTCCTCTTCAGTTAGTACTCATTTATCTAGAGCCTGATATTTACTAGGATATATCTGTAACATTGAACATTACTCCTGTATTTGGTTAGGTTTAGGGTTACTTCGTTTTGAAGTTTCCAAACTAGAATTTCTGATCCTCAGTTTAATAAGACTAAGACCCAGATAGCAAATGAATCATCTTAAGTGTTAGAGATCTAACTTATACTTAACCAGGTACAGTTAGCCCAGTAGTCCAACTTAGACCTAACTAGCAACAATGTGTGTTAGTTTCTCAGTCCTGTCTGACTCTCTGTGACTCCATGGACTGTAGCCCACCAAGCTCCTTTGTTCATGGAATTCTCCAGGCAAGAATACTAGAGTGGGTAGCTCTTCCCTTCTCCAGATCATCTTCCCAACCAGGGACTGAACCCCAGTCTGCTGCATTGCAGGTGGATTCTTAACCATCTGAGCCACCTGGGAAGCCCCAGCCAGCAATAGTAGTCCTGTGTAATAGATTTTCTCTGAACTATTTACTAACCAATCACAACAAAGCTTGTACAATGTTTAAAATATCATGTTGTGCCTGGATACACACTTGAGGAATACAAAGCCATTATGAACTTAAAGAAAAGACTTCTTGATTATTTAAAGTTAAAGGCTGTTAACCATGGAACTCACTCCCTGGGTTAGGTCTTGGGCTTCTCAGGTGGTGTTAGTGGTAAAGAACCTGCCTGTCAACACAGGAGACTTAAGAGACACTAGTTCGATACCTGGGTTGGGAAGATAGCTTGGAGGAGGGCATGGCAACCCACTCTGCTACTCTTGCTTGGAGAATCCAATGAACAGAGGAGCCTGGTGGGCTACAGCCCATGGGGTTGCAAAGAGCTGGACACAACTGAAGTGACTTAGCATGCACGCCGACTGAAAAGAAAACTACGTACAAACTGGGTTTCAGTTTTCCTAATGGCTCTTTGGTTGCCCTCACACTTTTTCATGTTCTCCTCTGTCTGACACATAGTTGATTATATGTTATTGCTGCTGCTGCTGCTGCTGCTGCTGTAAGTCACTTCAGTCATGTCCGACTCTGTGCGACCCCATAGACGGCAGCCCACCAGGCTCCCCCGCCCATGGGATTCTCCAGGCAAGAACACTGGAGTGGGTTGCCATTTCATTCTCCAATGCATGAAAGTAGAAAGTGAAAGGGAAGTCGCTCAGTCATGTCCAGCTCTTTGTGACCCCATGGACTGCAGCCTAACAGGCTCCTCCGTTCATGGGATTTTCCAGGCAAGAGTACTGGAGTGGGGTGTCATCACCTTCTCCATTATATGTTACTATGCAGCCAAAATCCTAAGCAGATATTCAACTGGTGATAATCAAAAAGAGACTCAAGATTCTCATGGTCAACTCAGTTCTTCTGGAATCTGAACTAGACTTAAAGGGAGACAGAAATTCCAAGGAAGTGGTATGGACCCAACTTAACTGAACCCATTGACAGGTCACCAGCAGCCTTAACTCCAAGACTGAAACAACAGTTTCCTAGAAACCCCTGAAGTAATGAAAATTGCCTCACTCAACAACTCTAATCTACTTCTAATGGATAAACTCTCCTCCTTGGCAGATTTCAGTCAATTAGGTGTGTTAAAGTGCTGCATTCCATAGACCTTCTGCAATGTTGCTTTTAAAGCATGACCTTTGGCTTTGTTCAGTGAGACAATCTATACATGTTTTGTCTTCCTCATATATGAATTAATTTTTGTTGTTCAGCTGCTCAGTTGTGTCCAACTCTTTGCCACCCCATGGACTGCAGCACACTAGGCTTCCCTGTCCTTCACCATCTCCTGGAGTCTGTTCAAACTCATGTCCATTGAGATGGTGATGACATCCAACCATCTAATCCTCTGTCGCCCCCTTTTCCTGCCCTCAATATTGCCGAGCATCAGGGTCTTTCCCAGTGAGTCACCTCTTCAAATCAGGTGGCCAAAGTATTGGAGCTTCAGCTTCAATCCTAATTTTCCTTTAGGATTGACTGTTTTGATCTTGCTGTCTAATGGTCTTTCAACCTGTACTGTTAACTCAGGGGTGGGCAACTTGTTATCTAGGGTCAGATAGGAAATATTTTTAAGCTTGGTTGTATAATTTTTGTTGCAACCACTCAGCTCTACTGTTGTTGGCAAAATGACTGTGTGTGTGTGCTCAGTTGCTTAGTCATGTCTGACTCTTTGTGACCCCATGGACTGGAGCCCGCTAGGCTTCTCTGTCCATTGGATTCTCCAGCAAGAATACTGGAGTGGGTTGCCATGCCCTCCTCCAGGGGATCTTCCCAGCCCAGGGATGGAACTGACATCTCTTATGTCTCCTGCATTGGAAGCAGGTTCTTTACCACTAGCACCACCTGGGAACCCATAGATAATATGAAACTGAATAAACAAGGATGTTTTCTTAATTAAACTCTATTTATGAATATTCCTTATCTCCATACAGACATATGAACATTTATATCTTGAGGTATAATAAAGACAATTTTATTTTTTCTTTCATTTTATTAAGCTATAACTGACATATAATGCTGTATAAGTTTAAGACATGGTGCACAATGATTTGACTTGCATATATTGTGAAATGACTCAGTAAGTTTAGTGAACATCCATCATCTCATATAGATTAAAAAAATAGAAAAAAAATGTTTCTTTTATTCCTGTTATGAGAACTCTTAGGATCTACTCTCAACAATTTTCAAATATGTCACACAGAATTACTAACTATAGTCATCATGTTGTACATTGCATCCCTGGTACTTTTTAATCTTGTAACTAGTTACCTTATACCTAGCACTTATGTATCAATTCCCTCTACCCCCACCCTCTGCCTCTGTAATCACAGTCTAATCTCTTTTCCTATAAATTCGATTTTTGCTTTGTTTTTAGATTCCACATACAACTGAGAGCATATAGTATTTGTCTTGTCTAACTTCTCTTAGCTTAATGCTCTCAGGGTCCAGCCATGTAAGTGGCAGGATATCCTTCTCTCTTTTTTTTTTTTTTTGGCCAAATGATATTTTGTTCATTCATCCTTTTATGAACACTTCAGTTGTTTCCATATCCTGGCTGTTGGAAATCATGCGGCAGTGAACACAGGGGATGCCTCTTCAACTTCGGGTAGTGTCCCTGAAGTGGAATTCTTGACTGTATGGTAGTTCTCTTTTTCATTTCTGAGAAAATTCCATACTCTTTTCCATAGTGATTGTGCCAGTTTACATTCCCATCAACAGTTCACAAGAGTTCCTTTTTTTCCTACATCCTGCTCAATATTTAATATCCCTTTTTGTTTGATGATAGTCCTTCTGATAAACCTCAGGAGATATCTTGTGGTTTTGATTTGCATTTTCCTTATGACTAGTGATTTTGAGCCCCTTTTCATGTATCCGTTGGCCATTCGTATATCATCTTTGCAAAAGTTTCTATTCGGGTCTTCTGCTCATTTTCTGACTGGATTATAATGATGATTTTGCTAATGAGTTACACAAATTCTTATGTATTTTGGATATTAAGCTCTTATCAAATAAATAGTTTGCAAATATTTTTTCCCGTTCTCTGGATTGTCTTTTAATTTTGTTGATTTATTGTTTTGCTATTCAGAAGCTTCCTAGTTTGGTGTAGCCTCACTTATTTTTGATGGTGTTGCTTGGGTTTTAGGTGTCTTATCCAAAAAANTTGGAGAAATGTCCATTCTTGATTACCTTGTTGAGTATTAGTTGACCATGTATATGACTGCATAGGTTTATTTCTGGGCTCTTGATTCTTTTCCATTTTGGGGGGGGGTGGTCTATGTGTCTGTTTTTATGCCAGTACTATGCTGTCTTTGATTACTATAGTTTTAAAACATAGCATGAAATCCTGATGCCTCCCACTTTTTTTTTTTTTCTCAGCTTTGTTTGCCTATTAGAGGTCTTTTGTGGTTCCTAATGAATTTTAGGATTTTTTTCTACTTCTATAAAAAATGATATTGAAATTTTCATAAGGATTGCATTGAATCTATAGATAGCTTTGGGTAATGTGGACATTTGGGTAATATTTGACTTTTTAAGAATATTAATTTTTCCACTTCATGAACACAAGCTACCTTTTCATTTATTTGTGTCTTTTAAAAAATTTTCTTTCATTAATGTCATAGCTTTCAGTGTAGGTATCTTTAACCTCCTTGGTTAAATTTATTCCTAAGTATTTTGTTGTTTTTGATGATATTTTAAATAGGATCATTAAAAATTTTTTTTCAGATCATTTTTTGTCAGTGTATAGAAATACTACTGATTTACTGAAATACTACTATCCTACAATTTTACTGAATTTTTAAATTAGATCTAACAGTTTTCTGAGGAGTCTATAGGATTTTCTATATATAAAAATCATGTCATCTGCAAATGAAGACAGTTTTACAATTTCAATTCTGTAGTCTTTTATTTCATTTCTTGCTTGATTACTCTGGTTAGGTCTTCCAGTACCATGCTGAGTAGGAGCAGTGAATGAGCACCCTCCCCTTGCTCCTCACCTTAGAGGAAAAGCCTTCAACTTTTCGTCACTGAGTATGAGGTTAGCTGTGGGCATGTCATGCTGCTGCTGCTGCTGCTAAGTGCCTTCAGTCGTGTCCGACTCTGTGTGACCCCATAGATGGCAGCCCACCAGGCTTCCCCGTCCCTGGGATTCTCCAGGCAAAAACACTGGAGTGGGTTGCCATTTCCTTCTCCAATGTGGGCATGTCATATATAGCCTTTATTTTGTTGAGGTACACTTCTTCTATACCTGACTTCTTAAGTGGTTGTTGTTGTTTCAATCATGAATGGATGTTGAATTTTGTCTAAAGCTTCTTCTGTGTCTATTGAGGTGATCATAGACTTTCATTCTATTGATGTGATGTATCACATTTATTGACTTGTGTGTATTGAACCATCTTTGCATCTGAGGGATAAATCCCACTTGATCCTGATAAATGATAGTTTTAATGTGTTGCTAAATTCAGTTTGTTGGTATTTTATTGAGAATTTTGTCATCAACATTCACCAGGGTTATTGGCCTGTAATTTTCTTTTTTTGTAGTGTTCCCTCCTTGATTTTTTGAAAGCATTTGCAAAACCTCTAAAATGTTTAGTAAAACTCATCAGTGAGGCTATCTGCTCCTGATCTGTTCCCTTGGGAGAGTTTTGATCACTGATTCAGTCTCCTTACTAGTAATTGGCCTGATGGTACTTTTAGTCCTTACTGATTCACTCTTGGTAGGTTGTATGTTTCTAAGAATCTTCCTGTTTCTTCTTGGTTGGCCAGTTTTGATAGAGTGTAGCTTTTCTTAGTAGACTCTCATAATCCTCTGTGTTTCTATCAGTTCAATTCAGTTCAGTCACTCAGTCATGTCTGACTCTTGTGTTTCTATAATATTGTTTAATAATGTTCAACTCTGCTGTTTCCTTATTGATTCCTTAAGTGATCTATTTATTATTTAAAATGGGGGTAGTAAAGTCCCTAGCCATTTTTGTATTGCTGTTTATTTCTCCTTTTAGCCCTGTTAGCTTTTGCTTTATATATTTCTGTGCTCTGATGTTGGGTGCATAAATGTTTGCAGTTGTTATATCTCCTTGATGGCTTGACCCCTTTATCATTATATAACAGACTTCTTTGTCTCTTTTTACAATATTTAAAGTCTGTTTTGTTCTATATAAGTAGAGTTACCTCTGCTTTTTTTTTGCCATTTATTTGAAATATCTTTTTCCCACCATTCACTTTCAGCCTATGTGTGTCTCTAAATGTAAAGCGAGTCTGCTTTAGGCTGTGAACCAACTTCTCTGCCTGGGAAGAATGGAAGGCCCACTTCATGGAGCCTTCTGGATGTTCCTATTTAGACTTTCTAGTTGGGAGGAGCCAGACAGTACACTCAGCAGTAGGTGGGATTATGAATTAGGTCCCCTGCCTCGGTGGAGCAGGGGAGGTCTTCAAGCCTGGAAAGGCTCTTTGTTTTGATCTGACTCAAGCCAAGCTGCTCCCCAAGTTCCTGGCTGAGTAGTGCCCCTGGTTTTACTCTTTAGATGGTAGTTCTGCCCACTATACTCTCTGCTTGAACATTGCTGGTTAAGTCACTTCTAGGTGTTGTGGCTAACCTGTCTGGTTAGTTAGGGCCAGGGACTACACTTAGCTGTGAGCCAGACTATAACTCAACCCCTCTTTCTCGGCGGGGACAGATCAGGCTCCAGGACTGGAAAGGTTCTTCCTTTGAGGGCCTGAATCAGGAATCCTGCTGAGTTACCTGGTCAGACGGGAAACTAAACTCTTGGCTCTGCATGTGAGCCAAGCTGCTGGTTGGTAGTACTATTTCCACACTGCAGGTAGGAAAGTGGTCTGCCAAGATCCAAGTTCTGATTGTTGTAAAGTCCTTCCCCCTTCTTTGTCTCAATCAAATTCCCATTGGTCTAACCCTGCAGATTCTGCAGAAACCCCGGGTGGCCCAGCCTGACTAGAGAAGCTCACAAACTGACTCGCAACACTGGAGGAGCTGCAGGTCCAGCCTTGGCTCTCTTTTCCTCATGAAGAATTGTGTTCTCAAGGGAGACCTCTTGGTGTGATATTATGTCTACCTGGGGGAGGGGGTGTGGTCATGATGTGTGTGTGTGTGCCTGTGCGTGTGGCTCAGTCATGTCCAACCCCTTGAAACCCTATGGACTGTAGCTCACCATTCTGCTCTGTCCACAGAATTCTCCAGGCAAGGATACTGGAGTGGATGGGTCACCATTTCCTGTTCCAGGGGATCTTCCCACCCGAGGGATCGAACCTGTGTTTCTTGTGTCTGCTGCATGTAGCAGGCAGATTCTTTACCATTTTCCACTTGGAAAGCCTGTGGTCATTGTAAGCAGATGTTTTACTTCCCTAGTGTAGTCTGTCTTGGTCTCTGTGGTGGAAGGGATGTGCTTCAGCCTCGCTCCTGTGTTCCAGGATTTTCTCAGCCGTGTATTGTCCAGTAGTAGTTGTTACTTATGATGTGGAGAGGAAATCAGGAAAGACTTATCTTGGTGATGCTACCTGTTATTTATAGGTAGTAAAATTTGGTTTTTGTATATAGTATTCTGTTACTGAATATTATTCTTTTGATTTATTTTAACCATTTGTTAATGTAAAAACTGTTCTTAGCTCATGGGCTGTACAGAAGCAGGAAAAGGCTGGATTTGGCCCCTGGACTGTCGTTTGCCATGCCAAATACTCCAGCTGCGTGTTTCTGAGTTGTTCTTTGTCACAGTGTGACACGTAGAAAAATACGAGGAAACAGGAGGAATGTAAGAGGAAAATCTCCAAAGTAAGCTGATTGTATGAAAAGAGGGATTGCCTGCTGGGAAATGTTCACCCTGAGGATATTCTTGGTAAAAAAAAAAAAAGAAATGGCAAGGAAATGAACTGCAAGATGGGTTAGGTATTTTTCTCATTTCTCCTTTTATTTTTTTCATTTGATGGAGTTCAAGCTTCACAATAGAAACTGCTATCACCTGCTTATTTCATAAACAGACTGCAAAACGAGTTAGAAATACCATTTTGAAGTCATCCAACTCCTCTGGTATACATGCACTGTAACATATTTATATCTTCCTGATGGCCTTTTCACCTCCCATGCTAATAGTGAATTGAATTTTTGTCTCAAAGAAGCAGAGCAGCGTAAGATTTTCTGAAAAATCGAGACAAACAGTGCTATTGTCTAGCAAGTGATTTCTTCAGAGCGCTTGTAGAAAGAGGAAGAAATAAATGAAGGTTGTTGAATAGCTACTATAAACTAAATATTATGTTCATATGTGTGGGAATGCTTGGTATAAGTGTTTAGCACAGAGTCAACACTAAATACATTAAACATACGGTATCAGTTATAATTATTACAGTCTTTTTTGATCTTAACAAAACAGCCATGTGATCAAAATACTATGATGTCTGTCTTGCACTTAGAGAAACTAAGGATTCTGAGAGTAAGTAATTGTTTTTATTGTGATGAGGACACTTGGCATGAGATTTACCCCCTTAACAAGTTTTAAGTATAGTATACAACATTGGTGACCTCGGGGCCAGTATTCTACAACAAATCTCCAAGATTTAATCATCTTGAATAGTAAACTTTTTAGGCATTAAATAGAAACTTTCAAGTGATGTGTTACTAAATTAGTGAATGAGTAAATCTACTGGTTTTGAAGTCAGTTCTGTCTAATGTGAAACTTTCTTACTTCTGCCTGCCACAGAGTGTATGTCGTTTATCCAGGTGACAATGTTTATGCTAAAGTAGCTCCTTGACATGCTTCTGGGGTCGTACCTGATGAATCCAAGAAAA
The DNA here is from genome assembly GCA_006410875.1 of Neotragus pygmaeus. Classification (NCBI taxonomy): domain Eukaryota; kingdom Metazoa; phylum Chordata; class Mammalia; order Artiodactyla; family Bovidae; genus Neotragus; species Neotragus pygmaeus. The sequence continues at coordinate 546,546 of SJYV01048206.1, read as the reverse complement.
GAAATTCATTAGCAACTAAGAGAGAGTGAGCTTCTTGACCCAGAATAGTTTGATGCTCTTAAGGGATTAGCAATGGCATGCATAGAGTTATGATTAGCTAAATAATCGGTGACACTTAACATGGGGCTTTTGCTAAGAGGCAAAAAAAAAAAAAACAACCCACTATTTGTTGTTCATATAATTAGATTTTTCACCTCAAGTGAAAAAGTAAATTGAGCACAAAATGCAGTAGACCTGAAGTGGCTGCTTCAAGGTGATGTGGGTCTTTAATTACAGGACTCATCAGATGTAGGACTTCCAACTCACCAGGAGATGCTGCTTTGAATTCAGAAATGTTAAAACTTCTGAGGCAACAGATTACTGGTCAGTTCTGCAACCACTCTGGCCACCAGGAAATGGGAATCATTTATACTGGTGGTTCATTAGGATGTGCAATCAAATCCCACTTGAGGTGCCTCGAAATAATTCCGCTGCTCTGCTCTGGGAACTCGTGTCAATCAGTGATCAGGGCTGCCCTTCCTTCCCTCTTCCTCACTCCAGCTTGGCAGCCACGAACCTTTGCCATCAGAGATTTGCTAATGTATCAGCTCAAAGGCACACGTTTCATGTTGCTCGTGCCCTCTCATTTCCTGCCTCTCAAGATAGTACCTCTCTAAAGGAGTCATTTCAGTGTTCCTGGTAATTACCCTACTCCTGAGGCAGTGGCTAGGAGACAGACTTCAATGTCACTGGTCTCTCATTTTCCAAAATAGGATCTCCTATTGCCTTATCTGAGTGTTCTGGAAAAGCATATATTTCCTGTGCTATCGATACTGTGATTCAAATTAAGAGGAGCGAAAGAAGAGAGGACGATTTTGTACTTGGGGAATGAGATAAGGAAAAGGAGGAATATTTTGTGTTTCTTTGAAATATAACTTTAATAGCAATCAATCATGGGCATAGTTACCTATAGCATCCAAGTAAAAATGTGTTTTCTGATAGAACAGTTTAATTCCAACAGATCAACCATTCCTTTTTCAAGTCTCCTAACTAACTAGAAACTGAAGAATAAAGTTTTTGTTGTTGACATAATGCTCTTCTTCTTTGTACTATTTCTGAATCTTTGTTTTCTGTATTTTCTGGTGTCAATTTTTTATCTTAAGAACATATGCTCATACTTTAGTATCAGCTGCCTGAACACTTTGTGTAAGTGGGGATGTATAAACTAACTCCTGAAAGAGTAAATGACTCAGACTGAAAGAATGGGATCTACTGATTCAGAATAGATACATAAGACCCTCCTCTGGTTCTGATTTAATGTTACTTTTCATGGTCAGCTCTGACTGGTTATTGAATTGTGGACTTATATTTAATAGCAAATGGATACACCACTATTTGATTTACACAATTCAGAGTTTTACTTAGAACCCTACCATCTGTAGACATGAACAAAAAGTTTCTCTGTTCGCCAGCAAAAAGCCAAAGTAGAAGATCCTGAGCCATTGGCTGAGAAGCCTTGAGGACATTTGTAGAGATGACTTGGTAGAAGAGAGGCCAATATGTTCTGTCCCCCCAGCTCCCAACCTCAAGAAGAGAGGGCTGTGAGGGGTCTCCTGGGCTGAGACTGCATTAGGGAAGTGTCCCTACCCCCAAGGGGAGAAAAGTTACTATGAATAATATTGCTGTAGCTGTTTTATCTTTAAATTGCTGTGCCTATGGGGCCCCCATGGAAGGTGGTTTCTTATATATTATGAAAGGCCAGGCCTTCTCCCTCTTTAAATTTGATACTCTGTTTTTTTCCTTGACTGCACTTCCACTGGTTCTGTCCCTGTTTACTTTTGTTTTGGTGTTACAAGTTGGGTGGGCATTCTTCTGGATTTGCCTAAGAGAGGTAGAATTTACTACTATCCCAGTATAATTATGACTAGCATTCCCTTTCACTTTCAAAAGTGTTTCATCTTGGATGATAAATCACGTATGCCCTCAGTTAGGAGGTAAAAAGATGAATCTGTAGGTTTTTCTCCCCATAGGAAGAGATAAAAGATAGAGTGCATGTATATGGTGGCACTGATTGCAAACCAGTATGTTGTCCTGGGAACTGTGGGATGGGGAATGAGGACTCAATCTGGAGCCGTAAGACAGGGTAAAGGCAGGCGGGTCCATCCCTGGGGACTGAGTCAGGCTGACCGAGGGAGGGCTGTCATGAGGCCAGGCAGTTGAGCAGGGGGCCTGACTGAGGATGTGATGTCTCCTGAGCTTCTTTCTTTCCGGGGAGTTTTCCTTTTGATTACTGACTTCCTGGCTTTAGCAGTAAGACATAAAATAACCAAAAATCATATACTTTGGCAAGTGGCAGAGATTCAAAAAAATCTTAGTTTCTGTAGCCTTTAGCCTTGCTTTCACTTTTTGCACATGGATGCCCAGAAGTTCTCTTGAGGTCCTTGCTCCCATCTTTCATTTCTAAGGGCAGATTTGTCAGATTTTATTCTTTCCCAGACACACTGTTTCTTTCCACCTGATGACAAACTCCCTCACTTAGTGAGTCCTGAGTCTCTGTGGACATTGGTCTTGTTAGGGTCCACTTGCATCTTGGGTACCCAGATGTGGCAAGCCCAATGCCTGTGAGGCCTGATACAGCTCTTCCTCAAATCTTCCCATTTTCACTGCAAAGGACAATGAATTACTCCAAGTATGGCACTCAAAGCAGACGTGAGAAATGTCACAGACCTCAAGGAGATTGGAGGGCATTGTGTTATCTGCTTGACAGGGAAGATTCCAGACAAGCAGACTTCCAGAATGGAGTATACCTATATTTATTATGATACTCACACGTGCATTTGTTCTTTTTGTGAATTCATCATTTTTTAAATTTAATAATCTTATAGTATTCTTTTTAAAAAATTATTTATTTGACTGCTTTGAGCCTTCGTCATGGCACACAAGATCTTCCATCTTCGTTGCAACATGCAAGCTCTCAGTTATGGCATGTGGAATATAGTTTCCTGACCAGGGATTGAACCGGGGCCCCTGCATTAGGAGTGTGGAGGATTAGACACTGGACCACCAGGGAAGTCAGATGTTCATATATTGTCATTTGCTATGTTGGATCTTGGGGACATAGAATTGAATAGATGCAGTTCTCCTCCTTAAGTAGCACACAGTCAAGAGAAGGGGCCAGAAAAGAAAACCAAGGTTTATTGTGTGTCCCGATAGGGATGTGCACAGAATGCTATAGAAGCAGAGGCTGCTAAGTCCCTTCAGTCGTGTCTGACTCTGTGCGACCCCATGGACTGCAGCCCACCAGGCTCCCCTGTCCCTGGGATTCTCCAGGCAAGAACACTGGAGTGGGTTGCCATTTCCTTCTGCAACACATGAAAGTGAAAAGTGAAAGTGAAGTCGCTCAGTCGTGTCCGACCCTCAGTGACCCCATGGACTGCAGCCTTCCTGGCTCCTCCGTCCATGGGATTTTCCAGGCAAGAGTACTGGAGTGGGGTGCCATTGCTTCTCCGATAGAAGCAGAGGAGGGGCATATAAATCTGTCTTGAAAAGTCAAGGAGTGCTTCTGAGTATGGCTGTAGTTTTCCATCAAACCAGCAATCAGTGAAATGGAGGTTGTCGTGAGACGTGGTGCTGGCGAGAGGAAGAGAAATAATAGTATTGTGACTCTGGTTGGTAGGGATGGGCCTAAAGGGAAGTGCTGTCCATTCAGCAGTGCTCTTTCAGGGAAACAGAATTCTGCGGTTCTGCTGCATTAATATTATACTTTATTATTTAGGTTTTAAAATGGGAGGAGGAAGACTTGTCTTCTGTGCCACAGACAAATCGTATTCAGCATATGCTGGCATAGCCATACCTCTACCAACTCTCCTCACCAGTCACCCCAACCTGGTAGCCGTTAGGAGTGTGGTGGGCTAGAGTTGTTCTTTTATCTCAAGCAATTACTACTTACATTTGGATCCCATCCCCACCCTCCCTCCTCCTTATCCGTACTTTTCAAGAGCTTTAGATAGAGAAGCTGGCTTTTCCTAGGTCTGTGTCCACGGAGAGAGTAGCCCAGTGACTTAAGAAAAGTTTCTCGCTCAAATATAGTTTCAATTATTAAGGGAGACATAAGATGTACATAAAAACATACTCCAGGAAAGTATTTTTTCTATTATGTTCATTAAAGCCTCTAATGGAAGCCTTACCAGATTTCATTGCTGTGTAGTTTGTGTTGTATAATCCTAACAAATGACATATGTCAAAGTTAAGCTTCTGGAATATTGTTATGACCTTCTAGTTACGACTCTCAAACTCAGAAAAAAGAGAATCTATAATGCTATTCTGGCCTAGTAAGCTGTGAAAACATGTTTCTTGTGAACATTATCCTGTTCTAAAGACAGATTTGTACAAGGAATGACAAGTCCATCTGGCTTATAGTTAAAGTCATTTGGAAACTTGATAAAGGCAGGTTTTTGAACACTCAGGATGAGCTCAAATGTTTAGGATTCAAGGGAGATAGGAGACATCGAGGGTTTGAAATCAATGGAATTGTACAGCAATCAGGATATCTTTAACAACCCACATATCCACCTCAAGCAATTCTTAGAGTATGCTTTCTCAGTTTATCTGATTGCGATACTTTGATTAAAAGTAAATTAGGTTATTAGTGAAAACAAAGATCTGATACCTCAGTGGAGTTGGCTGTGTTGCAGAAGGAAGCAAAGGAAGAATACTTTCAGGGAGATTGACCTGGGGAAAGTTGTGTGTCAATAACTTAGCTATTACTTGCTGGGAGTTCAAAATCTTTGAATCTTAGAGCGTTTTCTTCCCCTCATAAAATCACCAGAGCTCTCTGGTAATGGTGTTTAAATATTGATCATTTCATCTAACAGGATTGCTTGTTATTTGTGCCTGATTGGGCAATTTTCTAAACTGAAATGACTTAATAATTGCAAATNACAGAGGATGAGATGGTTGGATGGCATCACTGACTCGATGGACATGAGTTTGGGTAAACTCCAGGAGCTGGTGATGGACAGGGAGTCCTGGCGTGCAGCAATTCATGGGGTCACAAAGAGTTGGGACACGACTGAGCGACTGAACTGAACTGAACTGGGGATGGATGGCTCAAGCATTCTTAAACAGTAGTAATAATTAGGTGAATGTGTTTACTAAGCAAAGGGAGCCTTTTCCCACAGAATTAGCAGCCAGTTGTACAGTTTTGTTGTTGTTTAGTTGCTAAGTCATATCCAACTCCTTTGTGATCTCATGGATCGTAGCCCACCAGGATCCTCTCTGCATAGGACTACTCATGCAAGAATACTGGAGTGGGTTGCTATTTCCTTCTCCAAGGGATCTTTCTGACTCAAGGATTGAACCTGCATCTCCTGGATTGGCAAGTGGATTCTTTACCACTGAGCCACCAATATAATTCTTTTACATGGGGCAAAAAAAGGAAGGCATTCACTCATGTAACTAACATTTACTGAAACAAACCATTTGTTCTGGGGTGTGTATTAAAGACAGTGTAGTGTAAGCTTGACTAAATAACACTCTATGTGGAAGGGTATGACAGCCTAGGGAAAAGTAGGAACTAGAAACAGAAGTGTGTTAAGTGCTCTAACAAGGGCCCGTAAAGAACGTGGTGGAGCTCAGAGGAAGGAACTGCTCATTTGTCTGAGGTTGTAAAGCAAAGTTTTCTTGAGGAGATGGCATCTAACCTCGAGGAGATGGTCCCGAAGGTAGAAAAGGAGATAAGAGAGGAAGAGGGGAAGGGTATTCAAGGCATGAATCAGAAGTCCAGGCAGACAGTGCTGACAGGGCATGCTGAGTTGTATCACGGTGGTGAGGAGACGGCCGGACCAGAGAAGGTGGGGGAGGATAAAATGGATGCTCCTGCCTGCCAGGCTGAGGAGTTTGGTCTTTCCCTGTTTGCAACAAGAGCAATTGCTTCTTTCTTTACGTGTAGGCAGTTGATTGAACAGGAAGTGCTCATTAGGGTCCAATCAGGAAAAAGCTAATTCCACCATTGTCCTCTAAATCTGTTCTGTTTCTCTGCCTCAGTTGGGAAGATTTCACAGCTTTCTGTTGCTTTCAGTTATAAATGATCAGAACCTCATTAGAAGCTCTCATGTGCTGCGAATGAAAAACTCCCATTCCACCACCTGCAGACATCTTCCCTTGACCCCAGTTAAAACCTGACCTTGGTGCAGGAGATGGGGGCAGCAGGGGGAATAGGGAGGGTAGGTATGATCTCTGAGCTTGGACTGAGAGGAGCCCCTCCTTCAATCTGACTCCTGGGTGGCTGTCTTGCTTTACCCCCTCTCAGCCATGCTGGTAATTTTAATCCCTGCCCCATATTCCCATTTCTTACCTCCCCCTTCTCTCCCATTCATGATGCTGTTTTCTGGTTCCTTCATGGTTGGGAAGGAGAGGGGATGGCAGAGAGAGGCAGACATGACTTCTGCCTGGCTGGTGTGGTTTGTTTCTTTACTATTAATGCCCTTGGTCATTACAGACAGTGGCCTGCTCTTTCAGGGCATAACTTAGTGGATTTGGGGAAAGCCTCTGGACGTTAACCATGGACAGTTCCCGGGTGTGCATTATACATTTTCTAGCTGACATGGAAAAGACCCTGATGCTGGAAAAGATTGAAGGCAGGAGGAGACGGGGATGATAGAGGATGAGATGGTTGCATGGCATCACCGACTAGATGGACATGAGTTTGAGCAAGCTCTGGGAGTTGGTGATGGACAGGAAGCCTGGCATGCTGCAGTGCATGGGGTTGCAAAGAGTCAGACGCAACTGAACTAAACTGACTGAGCTGACGTCTTCTGTCTCCTCCTCGATGCCCACACCAATTACATGACCACGTACGGAAGTGGGTGCACCCAGAGGCTGATGGTGACTCTCTGGCTCAGAGCCCTTCACCTGGACAGGGCCCTGGGAAGCGTCCTAGCAGTATGTTCACAGGGTCATGTGCTTTCGTAAAATGTGGGAGAGGGTGCTGTTTTGACACAAACACCTGTTGACTTTGTTTTCCCTCTAACATACTTCTCCTGGTAGCTAGTGAACTGGGAGGGCTTATGGGAACTTCAGGGAGCTGACTAAGAGGAAGTTGATTTGAGATTTATTTAGTTCGGGTGGAGAGGTATATATTTGTGTGGTTCAAAAGTCACAAGATTGTGTTACCCATGCAACGTGAAAAAGGCTTCTAGAGATATTCCAGTCGCTCACTGTCACAGGAACCTTCAGGAGCAGAGGTTTTACTAACATTGTGTCTGATGCCACCTGGCCACTGAAGCATGTGGCTCATGGAGAAGAAGCAGGATTTGAAACACAGGAGGCTGAGGTAGTGTGTGAAAAACCCTTCCAGATATTACAGATATGAAAGAATCTATTCAGAGTTTCCCCAACTTGATGATAATCTTAAAAACTCACTTTGCATCAATAAAATAATATTTAAAGCAGAAAGAAACTGTCTCAGCAATAAACAGATTTAAAAAGTCAATTCAATGATACCTGAGGGAAGACGAAATGATCTTTCAATTCTTCTCTTGTTTCACAGGGAGCAGGTTTTGAAAGTATGTAGCTGAAAAAAATTTTAGGGAAGAAACTATTATGGAAGAGTGTCAGACCATTAATGAAAGTATTATTTTCTGGATTTATGCTGTTGGAGGCATTTGTCCAGCTTTTACAAATTTGTGTTTCATTATTTAATTTAAAAAAAAAATGTTACCTTTTGGCTGCACTGGGCCTCATTGCTGTGAGGTCTTTTCTCTGGTTGTGGTGAACAGAGGTTACTTTCTCATTACAGTGCATAGGCTTGCCATTGTGGCGGCTTCTCTTGTTGCAGAGCACAGGCTGTAGGGCGCTCGGGCTTCAGCAGCTGTGGCACGTGGGCTCAGCTGTTGGAGCTCCCCGGCCCTGGAGCACAGGCTCAATAGTTGTGGCACCTGGGCTTAGTTGCTCCGAGGCATGTGGGATCTTTCCGGGTCAGGGATCGAACCCATGTCTCCTGCATTGGCAGGCGGATTCTTTACACTGAGCCACCAGGGAAGTCCTCCTTATTTTCTTATTCCAAAGAAACCTTTACTTTTGTGGCTGGTTTTATATACATAAAAGTAGACTCCCCCAAATTATATATGTATTTCAGCCAGGCCCTGCAAAATCTCAAGTATTCCTTTCTGATGGACTTGTCCTTTTTTAAGCTTTTATTTTCTAGTTTTATCTTTTATACTTTCCCACAGAATTTTTTCAGTTTTAATATTTCTTTTTACTGAAGTATAGTTGATTTGCTATGTTGTATCCATTTCTGCTGTACAGCAGATTGATCCAGTTATATTTATATATACATCATTTTAAGAATATTCTTTTCCATTATGGTTTATCCTAGGATATTGATTATAGTTCTCTGTGCTGTAGAGTAGGACCTTGTTCATTCATTCAGTACTGTATCCGCTTATCCCAAACTCCCAATTCATCCTTCCCCACCACCTTGCCCTTTGGGAGCCACCAGTCTTTCGGTTGTGATACCTTTTCAGTTGGGTATCCTATTCAGAAATCAGCTTTCAAGATGACTCAGGCTGAGTGATTTTTCCGTGTTACTGAGGCCGCAGGAAATATTTGCCTCCCTGTCTTGCCAGACTCAGGAAGGGTGACTTACTTCAAAGAACTTGTTCTCCCTCAGCTCCGACAGGCAGGCCAGTGAGTGTATGTGCTCAGCTCATCAAACTTCTAGCCTGGGGCACTGAGCAAGCAGGGTGCCCTCTGGCAAGGACTCTCCTAGCCCCCATCCTGTCCCCTACACACCGTGTTGCTTTTGATGCTCCTTTCACTTACCTCAAGGCAGAGGAGAACAGGGGATGGAAAATGCCTTAGACTCATCCTCCGAGGTCAGTAACTAAATCACTGCAAATAAATCTGCTCTGATTATTCTCCTCAGTGATTTTATAGCCTTCTTGGATGTGTGGGTTGGACAAAGGTACCTAATCCCGTTTCACTGTCTTTAATAGGCAAGTCCTATAGGGTGTCTGAGCTTCCCTGATGGCTCAGTAATAAAGAATCTGCCTGTCAGTGCAGGAGACTTGGGTTCATTCCCTGGGTCAGGAAGATCCCTTGGAGAAGGAAATGGCAACCCACTCCAGTATTCTTGCCTGGGAAATCCGGTGGACAGAGGAGTCTGGTGGGTTGCAAAAGAACTGGACATGACTTAGTGACTAAACAACAAACATAGTTTGTCTAGCACCTCTTGTTAGAGAATGGGGCAGTTGTTATTTATTATCTGCAGCTGAAGGTTCTGAGAGGAAAATTGNCGGTGGACAGAGGAGTCTGGTGGGTTGCAAAAGAACTGGACATGACTTAGTGACTAAACAACAAACATAGTTTGTCTAGCACCTCTTGTTAGAGAATGGGGCAGTTGTTATTTATTATCTGCAGCTGAAGGTTCTGAGAGGAAAATTGGGGGATAACAACTTTTTTGGAATGTGTAGTCCTTCCCTGCACCAAGGCTTTTAACTTTTTGTGTAATTAGGAAAAGAATCAAACGAACAAAAGGAATTCCAGGCAGATGATTCAAGCCAGTCAAAGGCAGTAAGAATAGAGAAAAAAACTGGCTGCCTCTGGGGATCTCTGGGATGTTAAGACAGCTACAGTAGAGGGTATATGAGATGAGATGCAAAGCAAAGGTGTTAGAAAAGGGCCATATTGTGACCTTTTGTAGGATGTTTCATTGTTTCCCCAAAGGATCAATGATGAAATCTAAGGCAGCTCTTTAACCTTTAGGAATTTTCCACATTCATTTTCTTTCTTTTATAGTTCCTTTACCTTTCTAACACCCTAAAGTCTAATTTTGTACCTCCATAAAAATTTCAGGAATCCGCTTTCATCCCTTAGAGTAATTGGTTGCCAGAACACACCTCTTTGCCTTCTGAATCTCTTCCTCTCCAATTCATCACACTCTTTGACCACTTCTAACAGCAAACCTCTTTCTTGAAAAGATTTAGTGGCAGAGGAATTAAGAAGCCCTCCATGGTCTTTAAAAAAAAAACACACCAAGATCTGAAATCAGAAANTCTAGTGGCTCAGACAGTAAAGAATCTGCCTGCAATGCAATAGACCTGGGTTTGATCCCTGGGTCAGGTAGACCCCCTGGAGAAGGGAATGGCTGTTCACGCCAGTGTTCTTGCCTAGAGATTCCATGGAGAGAGGAGCCTGGTGGGCGCCAGTCCATGGGGTCATAAAGAATTGGACCTGACCGAGTGACTAAGACAAAGATAAAGTATAATTGTATGGAGAGAGCTGATGGTGAATTTGTGACAGAAGAACTAATGGGATTGCCAAGACAGTAAGTACAAGGAGATGCCAAAGGATGATCAGGGAATGCCTGCACTGATGGGTCTGAGAGAGTGTCACTGGTAAAAGAACTGAGAAGGATTGGCCACAGATGGGAATCACTTTGATGTCCTCCAAGTCAAGAGAGTTTCAAGAGTAAATAGAAGGTCAATGATGCCAAAGGGAATAAAAAATGACTTGGAGGATCCTATTAAAAGGAACCTATCGAATATGATAATTGAGTAGTCACCAGAGACACTCAGAAAATCAGTTTCAATGAAGGTGTCGCAGCAGAAATCAGACAGATAAATAGGAGGTAAGAGTGCTCTCTGATGACCTACTTTTGCCATTCACCATAAGCACAGCTCCTTAGTACACACAGGGAAACCAAGATGCTCCGCCTTCTGGGTGTTTACTCCTCCGTCCTGGTGTCTCCAGTCGTCCTGTGAGGGGTTCAGGAGAGGCAGTGGGAAGAGCAGCAAAACCAGAACTTCCTAACCACTCTTCCTGCAAATGAGTATGTGATACCGTTTATTGTGCCTTTGCTCTTGTATCTGTAATTACAGGAGTGTTCATCCACTTCTCCTCATAAATAACCATACAAGAGCCAAGGGCGGATTGTTTTAAAATGGTCATTTGTTTCATTCTGATTTGTCACCAGGCTCCTGCTGCTGTGTTCTGTATGGCAACAGTTCTTCATAGTCTGGATATTAGCCCTTGCAAACTCCCTCAGTCATAATAGCCTGGGCTTCCCAGGTGATGCTAGTGGCTTAGAATCTGCCTGACGATGCAGGAGACACAAGAAACGCAGATTCAATCCGTGGGTCAGGAAGATTCCCTGAAGTAGGAAATGGCAACCCACTCCAGTACTCTTGCCTAGAAAATTCTATGGGCAGAGGAGCCTGGTGGGTTACAGTCCATGGGGTTTCAAGGAGCTGGACAGGACTGAGCATACCATCACCATCAGTATGCGTCTTCGTCAAATCTGAATGCCTTTCAGTCTGTGCGTGTGTGTGGCAGCTGTTAGTGACATGGGTGCTCATTGTTCTATGGAATGATCCACTCTGCCTTTCTTATAATGCTTGTGATCCCTCTAAGGGGATGAATCCCCTCTATTAAATCACCATCCTTGGTAAACTCGAAAGCAAGAAGTCACCTTCCTCCTTCCTAACCAAACTATCCTGAAAGAGGAGGGTAAATTCTAGTTTTTGAAATGTCCATACAAGAAGATTTGAAGAATTTCTCCTGCTTCCTTACGCTGTGATTTTTAACAGCACTTGTAAAGTTTTAAAAGTCTGTGTTCTTGTGTTCTGTTCGTGATATTTTTTATTTTATTTTTGTTTTCTATTGAAATATAGTTGATTTACAATGTTGAATTAGTTTCAGGTATACAGCAAAGTGATTGTTACATATATTCTTTTCCTTTATAGGTTATTATAAAATATTCAGTATAGTTTCCTTGTTGGTTATATATTTTATAAATATTTTATATTTATATAGTCATGTGTATATGTTCATGATGTTTTCTGAAATATTTAGGATCTATATTTTGGGCATCATGAGAAGCCAAAATTTGCCTTCATGTGAGAAGAAACTTAAATCTCTGTTGAATTTGTCTTTTTCTTTTTATGGATAAATACCAAAGGGAAAATTAGCATGGTAAAATATCTCACATTAAAAATTTCCTTATAATCATAAGCCAACACCCTAACAATGCTTAAAATCTTACATATATTGGTAATCTTTACTATGGTTAGTCTTTTATTGGGACAGAAAAAAAAATGTCCATTTTGCAGCACTAGTCATATGCAGGTGATTTGCATATGACAGATAGACATGCCCAATCACATGCCTTATCACTAATTGATTTTACTAGCTCTTAGGCCAGATAGGATCTTCCCAGGTGCTCAGTGGTAAAGAATCTGCCTACCAAGTAGGAGATGTGGATTCAGTCCCTGGATTGGGAAGGTCCCCTGGAGAAAGAAATGGCAACCCATTCCAGCATTCTTGCCTGGGAAATCTCATGGACAGAGGAGCCTAAATGGGCTATAATACACGGGGTCACAAAGAGTCAGACAGAACTTAGCTACTAAAACAACAGCAGGGCCAGACAGACGTTGACAGGCTAAAGAGATCACATGGATCTACACAGAGGTTGTCTATGATAATCCATTATCTTTGCATCTCAAGTTTTACCTATATAGTAGATGAATTTGTGGCACAGATCAAAATAGAGTGTCTTGCAAAGAATATTAGAGTAGAAGAGGTGACCTAAGGGCTTAGATTCCTGATCTGTCCTGAACCAACCAAGTATGTGACTTTGGGCAAATCACTCCGCCTCCTCTGGCCTCGTTCAGTTTCTTCAACTGTAAAATGAAAGTTTGACTACATCATCTCTAAGGGCCCTTCCAAGTCTGTGATTCTCTGTTTAAGTTTTCTTTCTAGTTGAAAAGATGAAGGGTTGAAGGACTGCCTTAGCGCTGAGCGAAAGAACACGTGATTTTATGCATTCCTGTCTCTCTCAAGAATCCACAGTAGGAGATTCAGGGCCTGTCACCTTGACATATTCATGTTTGAGCTGGCTCCCTGGTGCTTTTGTCAGCCGTGAGCTTTTCTTCACAGAAAGTGCCTACAGGCTGCAGCACTCTCATCTCTCAACTATCTGAACATCTTCTGCACTTGTAATCAGTTTTTTTTTTTTTTTNCTTGACATATTCATGTTTGAGCTGGCTCCCTGGTGCTTTTGTCAGCCGTGAGCTTTTCTTCACAGAAAGTGCCTACAGGCTGCAGCACTCTCATCTCTCAACTATCTGAACATCTTCTGCACTTGTAATCAGTTTTTTTTTTTTTTTTAAGGCCTGGTTTTCATTAAATGAATTAAGTCACCTTAAGTGGCCATGAACCATATGCTTCCCTATACACCCAGAGATCCCTCAGGTGGCCCCCTTCAGATTGCTTCACTTCATGCATGCCTACTGATTGATCTACTCAATTCTCTTATACTCTTTCCCAGGTCCAAAGAATACTGAAATAAGATGAAGCTAAGTTCTATACAAAAATGTCTTTATTCTTTGCCATCTCATTTCAATTTTCTCTTGTTTCTGGATTCACAGGACCCTCAGGCTCATTTGTAACCCTCGGGAGACTAATAAACTCATCCCTCTGCTAGGTAAGCTGGATCCATGTCCTCTTGGATCTGGTGTTGTGATAGAGACACACCAGAGCCCAGGTCCTTTAGCATGTTTATTTTTGCTGTAATTAACTCACTCTCTCATGACATCTTGGACTCTATTACAACTGAAAGTATATGAAAAAGGGTCAGATAAAGCAAGGGATTCCTAAATCCTCTTTCCAGATAACCCTGCCTGACTGATCAATACCCATTGTTCTTATACTCATTCACACTACAGATTAGTTCCTCTTTCCCAGAAAGGCCACTGCCTTTTGCTGTACTCTCTTGTGTCTTTCAAAGCCTCTGTTACTATGAGGAGAGCAAGGTACGGTAGATAATCTTGCATGCAAAAAAGATGACTTTCCTCAATCTGACCATAAGTCTGTCAGGAACTCCCCGAAATAAGTCCTCTAAGTCAGTGGTCCCAAACCTTTTTGACACCAGGGACCTATTTTGTGGAAGGTAGTTTTTCGAAGGACCAGGATGAGGGGATGGTTTCAGGATGGTGAAGTGCATTACACATTTAAAGTGTCCTGTATTTCTACAGCTATTACATCAGCTCCACCTCAGATCACCTGGCATTGGATCCTGGAGGGTGGGGACCCCTGCTCTAAGTGTTAGAAATATTATGGCAGGTTTTGCTCTCCTGGTGGGTCAGCTGGTAAAGAATCCGCCTGCAATGTGGGAGGCCTGGGTTTGATCCGTGGGTTGGGAAGATCCCCTGGAGAAGGGAAAGGCTACCCACTCCAGTATTCTGGCCTGGAGAATTCCATAGACTGTGTAGTCAGTCCATGGGATCTCAAAGAGTCAGAAATGACTGAGTGACTTTCACTTTCACTTTGCTTTCTAAGTCATCTCAAGATAAAGGAACTCCCTGTTATAGTTACACTCAAGGATTTTTATCTCAGCCTGTATTCACCTCTTGTCTAAGTACATAGCCTGTCTGCAACTGTTGATTTAGAATAAAAATTTTACCCACATTTGAACAACTGACTTCATTTTGGTTGTAGATTACATGAAACCTGTCATATTTGTAGGCTCAGCGGTAAAGAATCTGTCTGCAATGCAGAAGCCACAGGAGTTGTGGGTTTGATCCCTGGGTCAGGAAGATCCGCTAGAGGAGGGCACAGCAGCCCACTCCAGTATTCTTGCCTGGAGAATCCCATGGACAGAGGAGCCTGGTGGGCTGTAGTCCACGGGGTCACGAAGAGTTGGACATGACTGAAGTGACTTAGCACTCATAGCACAGAAGGCAATATAAAACTGAACTTTTCCTTTTTTGTCCCTCAAAAGCTTACAATTCTGATTCTCTTTTTTCTTGGAGTCTCCCTTTGTTTAGTTTGGGCTTTGTAGAGCTGAGGTGATGGAACCAGTATCTTTGGAAGGCAGACATGCCTGGTAAATCAGCTCATTTGGTTATAATTTATTTCTGCTTGTAGATTCCTTAGCCTTCATGAAGTCTTTGATTTTTTACAGCTAAGATTGAGTTATGAAGAGAACCACTTGTTCTTTCTTGGGTCAGAATGTTGAAGGGGAATCAATATCACATTCTGTGCTATTATGTTTTGGTAGTGATTGTCATCAATTAGTAAGGATTAATTTTAGGAATTAATTCTTATTAATTAATAATTTGTTAAGAATAATTTGTTGCCTGGAGCTCATGCTTCTCTCATGGTGTGTGTCAAGAGAGAGAATAGGATTTTTTCTGAAAGGGCAAAATATTATCATGATATTCACAAAGGGTTCCATGTCCCTGCCTCAAAGTTAAGATTCATTGTTGTGGAATAGTGTAACTCTGGGAAGAAGTTATGGTCTGTGAGATCCAGTAGAACTTTTCCCTCTCTCATGGACTGTACAACATATGATTCTAGTTTTACCCAGAATGGTAACGATTTATGCCAACCATCCTTTGATATCCAGACCTGTTATAATGAAAACTTAACATCTGTCCATTCTAGGCAGCAGTAAGGCCCTTAGCTGTGTCACTGAGCTCCAGTGTGTTAGTTGCTCAGTCGTGTCTGACTCTTTGCAACCCCATGGACTGCAGCATGCCAGGCTCCTCTATCCATGGAATTCTCCAGGCAAGAATATGGAGTGGGTTGCCATTTCCTTCAGGGGACCTTTCCAACCCAGGGATTGAACTGGAGTCTCCTGCATGGCAGGCGGAGTCTTTACCATCTGAGCCACCAGGGGAGCCCAGCACTGGCTCACCTTGGTTTGTTCTGCTCCCTGCTGGCCAGACAAGTTTTTTTTTTTTTTTTTTTCCGACTGTACTGGGTCTTCGGTGCTGGTGGGCTTTTCTCTAGTTGCGGCAAGCGGAGACTGCTCTCTAGCTGTAGTGGGTGGGCGTCTCAGTGTGGTGGCTTCTCGTGTGGAGCATGGGCTCTAGGTGCACGGGCATCCGCAGTTGTGGCACGTGGGCTCAGTAGCTGCAGCCCCTGGGCTCTAGAGCACAGACTCAGTTGTGGTGCACGGGCTCAGTTGCTCCACAGCGTGTGGGCTCTTCCAGGGGTCAAGGGTCAAACACATGTCTCCTGCATTGCCAGGTGGATTCTTTACTAGTGAACCACCTTTGAGGCAACCAGTAAATGCCAAGAAAGCCAGCTATTCATAGGCTGGTGATAGATCTCTTAGGAACCTCCAAAGCAAAGCACACAGGAGGGAAAATTTTTAGTGAAACTTTTATCTTCAAGGGCAACTCATGGGCAAGTCTTTTTTTTTTTTTTTTAATATCTAAGTTAGATTCTCAAACGAAGGAGAGAGTTAGTTTGCAGTTCTCGTCTCTTGGATCTCATTAGCCAAAATAATCACTAGCTTATTTGTTAGACCACTTCTGTCTTTTTGGCTGGTCTTTGTGTCTCAGGCCAGGACTTATAGCTGGGAAAGAGAAATAAAATTGATATTCTAGTGTTAAAACACCAATACTGCTGCTAAGTCGCTTCAGTCGTGTCTGACTCTGTGCAACCCCATAGACGGCAGCCCCCCAGGCTTCCCTCTCCCTGGGATTCTCCAGGCAAGAACACTGGAGTGGGTTGCCATTTCCTTCTCCAATGCATGAAAGTGAAAATTGAAAGTGAAGTCGCTCTGTTGTGTCCGACTCTTTGCGACCCCATGGACTGCAGCCTACCAGGCTCCTCCATCCATGGGATTTTCCAGGCAAAAGTACTAAGTTTTCTTAGGTCCATGGAGAGTAAAGGACCATGTGCAAGTAAAAAAGGTAGCTGATGGGGTAGTCTTATGTCTTTTTCAAATGGATGACTCTTGGCTCCTCAGAAGCCTCTTGAATAGTTCTCCGGCAAGGAAAAAAAAAAGATTTATTTATACACTTAACTTCTACAGAAGATTTAGGAATTTATAAACCAACAGAATCTCTTCTAGACTCCACAAAACCTTATCCGTTAGGGCCGTTATGGAGAGCTGAAACTTCATAAGCTTGATGAATACGACTGCCAACTTAGAAGTTCTTACCTGGCCAGACCCAGGGTGGAGTCTTTCTCCTACATTTATTACTGCTACTATGACATGTACTTGGAGAAGGCAATGGCACCCCATTCCAGTACTCTTGCTTAGAAAATCCCATAGATGGAGGAGCCGGGTAGGCTGCAGTCCATGGGGTCGCAAAGAGTCGGACACGACTGAGCGACTTCTCTTTCACTTTTCACTTTCATGCATTGGAGAAGGAAGTGGCAACCCACTCCAGTGTTCTTGCCTGGAGAATCCCAGGGACAGGGAAGACTGGTGGGCTGCCGTCTATAGGGTTGCACAGAATCGGACATGACTGAAGCGACTTAGCATCTGCAGCAGCATGACATGTACTAAACTGAGACAACTGAACTGGAGTCATACTCTTATCTGCTCCTCTTCTGATTCCCTTCAAAACTGGACCAGATTTGGACACTCTTAGAACTCTAAAGAAAGCAGTCTCATTATATTTGGCACAAAGAAAGGAAAAAAAAAAGTAGAATTGTACACTCAGCAAAAATGGGTAACAGAAGGCAAAAAATAAAGGGACATTTTCATTTTTTAAACTTTTTATTTTATATTGAGATATAGCTGATTAACAATGTTGTGATAATTTCAGGTGAACAGTAAATGGACCCAGCCATACATATGCATGTATCATTTCTTCCCCAAACTCATGTCCTGTCTAGGCTGCCACATAANTCATTTTTTAAACTTTTTATTTTATATTGAGATATAGCTGATTAACAATGTTGTGATAATTTCAGGTGAACAGTAAATGGACCCAGCCATACATATGCATGTATCATTTCTTCCCCAAACTCATGTCCTGTCTAGGCTGCCACATAACATTGAGCAGAGTTCCACACTGCATACAGTAGGCCCTTGTTGGTTATCCATTTTAAAATAGCAGTGTGTACATGTCAATCCCAAACTCCCTAACTATCCCTTCCCCCCATCCTTCAATCCAGCAATTGTAAGTTCATTTTCTAAGTCTGTGAGTCTCTCTTTTCTAAGTTCATTTGCATCATTTCTTTTTAGATTCCACATATAAGGGACATCATATGATATTTCTCCTTCTTTGTCTGACTTACTTCACTCACTCTGACACTGTCTAGGTCTATCCGTGTTGCTGCAAATGACATTGTTTCATTCTTTTTAATGGCTGAGTAACGTTCCATTGTATATATATATACCACATCTTTATCCGTTTCTCTGTCAATAGACATTTAGGTTACTTCTATCTCTTGGCTGTTGTAAACAGTGGTGCAATGAACATTAGGGAGCATGAATCTTTTGGGGCTATGTTTTTCTCCAGATACATGCCCAGGAGGGGGACTGCAGGGTCATATGGTAGCTCTATTTTCAGTCTTATATGAAACCTCCATACTTTTCTCCCTCGTGGCTGTACCAGTTTACATTCCCACCAACAGTATAAGAGAGCTCCCTTCTCTCTATACCTAAAGGGATATTTTTAGACAAGCAGAATCTGAGAGCATTTATTGTTAGCAGACTTGTACTACAAGAAACAATAAAAGAAGTTCCTTTCACTAAAGTAAAATGGTGTTTTATTCTTTAAGATACATAAAATCATTTTCTTAATTTCCGTTTCTCATCCTTCGTTTTAGTGTATAGAAATGCAGCAGGTTTTGGTATATTAGTTTTGTATCCTAGAACTTTACTACATTTGTTGATGAGCTCTTATAACTTCCTGGTATCATCTTCAGGACTTTCTTTGTATAGTATCATGTCATCTGAGAACAGTGGCCGTTTTATTTCTTCCTTTCCAATTTGGATTCTCTTTTATTTCTTCTTCTCAGCTGATTTTTGTGGCTAGGACTGCCAATACTTTGTTTAAAAAAAAGTGGTGAGAGTGGGCGTTGTTGCCTTGTTCCTGACCTTAGAATAAATGCTTTCAGCTTTTCACCTATGAATATAATATTCCCTGTGGGCTTTTCATATATGGCTTTTATTATGTTTAGGTATGTTTTTGCTATGCTCACTTTCTGTAGAGTTTTTTGAAAATTATGAATGGTTGCTTAATTTCATCCAAAAGCTTTTTCTACATCTATTGAGATGATTATGTCGTTTTTATTCAATTTGTTAATGTGGTACATAAAATTGATTTGCAGATATTGAAGAATCCTTGCATCTTTGGGATAAATCCCACTTGATCATGATATATAATCCTTTTAATACATTATTTGATTCAGTTTGCTGATATTTTGTTGAGAATTTTTGCATCTATGTTCATCATTGATATTGACCTTTAAATTTCATTTTTTTGTGATATCTTTGTTTTTGATATCAGAGTGATAATGGCCTTGCAGAATGAGTTCAAAAGCACTCCTTACCCTGCAATTAAAAAATAATAATTTGAGAAGGATAGGTGTTGAATTTTCTCTAAATATTTGGTAGAATTCACCTGTGAAGGCATTTGGTTGTGAACTTTTTGTTTTTGGGAAGTTTGTTTTTGTTTTTATTAAACTGATTCAATTTCATTACTAGTAATTGGTCTGTTCATATTTCCTAATTCTTCCTTTTTCGGTCTTGGGAGATTATACATTTCTAGAAATTTGTCCCTTTCTTTTAGGTTGTCCATTCATTGGTTTATAGTTGTTCTTATTGGTCTTTTACTGTCCTTTGTATTCCTCTGGTGGTGTTGTAGCCTTTCCTTTTTCATTTCTGACTTTATTGATTTGGGCTATCGCTCTTTTTTCACTTGATGAATCTGGCTAATGGTTTATCAATTTTGTTTGTATTTTCAGAGAATCAGCTCTCAGCGTCATTGACCTTTCCTATGGTTTTTCAAGTCTCTGTTTTTTTCATTTCTGCTCTGATCTTTATGATGTCTTTCCTTGTACTGGCTCTTGGCTTTGTTTGGTTCTTTTTCTAGCTGGCAAATATTAGAATTTCCTTCCTTTTAAAGGCTGAACAATATTCCATTATGTGTATGGGGTGTGTGTGTGTGTGTGTGTGTGTGTGTGTGTATGTATNATATATCCAGGACTGTTTCTTATTCAGATGGTCTGAGCCACAGTGTGGCTGCAGGGACTGTTGAAGGCTATCCATACTGGTTGGTAGGTAGCTGCTAATTGGAACCTCCAAGGACCTCTTACCCCACTGCCTCGTCTCTTTGGATTTGACCCTCTCCACGATTCAGGTCTTAAACATATAATGCCTGGAAAGCAAGGCACTGTTTGGACTCTGACACATTGCTATAGCAGTTTTCCCTTTAGATTTGTTGGTAGCTAGACTGTTTGGATTATTGTATGTTTTGAATATCAACCCTGCCTATACCTACCACCCAGTTTAAGAATAGATTACTAATATTTCTAAAGCCCTTTATGTAGCTTTCCCATTAGGCTTTCATTTTATTTCTTCTCTTCTCCTCCCGTAGGTTTAGAAATTTTTCTTTATAGTTTTGTTATAAAATTTGCACCTATAAATTACTTAGCAGTGATTTCAAATTTCTATATAAATGTAATTGTAGTGTGAGTATTCTTCTCCAACGTATATTTTTCATTTAATGTGCCTCTGAGAGTAATTCATGTTTGAGAGATGAATGTAGTCCTTTCTTCAGTTCTGCTGACTAGTATCCCTCTTTATCAATGCATTGTGTCCATTTTCTTCTTGGTAGATATTTGTAGCTTTTTGTTGTCGTCATTATTCCAATAGTGTTGCTGTGGACATTCTTGAACATATTTCTTCACATGTCCAAGTTTGCTGTGAGTGGGGTTTTTCAACTTTTATTTTTAGTCAGGATTCAGCATTATGTGGACTTGGCAGGTGGTACTAGAGGTAAAGAACCCGCCGCCTAGTTCAGAAGACATTGGAGACTCAGGTTTGATCCCTGGGTTGGGAAAATCACCTGGAGGAGGGCATGGCAACCCATTCCAATACTCTTGCCTGGAGAATCCCATGGACAGAGGAGCCTCCAGAGTTGCAGTCCATGGGGTCGCAGGGTCAGACACGACTGAGCTGCTTTATCATGGCACATGCACAGCATTATATAGGTTTTGTGATGTGCAAGATGCATGTGCACATGTGATCTATTCCACTCTCCTCTCTATAGAGTGTGAGTTCCACCCTATATTCTCCCTAAAGAAAAGCGTTGGTCTGTTGGCAATTCTTGACCCTTTACTGTTCCATATAAATTTCATAGTAGACTTCTTAACTTCCATGCAGGTCCTTGTTGAGATTTTGATGGAAGTTGAGTGGTCAAGAGATTAATTAGTGAATAGTTGATAATAATGCTGTTCAGAAATTTGTCTACTTTTTTCCCAAATATTTGTTGGCTTTACTTTTTCATCTCTTTTGTTTCATTCATTTCTGTTCTCCTTTGTTACATTAATTTTTACTTTTATCCTTTTCTAAAATAAGCATTGAAGGCTTAAATGTATCATTGAGGTTTTTGGTGTCTTTTCGTAGTACAGCCACATGATCTTCATTATCTGAGTCATGTACATTGACCTTCCAACAGCCTGGCTGTTTCAGCAAAGAAACATCCTTAAGTGTTTTCCTTACTTAAACATGGATGTCACATGGTACTTTGCCCACCTTTTGTCTTCCTGTTATTATCCAGCTTTCATCTTGAGTAAGAAATATTTGGCAATACTTATAAGCAAGCTATCTTAAACACATATTGTAACATTTTAATACAGTGCTAAAATTCTTTTAAAAAGTCAATGTGTTCTTCAATATCAAAGTGCATTTTTATTAAAAAAAAAAAAAACCGACTAAAATTGTCAACTTATCTTGTGTCTAGAAGCAGTGTAGGTACATGCAAAAGAGTCTCAAATATTTGGAAGAGTGGAGTGCTTTTGAAAAGTCACCATATCTCCAGCACTCTGCTTTGTACTGGCTAATGGTGAGGTAGCTCTTTTTGAGGCTGGAGTTGTTGAGATCTGAATGTTGTCACCATGGAGATAAGCAGAGAGCCTCTCTCCATCTTATTTAGGACAAATGATCAGGAAACTCATCACTAGGTACTTTGCGGGGACCACATCTCTTAGTACACAGATATATTTTCTGGGAAGACTGTTCCTAACTCATTTTAAGTGGTTTCAAATTCTGTGTCAATTTAACTGTCAAAATGTGAAAAAAAAAAGTGTGCAAGTTGAGCATTGAGTACACTGAGAATGAGTTTAGTGGGGTTTTTTTTAAATGCATTTTTTGCTTTTTGGTGTGCAAAAGATGTATCTTACAAAACAAAAATACTGGAAGAGCCTGACCTGACCAGTCTGTGTCCACATCTGTGTCCTGTGTTCCCATGGAGGGCCTGAGGCAAGGTCAGCCCCAGAGCACTTCCTGCCTTCTCCTCTTGACAAAATTCTCCAGTCCCTGGCTGAGGTGGCCATTGATCTGTTGCTTCTGGTTTGTTTAGAGGGAACAGATCTGGGCCCCACTCTTCCACAGCACCCCACCCCCAACCCTTGCCTGAAGTCAGCTCAGCACTCAGGGAGTGGGTGAGGCCCATGGGGACTCAGGACCTGCCCTGAGGGCTTTGTCCTGAATGGCTAAATTAAAACTTCTCTAGACACCAAGTGATATGAATATACTTATCCGTAGAAGTCTCTCAGACTTACAGACTACAAGGAAATCAAATCAGTCAATTCCAAGGGAAATCAACCCTTGTTATTCATTGGAAGGACTGATGTTGAAGCTGAAGCGCCAGTATTTGGCCGCTTTGGCAAAAAGCCAACTCATTGGAAAAGACCCTGATGCTGGGAAAGACTGAGGCCATGAGGAGAAGAGACTGACAGAGGCTGAGATGGTTGGATGGCATCACTGACTCAATGGACATGAATTTGAACAAATTCTGGGACAGGGGATCCTGGTGTGGTGCAGTCCATGGGGATCACAAACAGTCAGACACGACTTAGTGACTGAACGACAAATATCTATAGAAGAGGATACCTTTTTAGAAAAATTAAATGTGTATTTTTGGAAGGATGGAAAAGTGACTACATTTTTCATCTAGAAAATTTCTATTATTAAATTATTAAATTGTATTACTGTAATTAAAAACGTGTTCCTTGGATGTGCCGATCAAAAAATCCAATACTAATTCTTGGTTCACCTCAGTGGTTAGAATTCATAGGACAGCCACTTCGGTTGGTCATTTTTCCGTTTTGATTTATAGTTCAGAGTCAGGCACTGGGAGGGCCCTGAAGAAGTGAAGAGTAATTCTTTCTTCACTGATAGGCAGCTGTGCTGTGGAAGAGGTGACATTTTTGTTACGTATCTGAAAATAATGGGGCCGAAGATCTTCAGTGGCCTGAGTTTAATTTGTATTGGTAGAGTGTGCTCATATCCCCAGGAGGCCAGTGAACACTGTCAAATCCCAGATGAGCATTTAGCTAAAACAACATTTCAAACAAGTGAACACTGACATTTGCTGCTCCGTTCAATAAGAGTACAGAATTCTCATACGATTTTTGACATTGTAACCCAGATGTAGACATATTATTGTAACCTCTTGCTCCAGACGTGAGAATGTGATCGCATGAGAACAGAAGGAATCCCAGGTTTTCCTAGCTTTTAAGAGTCATGTGGATCTCTGACCTGAAAGCAGAATCAAAACTATTGTGTTGGCCAAAAAGCTCATTCAGGGTTTTCTCCTGAACAAAATTTTTGGCCAGCCCAGTATATCTGTGCCCCTCAGAGAAGCTATCCAAGAGCTTATAGGTACTGGTTGGCATCCTTCTTGTGGCAGAAGTGGTGATGACCTGAATTTAGCTTTCTCTCTAAAGGGGGAGAGGAAGAACCTAGAGCTCATGTCCAGTCTCATGACAGAGTTTGGAAGAGATGAAGAAGGTAGAGGAATTGTTATTCTCTTGCTAGGTCTCTTAAGGACCTACAGATGATCTAGCCTTTTGAACACTGCTCTTCTGAAGACAAAAAGCTTATCAAAACCTACACTTGTAAAACTTTTTAAAAGACATTTATTTATCTTTTGATACTCCTATATTTAATTCACTGCATGTTATCATAAGATAATTAAGTGGTGGAATTAAAGATGATATTGTAGTTGGGTACCTGAACAGTCCCCAAGCTTTTTAAAGGTAAGAGGCTTTAGAGAGTTAAAGCCCTAAGGACCAGCAACTAAGATATTTCTTACAAATCTTTTTTATTTTTCTATTATGATTGTTCTGATGAGGAGCTGGTGTGAAGCAAACCAAGCTGTGTATCTCAGCAAAACATCTCTTGAAGTTCAGCTGGTAGTTATAATTACTTTCAAAGTCTTCAGGGTGTGGAAGTCTAAAATGTACTTCCTGTTATAGATGATATGGAAATGGTGGAAGGGTAGAAATTGGACATATTCAAGACATGGGGATTTTGTGGGGTGTTCTTGATTAGATTATGTGGGGTGGGGGGCTAACCCTAACCCAGAAATGGACATTTCTCTTGTAAGTGTGAAAGCAATGAAGCAAATGCTTTTTTGTGAGTTTTGCACCATTTGGGAGGATAATATTAAATGTATGGTATTTAGAAATCTACACAGTAAAGTAGTTCTTTGAATCTATATAGAATTGCTAGGAGATTTATAGGAACCAGGCAAAACTTTGTGGGGTGGTGATTTCTGTTTTCTTGCTACACCATACTTTTCTGTCCTGGGCTATTGATTCTTGAGAGAATGTTTGAGACTCTATCTAAACTTGAATGGAGTAGGGAAATATTTGCTTTAAAGTTTCAATCTTTTCTTAAGTTTCAGCATGGTAGTAACCTTTGTCCTGGTGATCGGCAGAAGGAACTGTTCCCTGAACATCCCCCATTGAGAGAGAGAGGCAGGAAGACAGGTCCCTAATTCCAGCAATTGCAATAAGCAAACAGGGACCCAAATGGGATCTTTTCTAATTGCCCAGGTGTTGAAGTGGAATATGGATTTGCTTTGATACTGAGCTTTCTGTACAGGAAAAGCCTTCTCTGGGCCATTTTGTAATGTGACTAGGGATTTCAGTGGATGTGTTTTGGGGATTTCTGAGGTCATCAGCTAGAGAATCCATCTTTTTACAGTTCTTTCATAGCTCAGACGTCTGAAGGACAATAGGGTGCTGAAGAATCTAGAGGATTGTGTGATAGCTCTTACAGAGAGGAGTCTAGAAACCCAGCTAGAGTTGGGAACCAGTGTTGGGCACTAATGGGAAGACCTTGGACCCCACAGGCTTAGAGTTGGTTAGAATCTCAAATAAATCCATAAATACATTGACATCTTGAATGAAACCAGATTCTTCAGATTTGGCAGCAAAGGGAGAATTTCTGTATCTATAACCAGACTTTGCTTCCTTTCTGGAGGGTGTTTCTTGGGAATTTCTCTTGCCACCATTTTGATGATGGTGTAGATGTATGGTATTGTTTTCCTGTGGACTTTCTTGTCTAAGAGGGAATCTGTCCTTCTATTAACAGTTAAGCCAAAGTTGGGATGTTTACATTATTTGTGTAAGACTTATCTGTAAGTTGGGGAGCAAAAAAAGAGAAAGAAATGAAGAATAACGGGATCCATGGTTTATAAGAGATGACTGGTTTCTATGAGCACATGCCAGACTACCTGAATTTCAATAGAGATGGAGGCTTAAGGGAAGAAGAGCATTCACCTCCTTAACAGATAATTGATGGCAGTCTCCAGGGGTGACCATGTCTATGTATAAGATTAGAAAATCACATAGTGACCCATAACTCATATGTACTAATATGAAGTCATTGTTTCAGAGCTGTGTGGCAACTCCCTATATTATTTTTATTTATTTATTTTTAGTTTATTGAAGTATAGTTGACTTAAAATATTATTATTGGTTTCAGGTGTACAATGTAGTGATTTGATATTTTTATTGGACAAAATTATAAAACATCAACTGTTTTATGTTATGTTATATGTTATATATTCAGTTATATGTTATATATATTCTATATATATTATGTTATATNTGGGTATGCAAAGCTAGGTTTCATCATCTTCCTACATACATGCACACATGTGTAAACACATGATCAAGAGCCTGGAGAAGGGCAGGCAAATGAGTATCATTTCTAGTTCTAATTCCTATGTGTTGGTAGAGGCTTTGAAATGGTGAGAAAAGTTTTTAAGGCCAGATATCAGTTCATTAAAGATAAACATTCTGGTAGGTGAGGTTAGTTAGCATACAAACATTCTTTGCATTCAAAGCATTCTTTGTCATGCTGGGCCAATGGCAATAAAACTAATTCTGTTGATGGTGATCAACTGTTTATTGAACTCTGTGTCTTGCTCAGGATTGGCTCAATTCCCATACANAGGTTAGTTAGCATACAAACATTCTTTGCATTCAAAGCATTCTTTGTCATGCTGGGCCAATGGCAATAAAACTAATTCTGTTGATGGTGATCAACTGTTTATTGAACTCTGTGTCTTGCTCAGGATTGGCTCAATTCCCATACAGGAAGGGTTTCAATAAAATAAATTATGTTCTGGATTCCTTAAGTGAGAAGCAGTACAGCGTACAGAGTCGTATGCTTTTAAAATCTCTATGCAATCCAAGGTTGCGTGTGAAATACAGAGTGATCAGTGACTGTCATTGACTGTAACAGTTTCCCTGGAATGCCTCAGCAAGATACCAAAAGCTAGGTGGCTTAGAAAACAGAGGTTTGTTTTCCTGCAGTTCTTTCAGTTTCTTACACTCCTGAAGAACAAAACTCCAAAATCAAGTGTTAGCAAGATTGGTTCCTTGTGAGGGCTATGAGGGAGAATGTTGCACAACTCTGTCCTCGTGTCTGACAGTATCAGGGATCCCTTGGTTTGTAGACGGAGTCTCCATGTGTCTTCACACCATCTTCCTTCTGTCCAGGTCTCCTTCTATGTACAAATTTTCCCTTTTTATTCGGATGCAGTCACGTGGGAATAGGGCCCACTCTAATGACCTCATCCTAACTTGGTTATATCCCCTATAAAAACCCATTTCCAAAGAAGGTCATATTCACAGGTGCTGAGAGATAAGAAGGACCTCAACATCTTTTTCAGGGCTGTGTTGTTGTTCAGTCGCTAAGCTCTGTCTGACTCTTTGCAACCCTATGGACTACAGCATGCCAGGCTTCCCTGTTCTTCACCATCTCCTGGAGCTTGCTCAAACTCATGTTCATTGAGTCAGCGATGCAATCCCTCCCTCTCATCCTCTATTGCCCCCTTCTCCTGCCCTCTATCTTTCCCAGCATCAGGGTCTTTTCCAGTGAGTTGGCTCTTCTCATCAGGTGGCCAGAGTATTGGAGCTTCAGCATCAGCATCAGTCCTTCCACTGAATATTGAAGGTTGATTTCCTTTAGGATTGACTGGTTTGGTCTTCTTGCTGTCCAGGGGACTATAATTCAACTCATAACACTGACATATCCTCAAGTAAGAAGTAGGCAAATCTTAGACTCTTAAAAACACCCAAAGATTTGCTTAGAAAGTAGAAAGGCACTGAATAGGAAGCTTTTGTTTAAGCCCTACATTTATCACTTATTGACTATAATACCCCTGGAAATAATTCAGAAGTTTTAATCTTAGTTTTCTTATCTCTATAGTAAAATGTCATAGTTTTGTTCAAAGCATTATAATAAAAAAAATTGGTAATAATGATTTGTATAAACTGTGCTATACAGATACTATGTGTAATTGCAACTTTTATAATGCATTAATTTTGTGCTGTACCATTCCTAGATTATCCTAAGCACTAAGTAAAACAAGTTGGAAACTCTAAAGTAGCTAAATGATAAGTAGAAGCAGGGACCATTATCTGTATAATTAGTTCTTGAATTAGCAATGGATTTCATTATAAGCATTAACAGTTTAATAACTGTTTATCGTAAACATAATTTAAAATACATTGCTTGTCTCACAGTTTCATGTATGGAATGATTTTCTTTACTAGTGTATAGAATATTGAGAGCCATACAACTTTAAAAATATTTGCAGAGCTTTGGAAGAAAAACACTGTGTTGAACACCCATGGGGGAAAATATACTGCATTAAAGAATACACACACACACACACACACACACACACACACACACACACTTCTGGTGTCAAAACAGTGTGGGTGTAAGAGTGTGCAGGGTCAAGCTGGGCTCACAACAGCTATGACTTAAACTACTGCTGGCTAAATGAATTTCCTCAGCCTTTTATTCTGCCTGCTTGCTAAAGGTTTTGGGAGTTGACAGATTGCTATTATGACTACTGCAGACTTTGAAAAATGGCTTAGGAGAAACAGCCACTGCTAGGGAAAGACAAAAGTTCCCTAGGAGACAGAGATTCATGCAAGAGGTCTTTAACACATATTCAACTATTTGAACCTCAAATATGTGTAGGCAGTTCAGTATCTGGCAGATTCAGTACAGAAGTTACCTTATAATTTTTCCCATTTTTCCCTCTCTCTCCTCCTTCCTTCCACTGATTCTGATACAACTTCTCCCCGGCTTTACACATCAAAGAGAATCAAAAAGAAAATGAGCACTGCTCATTGCCTAGTCCCTGTACAATGAGACTTTATTAGTATGGTCTCTGTCCTTTATATGAGTAATAGTACAGAAAGCTTTTGAATTGTGCTACTGTAGAAGACTCTTGAGAGTCCCTTAGACAGCAAAGAGATCAGACCAGTCAATCCTAAAGGAAATCAACCCTCAATATTCACTGGAATGCCCAATGCTGAAGCTGAAACTCCAATACTTTGGCTACCTGAAGCAAAGAACTGACTCATTAGAAAAGACCCTAATGCTGGGAAAGATTGAGGGCAGGAGGAGAAGGGGACGACAGGGGATGAGATGGCTAGATGGCATCACTGACTCAATGGACATGAGTTTGAGCAAATTCGGGAAAATAGTGAAGGACAGGGGATCCTGGTGTGCTGCAATCCATGGGGTCACAAAGAGCTGGACATGACTTAGCCACTGAACAACAGCAGCAACAGTAAAGATAGCTATATTCAAGACTAGAACATGTGTATGATTGCCGACTATAATTACTCACTGGCATTCAGTAGATATTTAATAGCTAAACACTGTTCTGGACACTATCCTAAGTGCAGAGAGTAGAGCTGGAAATAGACAAATACCTTTCATGGGCTTTACGGTCTAGTGAGATGGTAAACTTAGCAGACAATTATGATATGTTGTTCAGATTGCAATGATTGGGTCCATAAAGGGTCGGTGGGAGTACAGTGGAGGGTTACCTTCCCTAGACTGGAGATGGGTGTGATGAAGGGAGAGAAAGATTTCCTGAGAAAGGATTTTCACTTTTCCTATGATTTGAAAGTGTGAGCATAGCAAATTTTATCTTCCTCATTATAATAAAGGAGGAGAGGAACATTCACTTTGAAGCTACTGCTGAGAAAACATTAAGTCTTCATTTAGCTAATTTGGACATATTCTAGACTGCAACTTGGCTCTTTCAATTCGTTTGCCTTAGCAGCCAAGTCAAGGTCCAGTTTGTGTATAGGAAATACTGGTATCCCGAACCACTAGGATGTTTGTAGAGTTGTAATTCGCTTGTCTCAAACTTCCACCTGAGAAAAATCTCTCAACAGAGAGTCTGATACACCCACATTAATTCCATGCCTCAGAAGTACCCAGGACATAAAGTGTGAGGCAGTTCATCTATTTAAATATGAGAAAAATCAATAAAGGTGGCAAGAAGTATTGACCATCAGAAACCCCAAATCCCACAATGTGTCTTGATCCTACATGGATTTAAGTCTCATGTGACTCACCATTCCTGAATAAAAAATTGTTTTCATAGCAGAGGCTTTTGTCACCAGAAATACCACAGAAAAGCCAACTGAACCTCTCCTTTTGCTGGAAGAAGCCTCCTTTGGGATTGTCAACACTGGGTCCACCTCTCTTCAGCCATAATCTGTGTTATATATGCCAGCAATGTCCTGGCACCCTAAGTATACCTTCCCTTATCAGAGAACTGCTGTAATACTATGCTGTGCTAGTTCAATGAGGTAAGCCTCAGGTGGTTTTCCCTGCAGTAAAGGATTATTTGTAGTAACTTTCCTTGTCCAGAACTGCTTTGGAACAGAGTAGGGAGATAGCTCATTTAAAGGAAGTCACAGTGGCCGGAGTAAATCCACTCATGTTTTCCTTACTCATTGAGAATGCCACTTTTGTGTTAATACACACTTTTATAAAAACAGGCATATATATCTGGCCTTTCAATTAATTTTCATTGATTTATTCTTAATAGTAGCTCATTGTTTTAAATATTGTAATTTTGTAGTGTGTATAATACTTTTCAAATTTACAATACATTCAAGCTTTTTAAAAGGAAATATATCAACTTATACTCTCATGGTAGGTTGCGAAAAGTCTTGTTTCTCTACATCTTCCCCAGTAATTGAAATTATCAGATATTTTGGTTATTGTCAATCTGATAGCTGAAAAATAGCATTCACTGTTTTAATTTGAATGTGCTCAATTACTAGTGAGGCTGAAAAGCTTTTTTATCTGTTTATTCTTAGTTCAGATTTCATCTTCTATGATTTGTCTTTTATGTCCTGGCTTTAAAAAATAATTTTATCTTGTTTTCTTTAAAGAATTAGTACATGTGTGTGTGTGTGTGTGTGTGTGTGTGTGTGTGTGTGTGTGTGTGTATAACAATGCTTTCTTTTAAAAGTATCTCCCAAGTATTGAGAGATGTAAATATCATCTCCCAATGTCTTGATTTCCTTTTAATTATGTGTATGACCTTTCCCTGAAAACAGGAGCTTTTAGTTTTAACGTGGTCAAATTCAGGAGTTTCAATATATGTGCATTTTGTGTCTTATTTAATTATACCCTCCCAGACATTCTCTTAAATTTGCTTCTAATTTTAAAGCTTTGGGTTTTTGTCCAGGTCTTTATTTTTGTTGGACTTCCCAGGTGGCACTAGTGGTAAAGAACCCACCTGTCAATGCAAGAGACAGAAAAGATGTGGGTTTGATCCCTGGGTCAGGAAGAGTTTCTGGAGAAGGAAATGGCAACCCACTCCAGTATTCTTGCCTGGAGAATTCCAGGGACAGAGGAGTGTGGTGGGCTACAACCATAGCGTCGCAAAGAGTTGGACACAAGTGAGCAACTAACACTTATTTTTCCAGACTGAATATATCATAAACTTGAAAATGTTCATATATTATGACCTAACAACTCTCCTTATAGGAATAAACTCTAATGAAACCTTTGTACATATCCAGAAAAAACCGTGGACTCAATGTTTTAAATAAAGCATAGTTTTTAACAGGCAAGAGGACAACAACTTGAAAGTTAAATGGAATGAAAAATGACGTGTGGTAAATTCATGTGGTGGAATAGTATACAAACACTATAAGGGAAACATCATCAAGGAAGATAGTGTTCAGATTTTAAAAATGGGTAAAAGTAGCAGGTTACAGAGGAGCATGCTGGGCACGATAATTTTATATTCATGCTTAATGTGTGTGATGTGCTCAGTCGTGTCCGACTCTTTTCAAGCCCTAGGACTGTAGCCTGCCAGGCTCCTCTGTCCATGGGGATTCTCCAGGCAAGAAAACTGGAGTGGGTTTTGCCATGCCCTCTTCCAGGAGATCTTCCCAACCTACGGATTGAACCCAGGTCTCCCGCATTACAGGCGAAATCTTTACCATCTGAGCCACCAGTTTAGTATCACATGTAAAAACAACATTATATGTTCCTTTATGGTTATATATTAACATAAAAATATTTTTAAATGGCATGGAAAACTACCTGTGAAATTCATGATGGTAAAGACATGAATGTAAACATCAAAAAGCTTAACGACTCTTGAGTAGGATGAAAAGGAGGAGACCCACACTGAGGCACATATAACCAACCTGTTAAAAGCCCAAGATGGAGAGAATTTTGAAAGCAGGAAGAGAGAAGTGTATCCTCACATGTAAGATTTCTCAGAAAGAAAAATAGCATATTTTGCGTTGGAAACTTTGGAGACCAGAAGGCAATGGGTGGGTATGTTCAAAGTATGGAAAGAAAGATCTGTCTACCAAGAATCCTAAATCTGGCAAAACTGTCCTTCAAAGTGAGGGAAAAATTAACACATTTGCAGATAAATGGAAGCTGATTCTGTGTTCATTACCACTAGACCTGTCCCACAAGAAATAATAAAAGGAGTCCTACAAGCTGAAATGAAAAGGCAAGACTCAAAGCTGTATGAAGAAATAAAGAGCTCAGTGAAATTAAATGCAAGAGCATTTATAAAAACTAGTGGTAGTATAACTTTTGTTTGTTAACTATACTTTTTGTTTTTTACATGATTTAAGAGACTAATGTGTTTAAAAATTAGTCTAAAAGTTAGCATTATTGTAACTTTGGCTTGTAACTCTACATTTTCTTCTCTATGTGTTATAGTTATTAGTGCACAAAAAGTATTAGTTTATGTTTTTAGATTCGTGACATATAAGGATGTAATTTTCTGAAGTCAGTAACGGAAAGGGGGTAGGGATACAGCTGCGTAAGAGCACAGTTTTTGTATGTTGTTAAAGTTAAGCTGGTATAAATTCAAATTAGAATATTATAACGTTAGGATGTTAAATGTAATCTCCATGGTAACCATAGAGAAAATAGAATGTACACACAGAAAAAGAAAAGAGGATTAAAATGTTTCACTGCAGAAAACACAAAACCCAGCTAAACAGGAAAGATGGCACAAGTGATAAAGAATCTGCGTGCCAATGCAGGAGACACAAGAGACACGGGTTTGATCCCTGGGTGAGGAAGATCCCCTGGAGGAGGAAATGGCAACTCGTTCCAGTATTCTTGGCTGGAAAATTCCATGGACAGAGGAGCCTGGCAGGCTGCAGTCTGTTGAGTCGCAGAGTCAGAAGCAACACACAAATAAGCACACAAAGAAGAAAGTAGTAATGCAGGAAATGAGGGCAAAAAGCTATAAGCCATATAGGA
The DNA here is from genome assembly GCA_006410875.1 of Neotragus pygmaeus. Lineage (NCBI taxonomy): Eukaryota > Metazoa > Chordata > Mammalia > Artiodactyla > Bovidae > Neotragus > Neotragus pygmaeus. The sequence continues at coordinate 513,719 of SJYV01048206.1, read as the reverse complement.
AACATAAAGTGACAGAAGCTTTTCCTCATCAAAATTACTTTAAATGTAAATAGATTAAACTTTCCAATGACAAAGATTGATAACATGGATAAAATTACATGGCCCAACTGTATGCTGTTTATAAGAGATTCTTTAGGTCCGAAGACCTAAATAGGTTGAAAGTGAGAGGATGAAAAAACATATTTCATGCAAATAGTAACTGAAAGAGACAGGGATGGATACGTTAATATCAGACAAAATAGGATTTAAATAAAAAGCCTGTTAAATAAAAAGATTACAGGGGAAAAAGGAAGACATTATATACAAATACAAGTTTCAATACAGCAAGAATATATAACAATTATAGATATTTATGCACAATAAAACTAGACCATCCAAACAGATGAAGCAAAAATGGACAAAACTGAAGGGAAAAATAGACAGTCCTACAGTAACTGTTAGAAATTTCAATACCCCACTCTCAATAAAGGATAGAACAACCAAATAGAAGACAGAAGTAAGGAATTATAGGACTTAACACCATAAACCCATTAGATCTATCTTTTAAGGAACACTCGATCCAACACTCTACCCAACCCCAAAACAAGAAAATATATATTCTTCCTAAGTGTACATGGGCATACTCAAGAGAGACCATTTGTTAGGCCACAGATTGTCTCATTAGATTTTAAAAAGACATTTAAAACAAAGCACTTTTCTGACTTGCAACAAGATAAAGTTAGGTTTCAATAATGAAAGGAAAACTGGAAAATCCACACATTTGTGGAAATACACTGGAAAAAGAAAAAGTGAAAGTTAGTCGCTCAGTCATGTCCGACTCTTTGTAACTCTGTGGACTGCAGCCCTGAAGGCTCCTCTGTCCACGGAATTTTCCAGGCAAGAATACTGGAGTGGGTAGCCATTTCCTTCTCCAGGGGATCTTCCCGACCCAGGGATGGAACCCAGGTCTCCCACATTGCAGGCAGACTCTTTACTGTCTGAGCACAGTCTTAATAGCCAATTGATCAAGAAAAAATCACAAGAGAAACTAGGAAGTATCTTGAGACAAATGAAGCAAATCAAAAGTTAGGGGACACTGTGAAAACAGTGCTAAGTGGGAGGGATTTATAGTTGTGAATCCTTGCCTTAAAAATGAAGGGAGATCTTAAATCAACACCTTACGGCCTGACTTTACAACTTAAGGAAAATAGAACAAACCAGAAGAAGGAAGGACATATTAATACAAATTAAAGAAGAGATTAAAGATTAGATTAAAGGAGGTGCAAATGAAATATAGAATAGGAAAACAATAGAAAAAATAAAAGATCCTGAAAAATTGGTTCTTCCAAAAGTTCAACAAAATTGAGCTAGCAGGATAGACCAAGAGGAAAAAGGGCCTCAAATTATTAAGATCAGAAATGAAAGTAGGGGCCAGCAGCTAGGTGTGTGCTGGTTGCACGGGCCTGTGCTCTTTCTCAAGCTTGACTGCTGGCACTGAGCTGTGCTGCAGGTGCTGAACTCGCCGCTGCTGCTTGTGTTGCTTCTGCTCATTCTGGCCCTCTTGCACATCTCAAGCCTTCTGCCCTCGGTCCTTGACACTTGGTCTTTTAAGAATGTAATCGATGCAGTGTGGAGGACACTAGCATCTGGAGGTTTATCCTTGGATGCAGTTGAGAGTGCTGTGTGTGAGAGCACTGTGATGGTGCTGTAGGTTTTGGGGGGAAGTTCTGATGACTTTTGAAAATTCTGAAGATGGGACGTCCTGCTGCTGTCTTCTGTACATGTGGTATAAAATTCAAGTCACGTGGTCAGCTAGGAGATTTGGCAGTTCCCAGAGCTGGGCATATGTTGGTGATGCTACGGGGCCAGCCTTGGTCACTGGGGATGGTGATATGTTAAATGTTTTCTACCAAGCTAAAGAATATATGAGACGACCCATTCATTACTTGCTAAAAAAGTGATTTCAAGAATTCAGGCTATAAAGTAGGCAGTCCAGCACCTTCCAGGGTAAAAGCTGGGAGGTAATCCTGTGCCTGCTCTGTCACCACTGAGCCTTGGGGGGATGGATTCGATCAGTATTCACGTAACAGCTGCTTCCTCGTTTGCTATAGCCATGTTGGATTTGTGGAGTGTAAGCCTCATTGAATTCCAGACCTAGGTGACAGGGGTTCCTATCCTTTGGGTGGCAGTGTTAAATGTTGGGGCACTAGATGTGTGGTCTAAACCCTTCACAAGAAACCACCCAGTAAGAAGGGCTCTGCAGACAGGGAATCGACAAAAGTGACCTTCAGTCATAAAGGTAGGTAATTTTGGAGACTAGGTCCCATGACCTGCCACCTGCCATTTGGAGACTCAGGAAAGTTGGTGGTGTCATTTAGTCTGAGTGTGAATTTGAAGGCACAAGGATCAGGGGAACCAACAGTTTAAATCCTATTCCCTGGGCCAGAGAAGATGTAATAAGATATCCTAACTCAAGTAAGGAGTCAGGAAGCAAAAAGAGCCATTGTATCCTTTCTTATGTACCATTCATCTCTCTCTGTATATATAAAGCAGTGGGCTATATCATTATTTTTTCATAATAGGTCCTATAAAGTTGGCCAATTAAGCACATCCTCACTTCATAGACCAAAATATCCTGCCAGTACTCCTAAAATTGGCACCATTCAAATAGTCACCTCCAAGACCTAAATGTTGTTGTAATAAATGTGTCTAAGAGAGGAGTGGGTGGCTGACAGGGGAGTTTTCCTGTATTCTCAGGATGGAGTAAATGTGGCAAGGTTATTTTTTGTTTGTTTGTTTTTCTGTTTTAAAGATTTTTGTTTTTTGATGTGGGCCATTTTAAAATTCGTTATTGTTTTTGTTATAATATTGTGTTGGTTTTATGTTTTGGTTTTTTGGCCATGAGGCATGTGAGATCTTAGCTCCCCAAATAGGGATTGAACCCACACTTCCTGCATTGGAAGGCAAAGCTTCAACCACTAGAAAACCAGGGAAGTCCCTATGTGGCAATGTTTTAAAAGCTACATACATTAAGATGCATGTTCTGATCAAAACCATTCCCCACTATGAATCATGAGAGGGGCACATTCACCCCCTCAGTCCAGAGGCAGAGCACCCGAGGAGGCAGCGAGGTGAATTAGCTCTGCAGTGAAATCCTTCAAGTCAGGGATAAAATCTGAGATTGCAGTCCAAGAAGTTCCCATGAAAAAATTCCTACAATGCTTAAAACATATTTGACACCAGCTAAATTACATAATTTCATAATTTGTACAATAAGAAGACAAGCAATGACATGCTTTATGTATGCCTTGGAAAGGGGTGTCCATCACACATATTCAATACTATTATAGCTTGAATCTGTGTTATTCAAGATCATCATGTAGGAGATATTAATAACCTTTTCTATTGTCATACGAAAGGATATTGGCCAGTTCCGGAATTCAGATGTCTTTGCTTAATATTACCAATGGAATTTCTTTTTGTTGAAGGTTTTGTAAAGAAAGCAAGATAATGTGAAAGAAATAGAACCCAAAGAATGAACAATGCCTGTTAAACAGGAAATAAATATTTTATGATGTATCGTTATGTGGACTGCTTAAATGGCACCCCACGCCAATATTCTTGCCTGGAGAATCCCATGGATGGAGGAGCCTGGAGGGCTACAGTCCACGGGGTCACAAAGAGTTGGACACGACTGAGTGACTTCACTTTCACTTTCTTCACTTCCAGACCGCTGTTCATTTCCTTCTTACCAGGATTCAAGGGACCCTCTATTTTTATGCAAACTACAATGTAGTCACTACTTTGATCCTACTTTTCAGAGCTTTACTCCATTGAAATCTAATTCCGTGGTAGTCATCAACGTTTCTCAAGTATATCTAGCTTTCTTCCATTGAAATACATGATGGAATTGTACTTCTTGACTCTTTTGTGGTTAGCAGGGAGGGACATTATGACTTTAAAGGGACAGAGTGGTCAATTCTGACCAAAGAGGAGAAGTGACATGTGCCACTTCCAGGAGGAATTTCTGATTTCCTGTAAGGAATTTTATAGAGTGTTGTTTTCCCTTTGGGATGGCTACTGGATTGGCAACATTCAAGATGGTGACTTTTCCATCAGACTGTGTCTTTCAGTGAGGAAAGATCCCCCTTCCAGACCCATGATGAATATGTAGTGTAAGAAATGAATCTTCATTTTTCAAGCTATTAAGAATTGGGAGATTGTCATTGTAGCCTCATCTAGCCTTTATTGGTTGATAGCCATGCATGCATGTTTGCTAAGTCGCTTCAGCCATGTCCAACTGTGCAACCCTATGGACTGTAACCCACCAGGCCCCTCTGTCCATGGGATTCTCCAGTCAAGAATACTGGAGTATATTTCCATGCCCTATTCCAGGGGATCTTACCAACCCAGGGATCGAACCTGCATCTCTCACATCTCATACATTTGCAGGTAGGTCCTTTTCCACTAGTGCCACCTGGGAAGTCTGACTGACATCCATGCAGTGTGATATTTCATACTGCTAGCTACAGTTTTTCATCATATAAATCATGTCATGTGCTTGCATGCACAATCACCAAGTCGTGTTCAACTCTTTGTGATCTCATGAACTGTAGGCCGCCAAGTTCCTCTGTCTATGGGATTTTCCCAGCAAGAAGACTGACGTGAGTTGCCATTTCCTCCTCCAGAGGATCCTCCTGATCTTGGGATCAAAGCCGAGTCTTCTACATTGCAGGCAAATTCTTTACTACTGAACCACCTGGGAAGCCCCAGAGAGGTCATATGTATATACTAATTCTGAAATGATCTCAATCTCTGCTGTTCTTGTGTCAAGTTCAGCTTTTAAAGGACAGAGAACTGCTGTCAGACATAGCAACCTACCAAGGGAATTCATTGCTCAAGGATTTTAGTTACTACTTATCATCACATGGATGTATCAGTTTGGCTCAGTTGCTCAGTCATGTCTGACTCTTTGCAGCCCCATAGACTGCAGCACACCTGGCTTCCCTATCCAACACCATCTCCTGGAGCTTGCTCAAACTAATGTCCATTGAGTCAGTGATTCCTCCAGCCATTTCATCCTCTGTTAACCCTGTCTCATCCTGCCTTCAATCTTTTGCAGCATTGGGGTCTTTTCCAGTGAGTCAGCTCTTCACATTAGGTGGCAAAAGTATTGGAGCTTCAGCTTCAGCATCTGTCCTTCCAATGAATATTCAGGACTGATTTCCTTTAGGATGGACTGGTTTGATCTCCCTGCAGTCCAAGGGACTCAAGAGTCTTCTCTAACACCACAGTTTAAAAGCATATGTTCTTCAACGCTCAGCTCTCTTTATGATCCAACTCTCACATCCATCTGTACATGACTACTGGAAAAACCATAGCTTTGACCAGATGGACCTTTCTTGGCAAAGTAATGTCCCTACTTTTTAATATGCTGTCTAGTTTGGTCATAGCTTTTCTTCCGAGGAGCAAGTGTCTTTTAATTTCATGACTGCTGTCACCATCTGCAGTGATTTTGGAGCCTAAGAAAATAAAATCTATCACTGTTTTCAATGTTTCCCCATCTATTTGCCATGAACTCATGGGACCAAATGCCATAATCTTAGTTATCTGAATGTTGAGTTTTAAGCCAGCTTTTTCGATGTATGCATAGATGTATATAGATGCACAAAAGGCTAGCTATATGAGTGAGAACATATATTGCCCTCTAAAATCATGCTCCCTTCAAAATCCCACAGCTTTGATTGTGAATGTTTTTAGGCCTTGATGTTATGCAAGTGATAAATGGAAAGTGTTTGGACTGAGTATTTTCTGGGAGATGCTTCCATTCCTTGGAAGTCTTTCATCTTTTATTATCACTCACATGAATAAGTGAACTTTGGTTGTAATTGCTGGTTGTGGCTGTTTTATATCAATACAAAAGTGAGTTACATACATACATAATGTAGCCTGAACAATATTGAAAGGAATTTTAAGACCATCCTGTCTTCTTTGCCTGTGTAAAATCTAGCAATTATCTCTTACAAGCTATCTTGTTATTCCTTTAAACATCCCCAAAGCACTGAAAAAAATCATTATATACATTAGTGGCATATGTAATGGTGACATCATTGAGGTACTAGAGTGATTGCTTCTGTTGGGAGGAAAAGTCTTGGATTCCACAGAGCTGATGCTTCTATCAAATCTGACCTTGATAGAGAAAAAACAAGGGTGCAGTGATTACTTCACAGGGTTACAAACAGTCACAGTAAGTGGAAAGAAAAGGGGCTATGGTTCGTAAGGAGAAGGAAAAAAGGTCAATGCTGCCTACATATATTGCATAATTTCATGGAATAATTTCTAATAAGCGTTTGGAAGTGTCATTTATGTAATCAGTGAAAATGAAATATGAACCCCAACAAAACCAAAATGATATAGATAGGTATAGATATAAAAATCTAGATTATTGATATATAAGAGGAGATTTCAGGGGGAAAATTTACTTATGCAATTACAGAGGCACCAGATATGCCATGATGTGGCCATGCCATTTACAAGCTGAAAAAATCAGGAAAGTTGCGGTATAATTTAGTCCAAGGTCAAAGGCCTAAAGACCAGGGGAGATGATGATATAGGTCCCAGTCTGAAGCCTGAGAAAGCCTGAAGGCCTGAGAAGGGAGGGGAGTACATTACCAGCTATTGGTGTAAATTCCAGGATCCAAAGGCCTGAAATCAACCAGGAGTTCCCGTGAGTGGGGACAGAAGATGGATGTCCCAGCTCCAGCAGAATGAGCATGTACCTTTCCTCTGCATTTTTGTTCTTTTTGAGTCCTTAATGGATTGGATGACGCCTGTCTGCATTGTTTAGGGTAGATTTTCTTTGCTCATTTTGTAGATTCAAGAGCCAATTTCTTCCAGAAACGCCCTCACAGACCTCCAGAAATCACGTTCTGCCAACTATCTGGGCATTCCGCAGCCCTGTGAAGTTGACATAAAACTAAAACTGTCCTAAACACCATCCTTGAAATGCTAATCATGAAATCCCTTCCTATGGGGGCTGCTAGTTCTTCTTCTCTTGGTAGCAATGTTAGCGTCTCTTCCACTGTCTTCTGCAACTGCAAAATTATACCTTCAGCTCCTTGCAGTCTCAATGAACTCCTCTCACCATGCTTTTCATACAGGAACTTTGTTCACATGCCTCCTAGCTAGCACACGATGGGTTTCTCCACCATTATTAAGAATTATGGCTATGATTCCTGGAGTGTTTCTAAGTTTTGCGTAGTCCATTTGAGAATTAATGATTTTTTTATATATTAGCATCTTTTATTTTATCTCCAGTTGTTTACCATAATGAATCAAACAGCCAACTCTTTGGCAAAATACTGACCTTTAGTGGTGACCACACGTTTCTCTACAAGGAGATCTATGGGGAAACAAATCTGATAAAATTCCACCAAATTATTTTTGTTTTTATTTCATTTTTGTTAATTATATGAGTCACCACTACCCAATTGTGGGGATAGTGTTTTATTTATGCAGTTGTTTTGTTTGGAATAAATCATGTAATGTATTATATAAAGAGATGGATAATAATTTGGGCAAGTAATAAAATTAAAATTTTTGTCTATATTATTTTTGAGTATTTAAAAGCTAGCAGGATTCTACAGTGACTGATTCTTAGATTACTAGGGTTTGTGGCGAAACTTTTGGTATCTTCTAATCCATCTCCTTCATGTAGTTAATATCTGTCTGGTTTATTTATTTATTTTTTTTCTGCCAACATATGCTTGCATTTTCTCTTCTGATAGCACCTGGACTTTGAATTGTATTTGTGAGCATGCGACTCGGTCAAGCCAAAGTTCCCATGTCTCATCTTGGTTGTTGTTGTTAGTTCAGGAGCTGATGTGGGTTCAGGTTGGGTGAGTGAAACCTTAGGATTGCCAGCTCTAGGACCTTTGCTGAAACTACTGGGAAATGTTCTCTCATTCCACTGTTGTTACACCAGGTAGAATGTCAGCTGAAGTTTCCACAGGCCGTTTTTACATCCTGTTGAGAAGGGCCTCTCTGAAAAGGAAGTTCATACATAGGACGATGAGTGAGGGGTGAAGAGAGACAGTTCAGTAGTGTCCTGCTTAAGCACCTAGTTGCAGGCTTTCCTGGAGTATATGATCTAGAAATTTTGATTATGTGAGGTAATCCAATTTTTAGAATCTAAAATACTTTGAATTGAGTTTCTATAACTTACAAGTGCAAGGAGCCCAATTTATATACTTTGTTATGTATAAAAGAAACTATGACCAGAAAAGTACTGTGATTTGCTTTAGATTCACAAGCCTGAATCAGAATCGGAAACTGAATCCCATCAATCCAGAGCCTTTCCATTCACACCCTTCCTCTTTAGAAGGGGACTGGTAGAGCCCCAGTTTGGGGAGCTGACAATTTTCCATCAAGTCCTATGTTTGTTTTCCATCACTGACTATATTAGCCTCCTTGTGTCACACGCAGAATTAAGTTCCCAATCATTCATGCTTCTGATATAGAAGGCAATAGACTGACAGATTCAGAAGGAATAAAAAGATGTCTTTTACTTCTGGATATTTGTCTTGTCAGAAATAAATAAGGCTGAGCTTTGATAAGGTGCCTTGTAAATAATTTTTAGACGGAATATACAGAACGCTCACTCTGCCAAGGCTGTGGCAGCTGTTATAAATTGAGAGGGCATGCTTTCTCTTATCTAAATGAATTTGAAAAGTTGAATATTTAATCTTTCTTCCAATATGAAGACTTTCAAAACTCTCCCTTCTATTCCAAAGTAAGGGTGTTCTGTATGCCTTATTTTGATGGGAATCTTACCCCTACATTGGTCTAATTCTAAATTTAGGAGAACATAAGACATTGCCCTCTAGGTAAAATACATAGGAGGCACAACTCAAGCAATTCTTTAGTTTTCCCATGTGGCCATATAGCTATATAGATATTTAGTAGTTTCAGTCAACCCTCAGGCCAACTCAGGGGAGAAAAAAATCACTCTTTGCTGCTTTAGAAACTGGTCTTGACTTGAAGATACTATAGTTCAGTTGCTAAGTCGTGTCTAACTCTTTATTTCCCTGTGGACTGCAGTACACCAGACTCCTCTATTCATGGGATTTCCCAGGCAAAAATATTAGAGTCCGTTGCTGTTCCCTTCTCCATGACTTGGAGAGAACTTTTGCTGAAGATTCTTGTTGCTGAATTTCTGATCTGTCAGAATACCTGGGAGGGGGGGCACTCATAATATTACAGTGAATTTATGTTAGTTTGCTGGTAAACAAAGTTTGCTCAGAAATGCAGTGTGACATTTCCTGCCATCTTTCTGCTTTTATGGAACCATAGTCTTAAAGGTGGCATCAGGATGACATCAGTGTGAAAGGAACTAGTTGCCTGTGAACCCAGAAAAAGTGCAGCAAGCCTGAAAACAACAAAAACCAAAAACAAGCAAGAATAATGAAAAGATGAAACAGAAAACCAAAGCAACTAAAAACCCCAGACAGCTAAAAACAAACCTACAATACAAAAATTCCAATTTTAAGAATTTATGTTTCCCAACCCGTGAGTTAGTAGATGGAAGGCAGAGATGATTGGCACAGGGCGACCGGGGCACACAGCATGAACTTCACCACAGGGAAACGTGGCACACAGCCCGGGCCTCGGTGCAGGGTGACCANTCCAATTTTAAGAATTTATGTTTCCCAACCCGTGAGTTAGTAGATGGAAGGCAGAGATGATTTTCATTATAAGAATTTTTCTTATGAAATAAGACTTCTGTTGTTATTTCAAATGCCATTCAAATGCTGTTCAAGATTGATACTATTAGTCTCTGTTTTTTTTTTAAAGCAGGGCCGGGGCTGTTCTCTTTTGATAGAAATTTTTTTTATGGGGGTGGTTTCTTTCTTTGTGGACTAATACATAAATCTCATTTTCTAAATTTGATGTGATACTTGAGAGCTAATGGTTGGCTGGTAAGAGTTACCTGGGAAAGGAGTTGGTCTGTCATTCAGATTAGCTGGTTGCAGGTGTGGAAGGCAGATGGAGATCTAGCCACATTGCAGGCAGACTTGGTAATCTGTTGACCTGAGGGCTAATCTGTTGACCTGAGATCTTTAGGAGATCAAAAGATACCTTTAAGTCCACAGATGGAACTAAGTCTTTCAATACAGTTCCTTCACATTTCTCCTGTTTTCTGCATTCTTACCGTCTTCTCACTAACATGGGAATAAGAGAACAGCAGCTTTAAGAGGAACCTAGTGCCATTTGAACTCTGCAGAACTAGGGAAAAAAGAGAGTGGTTCCATCGATTTTAGAGTCTTGGAGTCATGGAAATAAGTGTCCCTGGGTTGGACACTTTCTCTGAGATCACTCAGTAGGAGGGTGGAATTCAGAGTAGTTTACATTCATTAAACCCAGTTACTCGATTAGAGATGAAGAAGTGTTGAAATGTGTGTATGTGTGTGTCTGAGAGAGAAAGAGAAAGAGAATTTGTGTTTTATGATATGCAGTGAAGGAATTTTGAGAGGGAACACCCCCAGGCCTCTTAAAATACAGGTTCCATGTATCATTTAATGAATGGTACTCAGTCAGCCCAAATACTTGTGAGAAGCATTTCTTTTTCTTTAGAAAGTTCATGATGGTGCTCTAAAACATGAAATCACTCTGAAAAGTTATGAGTGAGTGAGTGCTAGGTCATGTCTGACTCTTTGTAACCCCATGGACTGTAACCCACCAGGCTCCTCTGTCCATGGGATTCTCCAGGCAAGAATAGTGAGTGGGTTACCATTTCCTACTCCAGGGGATTTTCCTGACCAAGGGATTGAACCCATGTCTCTTATGTTGGCAGGCAGATTCTTTACCACTGAGCTACCTGGGAAGCCACTGAAAAGTTATTTTTGTTGTTCAGTTGCTTAGTTGTGTCCGACTCTTTGCAACCCCATAGACTGCAGCACGCTAGGCTTCCCTGTCTATCACTGTCTCCTGGAGTTTGCTCAAATTTATGTCCATTGAAAAGGTATTGATATTCCTAATTAAAGAGGTAGGAAACTGATGTTTGTTTCTGATTGCATCTTTGTCACTGATTGCCTCGATCAATAAGCCATATCAGAAACTTCACTCATATCCAAAGATTTATCTTTTGTACTTTGGCCCTTCGGAAAGAGCAGACCCTCAAATACACAACACCAAGCCTCAAACAGGACAGACAGAAGGAAATGTTTCTGAGATTTCTGAGCAAGGAATAGCATGGATCAATTTTATGATGCCTGCCAAGTAGATTTGCTCAGTGTGACACATCACTTTTCCAGGAAACTGTTGAGCTAAGAGATGCTTTGGAGAGTGCAGGAGGCAAAGTCTGTGGCTTACAATGAAATCAGTTGATCATTCAGGCTCTAAAGGTTTAATGAGATCTTTCGAATGCCTTTCTTTGCTTTGGGCACAGTGTTGTCGAAAATTATCTTCAGCTGTTTGCTGATAGATGCAGGTCTTTGTTATTTCTGTGTAGCTGGCATCATGGCAAATTGGGAAACTGAATTGCTCTAGTAATTTAACATTTTGGCCCACAGTTAGACACCTGCTTTCTCCTGACATTAGGATCATCTCTCTTTCTCTTTGGGTCTTTCTGCCAGCCCTCTCTTTGTCTTCTCTTTTTTGTCAAGTTTTCTCTCAAGATGTCCATAAAGAACTAGAATTTTGGAAGGACAAAGTTTGCTCAATTTGACAAGAAGGACACCTTGGCAAAAATATAGGCTCTGTATTTTGCAGATGTTTCAGAGTCCAATTATAGAGCAAGGGAAAAAAAATAGATGAAACAGAAGTGCTCAGCAGTGGAACACGCTAACCTCGATGATTTGAGTTCTCCTGCTCCTGGAAGTTTAAAGACAGTAAGTGGAGCATAGCGGTGGACAGCATGGATTTGGGAGACTGCCCTGTTTTGAAACCCTGGCTCTACCCCAGGACAACTGTTCACCTCAGGAAGGTGAATGCTCATTTGTAAAACGGGGACAGTAATACCTATCTTACAGTGTGAGTATTAAAATACTGTAAGTAAAGATCTTTATAAAATGACACACAGTAGGAGCTATATGTAATTGTAGAAATTAGAAATACTGTAGGAAGAGTCTGGCTTAAGCAGCCAAACATATTTCAGTCTACATTCTGCTGTTCTTCTAGGAAATAATTATCTTAGGGGATGGTTCAGTGTGTAAAGAATCTGCCTGCAATACAGGAGATTCAGGAGACGTGGGTTCGATCCCTGGGTCGGGGAGATCCCCTGGAGGGGGAAACGGCAATACACTCCAGTATTCTAGCTTGAAAAGTCCCATGGACAGAGGAACCTGGTGGGCTACAGTCCATGGGGTCACAAAGAGCCAGACACAACTGAGCGTGGAGCATAGGCATATGTCCTTCTTGTATTGATTTTCATCATTCTGTCTCAAGAGTTTCCTCTAAGACCCTGTGGTAGTACCGTGTCATTACTTGGCTAATCAATGGTTATCTTTTGTTTTGTTTTGTTTTGTTTTGGTAGGAGTTAGCTACTTAAACTCTGAGAGTTAGAAAGTGTCAAGAACTGAGTGAGGTAGTACTGTGGAGTATTATATACACCACTCCAATTCTGCCATTAAATTTTACTAAACTTGCTTCATCACATATCTATTTATCCATCAATTCTGATATATTATAATGTAAGTTACAGATATTAGTACCTTTTATCCCTAAATATGTTGGCTTCCCTGATAGCTCAGCTGGTGAAGAATCTGCCTGCAAAGCAGGAGATCCTAGTTCAATTCCCGGGTCGGGAAGATCCTCTGGAGACGAGATGGGCCACCCACTCCAGTATCCATGGGCTTTCCTGGTGGCTCAGACAGTAAAGAATCCACCTGCAATGCGGGAGACCTGGGTTCAGTCCCTGGGTTGGGAAGATCCACTGGAGGAGGGCATGGCAACCCACTCCAGTATTCTTGTCTGGAGAATCCCCATGGACAGAGGAGCCTGGCAGGCTACAGTCCATGGGTTCACAAAGCGGCAGACACAACCGAGCAGCTAAACACACACACATCTATATAATTACTTATAGCTTAATTTTTTACCATGCTTTTATTAGACAAAATTTACATAATTAAATATACTTAGTGAAATGTATAAGGCCCAACTGTAAGTGTATGACTTTTGACAAATGCAGACACCTGTATGCTGCTGCTGCTAAGTCGCTTCAGTCGTGTCCGACTCTGTGCGACCCCATAGACGGCAGCCTACCAGGCTCCGCCATCCCTGGGATTCTCCAGGCAAGAACACTGGAGTGGGTTGCCATTTCCTTCTCCAATGCATGAAAGTGAAAAGTGAAAGTGAAGTCGTTCAGTCGTGTCCGACTCTTAGTGACCCCATGGACTGTAGCTCACAAGGCTCCTCCATCCATGGGATTTTCCAGGCCAAGAGTACTGCAGTGGGGTGCCATTGCCTTCTCCGAGACACCTGTATAGCCCAAACCAAATCAAGAAAGAGAGCGTTGCCACAATCCTAGCAAGTTTCCTCACGCTGCTTTCTAGTGTTGAGTTTACCACTAGTGGCAATCCCTATATTGATGTTTTGTTACCATATTTTAGTTTTACCTGTTCTAGAACTTTATATCAAAGCCTATGGTATGTACTCTTTTGTGAGGGAATCCTTTCATTCAGCATAATAATACATTGTTACCAGTGAGTAGTATTTTATTCTTTTATAAAACTCTATTCTCCTGTTGATAAACATCTGGACTGTTTCCAGTTTGGGGCTATTACAAATCTATGAAATTTCCTCTACATGACATTTTGTAGACCTAATGCTTTCATATCCCTTTAGTAAATGCTTATAGTTTTTAAGAATTACAGTTAATGTACTTTCTTTTCAATAACTACTGTATTGGTCTTTTAGCTATTTCGGTGGATGTGTAGTCATATCTCATTTGTGGCTTTAAGATGCATTTCTATGAAGAATGATTATATGGAGCAGTTTTTAGGTGCTTTCTACCCACTTGGTATCTTTTCCAAAGTATCTGTTCAAGACTTTTGTTCATTTCTGAATTGGGTTATTTGCCTTTTATTACTGAGTTGTGAAAGTTCCTCATGCATCCTCAAAACCAATCATTTGTCAGATACTGTACATATTTTGTGAATATTTTTTCCCACTTTGTTGCTTGGCTGTTTATTTACTTAAGAGTGTCTTTTAAAAAATGTTTATTTATTTACTCATTTGGCTGTGCCAGGTCTTAATTGCAGCATGTGGGATCTAATTCCATGACCAGGGATTGAACCCAGGCCCCCCTACATTGGGAGCATGGAGTCTTAGCCCCTGGATAAGCAGGGAAATCCCTATAATGGTGTCCTTTGATGAGCACATGTTTCTAATTTTGATGAAATATAAAAATCAGGTTTTTTTTCTTTTGTGGTTATTGCTTTCTGTCTGCTGTTGATGAGATATTTCCTAACTTCATGTGGTAGTCCTACTTTCTTAGATGCTTTCAAATTTTAGCATCTGTAGTTAGATATATATTACAGCCCCATTTTTTGCATATAATATGAAGTAGAGGTCAAAGTTTAGCTTTTCTCTATGAATATACAGTTGTTTAAGTAACATCATTTGTTACTTTGATTTCTTCATGAATTTCTTTGGTGCCTTTGTGAAAAAATTCAAAGGGTCATGTAAAGGTGGGCCTACTTCTAGACTCTCTGTTTAGTTCTGTTGGCTATATGGTCAATCCCATACCAATACCATATTGTCCTGAAACTTCTAGTAAGTCGGTGTCAGGCAGTTTTTATGTTCCAGTTTTATTCTTTCTTTTCAAGCTTGCTTTTGCTCAACTATGCCATTTCCTATTTCCATATAAATTTTTAAACTGACTTGTCTATTTCTACAAAAGTCCTAGTGGAATTCTAATCAGGATTGCATTGACTTTATAGATTATTTTGGTGAGAACTGACATCTAAGCACTGTTGAATATCCCAATCCCTAGGTGTAGTATCTCTCTCTGTTTGTTTAGGTCTTCTTTAGTCACTCTGAGCAGGGTAGTGGAGTCTTCATTGCAGAAGTCGAAGAGGTTTGTTTGTTAAATTTGTTTCCTAGTATGTATGCTATATTTTTTATGCTTTATAGATGAATATTTTCTTATAATTTTTCAGTTGATACCACTAGTATTCAAAAAAATATAATTGACTTTAACATATCCTGCAACCTTTCTAAGTTTAGTTGTTCATTCTAACAGTTGTTTTGTACATTCCTTAGAATTTTCCATATAAGCAGTCTGTGAATAAAGATAGCTGCCCTCTTCTTTTATGGTCTTTATTTCTTTCTCTTGCCTTACTGCACTGTTAGGACATCCAGGAAAGTGCTGAATAAATATATCAGCAGTGGCCAACCTTACGTTATTCTAAGTTTCAGAAAAATCCTTAAATATTTCACCTTTAAGTGTGGTTTTAGCTCTAGGTTTATCAGGGATATCCTTCATGAGATTTAGGAAGTTCTTTTATATTTCCAGTTGTTCAGAAGTTTCTGTTTTGAAAAGTGAAAATGTTAGTCACTCAGTTGTGTCCGACTCTTGCAACCCCATGGACTGTAGCCTGCCAGGCTTCTCTGTCCATGGGATTCTCCAGGCAAGAATACTGGAGTGGGTTACCATTTTCTTTTCCAGGGAATCTTCCTGACCTAGGAATTGAATCCGGGCATCCTGCATTGCAGGCAGATTCTTTACGGACTAAGCTATTCATGCCAATGTTTTTCCTACATCTTTTGAGTTAGCTGTATGCATTTTTTCCTTATTCTATTAATATGGTGAATTACAGTTATAGATTTTTGAATGTTAAAAGTGCCAAAGATTTCTGAAACAAATCCTCCTTGGTAATGATCCAATACCATTTTAATGTATTTCTAGAGTTGAAAATATAAAAGATTTTGGGGTACCTGAATATAAAATTTTTCTCATTTATAAAACTGCTTTAAAATACTTGAATAGCTCAACAAAATAATACCAATTTGTCATGGGGTTTCTGATATATGTAGAAGTAAAATATGGCAGTAGTTCAAAGAATTGTGCAGATGAATTTATAATCTCATAGCAGTCATATATTTTACATGATTTATTATAATATCATTTGAAGTAAAACTGAGGCATATTAAAGATGCANTACCAATTTGTCATGGGGTTTCTGATATATGTAGAAGTAAAATATGGCAGTAGTTCAAAGAATTGTGCAGATGAATTTATAATCTCATAGCAGTCATATATTTTACATGATTTATTATAATATCATTTGAAGTAAAACTGAGGCATATTAAAGATGCATATTGTAAAATGTAGCATAATGACTGAAACATAAAGCAAAGATATAAGGCAAATTAGGGAGTGATGGGGAGAAATAGAATTGTATGCAACCCAAAAGAAAACAGTAAAATAGAAGAAAAGAAACCAAAAAAAAAAAAAACAGGGTGAAATAGAAGGCAAATAACAAAAGAGCTGATTTAAACCCAATGATATTGATAATTATAATGCATGTACATAGTCAAAACATGCCAATTAAAAAGGTCATCAAACTTGATAGAAAAGACCCAACTTCTGATCTCCATGAAAACCCATTCTACCACCATGATACTATATGATAATTTTTACTTTAAGCAGCCATAAGTATTTTAAAGAAAGTAAGGGGAAATTTGGTTTCCTTTGATTACAACTTCAACTTAATGAAATCTCAGCGAAATTTTTCTTCCATGGTTCATTTCTGTGTCCTGTTGAAGAAACACATGCCTGTCTCCAAGAGGTACACTGTATTAGAGCAGAAGCCGCATTTTCTGATTGCAGGGCTAGTAATAGCATCACTACATCATGGTGAAAATCTGCCCACGGGAGTGCTGTGTTCATTGTCAAGACCCGCACAAATGCATTTAACATGTAGGTTCTTTTTTAGAGGTCCCTGGAACACAGTCATTGCAGGAAGTACTTTCCAGTCGCTGGTCTCCAGGAGGTTAGGAGTTGTGCGCTAGCAGCTGGGCATTCCTGCCATGGGAAGAATTCCAGCCCAGGTGTCTGGCTTACGAGGGCCTGCAGCCGTTTTTGCCTGCCAGAGGAGTGCCTCCAATGGCAGGTGCTCAAAGATGACCACTTGGCTCTCTCCACTTCCAGTCCTGTTCCCCACGGTCTCAACAGTTTCATCAAACATGTGTTAACACATAATATGCACATGAATGTGTAAAGCACAAGCTCGGGTTAATGTACCCTCCTCCATCAGAGGAGTGAATGTTAGCTGGAGCTAGAAATAGGACACTGGAGGAGGTGCAAGGAGAGAGTAAATGGAGCAAAACCTTCCGTGTACAGCATGTACATGGCTCTAGAGTGGACTGGGGGTATCAGTGTTTGGTTTTTCCAAATCCCAACCTGACGGAGAAATGAGTTTCAATTCTCCCCCACCCCCCATTTAGCTACACTCACTTTTTAAAGTAAAATTTTGTGCAGAACAGTATTAACAGATAAAATTCCAGCACCATCTCTGTAAAGCAATAGTGAGTAAAGTTAAGTAAGGTAAATGACTTAACGGTCTACTCTTTACCCTCCGTGGAAACCTTGAACACCATCTAAAAGGATAGCAAATGTAATTTGTTGTCAAGGTTGGGAAAGAAACCCAGTCAAATCTACACTATGTGATGCTAATTTACCTGGATAAAGAACTACAATATAAGTGTGATATTTCTAGAGAAGATTGATAAATTTAGCCATGTAATAGTCTAAAATTGTGTAATGGCAAAAACAAAACTAAAATGGAATAACAATCTAGGAAAATAGATTTTCAACATCTAAGGCACATGAATAACTCCCTTAGTTCACTAAGTGCTCAGACAAACCAGTCACAAAAAGAGTGACAACCTTAAAAAAAACATAAGAGGAAAGCATAGGGACATAAGCTTATAGAAAAAAATAAACACACATATTACAAAAGCTCAAAATATGAAATGAAGGTCACCTTCATCACAATAAAGAAAATGCATATCCAAACAACAATGAGATGCATTCCTCCTTTTGCATATCAGATGGGAAAATATAAAATGCTTGATTTTGTCCAGAACTAGTGGTGAGAGCATGAATAAAGGGAATCTTCATACTTTTTGCTGAGAGAGAATGGGTGCAACCTTTTTGGAGGGAAAGCTAACATTATTAATGAAGATAAAAATGACCTAGAAGTTCCTTTGCTAGGAATTTACTCTGTGGTTATACTTACAAACAATTCACCAAGACCTATCTCTTAGGAGAGAGTGGGTATCTCTTCTATGTTGTGATGTTTTCTCCCATGTTGGAGGGACGTATGCCAACATGAGACTATCAGTTCAGTTCAATTCAGTCGCTCAGTCTTGTTTGACTCTTTGTGACCCCAGGGACTGCAGCACACCAGGCTTCCCTGTCCATCACCAACTCCCAGAGCTTTCTCAGACTCATGTCCATCAAGTTGGTGATGCCATCCAATCATCTCATCCTCTGTCGTCCCCTTCTCCCCATTCCTCCACTCTTTCTGAGCATCAGGGTCTTTTCTAATGAGTCAATTCTTTGCATCAGGTGGTCAAAGCCTTTCATTACCCCCATCATTCATTCTTCCCAAGAGGTGTAGGAATGACATACCTGATTTGTGAGCTCGGAAGGAGAAACAGACATTTGCACCGCTGCTCATCCTCTTGCCCTTCTTTAGGGAACTTCCTGTCTGCAGGGAATACATATTTCACTTGCTCCTCCAGGCTATAGTTCTGGAGTGTGTGTGGGTGTGTGTATGTGTAAATATCAATAAGTCTTTGAATTCTGCATTGAATTTTAAGCCACATCTGCAATGTTTTTAGTAATGGAAGCAGTATTTTGGTCTCTGTATGCCTTAGTCTTTCTTTTTCTCTCATATTTGAGAACTATGGTAAAACAAAAGGGATAAGCCTTGAGAAATATGAAAAGCTATGGCTTTTCCTGTAGTCATGTATGGATGTGAGAGTATGACTATAAAGAAAGCTGAACACCAAAGAATTGATGCTTTTGAACTGTGGTGTTGGAGAAGATTCTTGAGNGGATAAGCCTTGAGAAATATGAAAAGCTATGGCTTTTCCTGTAGTCATGTATGGATGTGAGAGTATGACTATAAAGAAAGCTGAACACCAAAGAATTGATGCTTTTGAACTGTGGTGTTGGAGAAGATTCTTGAGAGTCCCTTAGACTGCAAGGAGATCCAAGCAGTCCATCTTAAAGGAAATCAGTCCTGAATATTCATTGGAAGGACTGATGCTAACGCTAAAACTCCAATACTTTGTCAACCTGATGCAAAAAATGACTCATTTGAAAAGACTCTGATGCTGGAAAAGATTGAAGGCAGAGGGAGAAGGGGAAAACAGAGGATAAGACTGTTGGATGGCATCACCAACTCGATGGATGTGAGTTTGAGTAAGCTCTGGGAGTTGGTGATGGACAGGGGGCCTGGTGTGCTGCAGTCCATGGGGTTGCAAAGAGTCAGACATGGCTGAGTAACTGAACTGAATATGAAAGTAATGGAATTTCAGATATAAAGGGAACCATAGAGGTTTTTACCTTGGCAGATTGATGCGACATTATGTGGGGTAATATGCTGCCTTTCTAGAATCCTGTTCTGTTTTTAACTCCTGCAATTGGGATCCCGAGATTTTTAATACTTATTTTTATTATTAATACTTTTATTATTATATTTTTATTAATAATAAAATTATTATTATTATCATTTTGTTATTTTTTAATACTTTTTTTAAACTTTTTATTTGTATTGGCCTATTATACAGAGTGAAGTAAGCCAGAAAGAAAAACACCAATATAGTATACTGACACATATATGGAANTGTGGTGGATTCATGTAAATGTATGGCAAAACCAATGCAGTATTGTAAAGTAGAATAAAGTAAAAATATAAAAAATAAAATAAATACTTTTTATTATTATATTTTTATTAATAATAAAATAATTATTATTTTGTTATTTTTTAATACTTTTTTAAAACTTTTTATTTGTATTGAGGTATAGCCAGTTAACAGACAACATTGTGATAGTTTCAGGTGAACAGCGAAGGCACTCAGCTATACATACATGTGTGTCCATTCTCCCCCAAACTCTCCTCCCATCTAAGCTGCCACATAACGTTGAGCAGAGTTCCATGTGGTATGCGGTAAGACTTGTCATTTATCCATTTTAAATATAGTAGTGTGTACATCAAATGGTATTTTGACTTTAGCAAGATAACCAGCTTTTGACATCTTTGTCCTCTAGCTAATGGCTATTTTTTTATGTGCCACACCAGCCTCATGCAGACATTCAAGGGCATTAGGGAAGACACAGGTCTTAGAGAACATATGTAGCTCTGTGCCTACAGTCCTCCAGGGAGCTAGTTCTACCTATGAGGGATCATCTTTGTGATAAACTTTAACTCTCAACTTTGCCAACATCAGTTGAGCATCTATTTGGATTCTAATGATCCGTGAAGGATCAGTGGGATAAGAATACAGTGGACTTGGTTGCTATGCAGATAATAAATTAACACACAGCAGAAACTCTTATTGATTCAGTTATTTATGTGCCTGATGCAGAAGAAAAAATAGAGCCTATTCTCTGACATCCCTCATCTTCTCCTCTGATCAGGGCACACTTTATTCTCCCATTATCTATGTCGATGACTTGTCAGAGCAAATAAAGATAAGGCAACCCCACCATAATTCTGTGTCAGTGCCTCTGCTCTCTGTGTAACTGTCCTCGCCCTGCTCTGTCCATTAAGACCTCTTATATACCTCACGGCCCAGGGGTTGTCCAACTTCTTCCTTGAAGTCATTCTTGATTGTTTATACTTGTCTTCTTCTATGAACTTAGAACTTCATATCAAATGGTCTTGTAATTTTTTTTTAACTAATGTTTCTAATGAGTTGGCTTTAATTTATTATAGACTCAGACACCTTGAGGGTAGCATTTTACTTGTACCTCTTACCCTTTCTCTCTGCCAATACATCACAGTGTTCTAAAAGTATTCTATGATTATTGAGTAGTTTATAATTTTCTAATTTAACAGATTATGAATCTGATTTTTTATTAATATTTGAAAAGTTAAAATAATTTCCCTAACCATCAGCAGGAACCATTTTAACTTTATTATCTAACTTTCTTTCTATGCTGATCTTGCAGATCTACATTGTAGATAGCATTCTGAATTCTGCTTTTTTCCCCTTACCATATAGCATCATGAATAAGTCCATGCAGCTATACAGTCATCAAAATGATCATTTTTATTTGTTGCATTATATTCTAGCTTATTGAAGGACCATAATTATCATGTGCTTTCCTTTTGTTGGACATAAAGATTATTTACAGTTTTTTGCTGTATTGTGAAACTGACATTGTAGAGCTGACAACTTAGGACTTCCCAGGTGGCATGAATGGTAAGGAATCCACCCACCACTGCAAGAGACATGGGTTTGATCCCTGGGATGGAAAGATCCCCGGAATAGGAAATGGCAACCCACTCCAATATTCTTGCCTGGAAAATTCCATGGACAGAGGGACCTGGCAGGCTACAGTTCATGGGGTTGCAGAGAGTTGGACACAGCTGAGCACACGCACACACACTCAGAATTGACACTGTCAAATGTGTAGCTTTGGGGGTTTTGTTATATTTTGAAGATAAGTCCCCAGGATGTTAATGTGATTCCTAATAGGTGTCAATAATTGAATGTCATTGATTTTGTCCCCCAAAACTTTTGAGTAACTTCACGGGGTGAGTCACTATAAAATCTTCTCATTTTCTTTTAGTTAACAAGATCCACAAAGAATATTTATGCTTATGAAATCACTTTCTCCTCAATATCCAGCTTCTCTGGGACGTGTGGAGGCACTGGGATTAAAGTCTGCCNACTGTAGATAGCATTCTGAATTCTGCTTTTTTCCCCTTACCATATAGCATCATGAATAAGTCCATGCAGCTATACAGTCATCAAAATGATCATTTTTATTTGTTGCATTATATTCTAGCTTATTGAAGGACCATAATTATCATGTGCTTTCCTTTTGTTGGACATAAAGATTATTTACAGTTTTTTGCTGTATTGTAAAACTGACATTGTAGAGCTAACAACTTAGGACTTCCCAGGTGGCATGAATGGTAAGGAATCCACCCACCACTGCAAGAGACATGGGTTTGATCCCTGGGATGGAAAGATCCCCGGAATAGGAAATGGCAACCCACTCCAATATTCTTGCCTGGAAAATTCCATGGACAGAGGGACCTGGCAGGCTACAGTTCATGGGGTTGCAGAGAGTTGGACACAGCTGAGCACACGCACACACACTCAGAATTGACACTGTCAAATGTGTAGCTTTGGGGGTTTTGTTATATTTTGAAGATAAGTCCCCAGGATGTTAATGTGATTCCTAATAGGTGTCAATAATTGAATGTCATTGATTTTGTCCCCCAAAACTTTTGAGTAACTTCACGGGGTGAGTCACTATAAAATCTTCTCATTTTCTTTTAGTTAACAAGATCCACAAAGAATATTTATGCTTATGAAATCACTTTCTCCTCAATATCCAGCTTCTCTGGGACGTGTGGAGGCACTGGGATTAAAGTCTGCCAGGACTCAGTCCATGGGGTTGCGAAGAGTCAGACACGGCTGAGCGACTTCCCTTTCACTCATGGGAAAAGGAAATGGCAACCCACTCCAGTGTTCTTGCCTGGAGAATCCCAGGGACGGGGGAGCCTGGTGGGCTGCCATCTATGGGGTCGCACAGAGTTGGACACGACTCAAGCGACTTAGCGGCAGCAGTAGCAGCAGCAGGACATAGACTTTTTCCTCTGGAATGTCAGAACACTAGATAAAACAGCAACAAAACCACCCACATTTGGCTTACAAGGATAAAGCTTTCATGCAGAAAGTCCTGTAACCCAAATAGCATTTTCTCCAGACACATGGCAAATATAGCAGTGTGTCCAGGGATATATTGATGGGTCCCTCTCATGTCTTCATCTGCATTTCAGCTTTGCTGGTTATTAAAAATGCAAGAAATTGTGTTGAAATTTATCTTAGGCTTACCAGCCTACCTTCCTTTACAGAAATAATCACAAACTATAAAACATGCAAGGACTGAAACAGAATGTATGACACTCATATAAAGATTGGTTGTAATTTAAGAGACAGGAAATGTAATTATGTGCTGCTGAGGTTCTCGTCCTTGCTTATGCAAGGGCATGGTAAATATACAGTGTCCCTACCCCAGGCTGGGCCAAGTCTTGCTATAACTTGTTGGAGAGATCTCTAGAATTGAGATCGAAAACCGCCTTTTCTCACACAGCATTTTGTGGACTGCCATAAACAGATTTGTATTTATTTTAGATGTATTGTTGAGTCAATAAATACAAGAATGGTCCATCTCCAAAGCTCATGCAGAGGCAATATAGTATCTCTGTTCTCTACATCTGGGATTTCTAGGTCATGTCTTTTTACCCTCTTTGTTCTGTCATGAATCCACCTCAATATTCTGCAACTTAACAGACTGAATGGAAAGGAGAACCACCACCAACATAACTAATATAAGTAGCAAGGGAAAGGAGAGGAAGAGAAGTAATCAGGGGCATGCAAGGAGAGGCACTATCTTGATTCTACAACTATGAGGCCACAAATGTTCCTTATCATTTGCTATTTTCGTTTCCCATTATTAACCATTTCACATTCCCCCTTTCTCTCTGCATTATCTCAGACAGTCACAATTCCTTCCCTGATATGGTAATCTAAATGTTGTGAGAAGACAAGATTTGGGATGGTCTAAACTATGTGTCGTTTGAGAGAGTCTACCCTTAATGTTAACAGAGTGAAACAGGAGGTAGTTTACAGTATGCTTGGGTTTAAACTCCTTGTGGTCCTTACTGTGTTGCAACAACAATATTTCCTGTTATTGTCAGTGTCAGCCAGCTAGCCAATCCCGTGACCACCTCCTTTGGCATAAAATACATGAGCTACAAATGTACATACTGAGACTCAGCTTTTATCTAATGGAAATGTTAGCTATGTTCAAGTAGAAATGTCCCTCCCATAGGTATTAAACCTGTGGACCAGCAGAGTGCTGAGTATGTGATCAAGAGACAAATATTTTGAGTGTGGACAATTAAATGTACCATCAAGAGGTACTATCCACATTTCCAGTGTTTTGTTCCCAGATCTGTTCATTGCATTGTGGATGAAAACACACATTATATTGGCCATCAGTTTAGGCATATGTAGCACTTGTGGTAAAGAACCTGCCTGCCAGTACAGGAGATATAAGAGACACAGGTTCGATCCCTGGGTTTGGAAGATTCCCTGGAGGAGGAAATGGCAACCCACTCCATTTTTTTTTGCCTGGAGAATCCCATGGACAGAGGAGCCTGATGGGCTACAGTCCATGGGGTTGCAAAGAGTCAGACATGACTGAAGCGATTGTAGCACACAGCACACATATATTCTAAGACATCACTCCGAGTCTACAAGATATTTTCTCCCATCTGGGATTATATTGATTTTCAATGACCTATTTTAATATTTTTCAATATCAGCTAGTTTGGGATGGTGAACAATATAATACGACTTCTGGCTTCAAACAGGGTTTAGGATGAAGAGCCTGGTTAGCATAGAGGGCTTCTTAAAACAGTTTACAAATGAACTGAGAGTTAAGTCCTGAGAAGTCATTTGCTAGAGAGAGGGAGAGATCTCAAGAATTGAGATTGAAAACCATATTTTCTGACCTGGTATTTTGTGGACTGCCATAAGACGATTTGAATTTATTTCAGATGTAATCAAGGGCACACAAGGAGCAAGAGGGCATAGGGCATAGAATATGCAAAGGGCTTGTGGTGGGAGAATGGATAGTGCATCCGAGAAATCTAAAGGTAAATAATAGGATAATGAAGCACACAGAATGAATGAAAGAGGAGGATGAAATGAGGGAGATGAGGATGGAGATGTAGGTGGGGCCAGAGCATACAGAGCCTTAGAGACCATGTTAAGTATATATGGTATTTATCCTAAGCATAATAAAAATTTATAAAATTGCTCGAAGGGTATGTATGTATGTGTATGTATATTCCTGAATCCTGCATGAACATGTTCCACATAGAAAAATTTTGATATACTCAGATTTGTTCTGAAAAGCTATCACCCCAGCTGTAGCATGGAAATATGGAGGACACATTGCAAGAGTGTCGGAAAGGATACCCAAAGTCTGTTGTGGGAGGGCCCATCAAGGGTATGAAAAAAGGGTGGTTGACTGGTGGCAATGAAGACTGAGGTTAGTATATGTAATTCAAGAGATTTTCAGGATGTAATTGAAGATGTAGAAATAGATGCAGTTACCCAAGGAGGTAGTATAGAATGACAACCGAAGGAGGGAGGTTGAGACTGGAGGAAGTGCAGCATTTTAAGAGTGGAATGGAGGAGGGTACAGCTGTATAGGAGGCTGATGAAAAGATCACAGAGGTCAGAGGAAACTAGGGGAGATTTCTGCCATGGAAGCTGAGGGAGGAAAACTTTTTCAGTGATGGATTTGATTGATAGTGTTAAATGAAAAATGTCCTTTGGATTTAGTGCCAGAGAGGCATTGATTATCCTTCAGTTCAGTTCAGTCACTGAGTCGTGTCCAACTCTTTGCAACCCCATGAATCACAGTACGCAAGGCCTCCCTGTCCATCACCAACTCCCAGAGTTCACCCAAACTCACGTGCATCAAGTCGGTGATGCCATCCAGCCATCTCATCCTCTGTCATCCCCTTCTTCTCCTGTCTAGCATCTGGGTCTTTTCCAATGAGTCAACACTTCGCATGAGGTGGCCAAAGAATTGGAGTTTCAGCCTCAGCATCATTCCTTCCTAATGAACACCCAGGACTGGTCTCCTTTAGGATGGACTGGTTGGATCTCCTTGCAGTCCAAGGGACTTGCAAGCGTCTTCTCCAACACCACAGTGCAAAAGCATCAAGTCTTCGGTGATCGGCTTACTTCACACTCCAACTCTCACATCCATACGTGAACACTGGAAAAACCATAGCCTTAGCATGAGGTATTTTGGTGGATGGATGCAGGCGAAAGAGAGTGGGAAGTGAAGAGATAGAGCCAAACGGATACTGGCTATTTCACACTATTTCAGAGATTCTGTGCCAAGGAGAGAAATTAGTTGCCAGAGAAGAATGTGGGTTAGTGGATAGTGTTGCTTTAAAAGGAGACTTTTATGAGAAAGGACACATTTTCTCACAATAGTGAGATAGTGTAAATTTGCTGAAATAAACAAGAGATATAATTCAGAGAAAAAGGGGGTCAGACAGTTACTCTGTGTGATAAGAGGGAAGAGAGTTTAGATGTAGGAGTCCTAGGAATTTGATATCAGGAAACTGAGGAATTCCCCTTTGATAGCTTTGAATTTCTGTGAAGTAGAAGTTGTCTGCCAAGAGTGGGGAGCCATGGGGAAAAGCCTGGAGATTTAAGAGGAATTTTGAAATTGCTATTAGGGAAAATGAAATGCGGAAATAATGATCAATGGAAAAAAGAACCAGAGCAGGACTGCTGGGCAGTGTTGGCGATTATGAATTTATACATCTGAGCAAACAGGCTGATGGGTAGATTATAGAGGATGGAGAAGTAAGTTCAAATGAATTCACTCAGGCAGGTGATTCCCAGACTGAATGGAACAGGTCTTCTGTTAAATAGGTAAGATGTGAACAGCTCATTTTCCAAAAACAGAATAGCATGGCCTGCAGGG
>SJYV01048206.1:447959-484851 GCA_006410875.1 Neotragus pygmaeus | reverse complement strand
ACTGAGTGACTGAACTGAACTGAACTGAACTGAGTGTCAATTTTCTGTATTTGTCTGCTCTCCTGTCCTGAGGTCAGACCATTCTAACTCCCTGCTGGCTTGTAGACTCTGCCACTCAACTGTAAGCAGCTTGAAGCAAGGAAATTTGCCTGCTTTAGTGCTGTTTCCCCAGCACAGCATTCATTCAGAGTTCCTGCTCTCTCAGTGACTCAGGAGCCATTGACAAATGGTCTTTCCTTTCACCTTTTACCAGGAAGGGGAGGGGCACCCGTTTGCCAAAGATGCTAAGTCAGGTGGATCTGGCCCTGGTTGGTAACTGAATCAGCAAGCTCTGGGCTGGTACTGAAGCCTTATATTTCCAGAGTTAACCTCTGTCCTTGTTTTCCGCACACAGTTACATATATACACATGTCCCTATCATGCCTCCCTGAACGAACACACACACACACACACACACACACACACACACACACACATGTCCCTATCATGCCTCCCTGAACGAACACACACAACACACACACACACAACACACACACCACACACACACGCACGCACGCACACACTTTGCAGTCTCTCTTTTCTCAGTTTTTACTTTCATTTCCTCCATCTGCCCTAGATTCCTGATGGAGTAATGGTTGTTTTCATACTCCTTTTATTCATCATGATCTCTTTCCCTCCCTTATAATGTTTTCCAGAGTCATTCCTCTGGGCCTTTTGCCCTTTCATTTTGTCTTTTATTTCTTCTGCTTCTTTCTAGGCTGTTCAAAGCGCCTCCCAACAGACTTTGAATAGGAATGTGGAGGCGCGCTTTGGCGGTGCAGATGTTAAACAATGGCAATGTTCAGTGCTTTTTTTTCCTTCTCTCTTTACTATAGGGACTAGCTGCAGACTGTGTTCCACTGCTCATTCTTTGTAAAAGTACCGCACAAGCAAAATGTTAATCAATTACAGCAGCAGAACTAATTAAAAGGCATGCATTATACATCTCGTGGACACACTCTTCATTAGCATAGATTCTCAGAATTACACATTTGTGTCAGAGGGAATGAAAGGAAAAATTAAAAAAAATAAAAAGGCATACAGAAAACCGGTAACTTTGGTTTTCTTAAAAGTTTTGCCTCATGTGTCTCCTTGTGGATGCAAAAGTCTCTTTCATTTTTTGTGTGATTTTAAAGAAGCACATGATGTTCCCTTTTTATATATTTAGAAAAATCCAATGATCCTTAAAATGATAAAGTTAATCCTGCTTTTACCCCTCAGAAGCTTAAATGATACTCAGTGAGTAGGTTTCTAGAAGCAGAAATGTTCCTTTAACTTAGTACTTCCATGATATATCCTAATAGACATTTGATTATGAATACTTCAGTCACTGGCCTCTCATATTTGCAATGCCATTGCCTTCAACTCAGTTCTTGTTCAAGAGCTCTGCTTGGTCAATAGCAAGACAGTCCAAGGGTTGAGGGAAAAGGCAGCTGAGAATTGCCGTAGAGTCCCTCCCAGTTATTTGACTTCTTTCTAGGGAGGACATGTTAGCTCAGACTTTTTGTAACAGTTTGGACATAAAGATACTGGGCCACATATTGTCTATATTGAGAGTTCCCTTGTGCATAAGCAGTTCTCATGACTTGCTCTGTGGACACCTTCATGTGGAAACCAATCCGACAGTTGAAGTGCTCGCATGAGGATGATCAGGCATATTTTATCACTGAACCAGGTCATGTAATGGCAGAATTCTGCTGTTAACCATGAGTATTCATATCACTTTTTAGTTTCTTGCCTCCTCCCAAAATTAGGATTCAAGAGCTTGAAATGCCAAGTTGATAAAACTCTTATAAGAGCTTTGCAACTTGTCACTCTGTTTACTCCTGACCCATAGCCTATTCTCCATCTAACATCCAAGTGGTATTTAGGAAATATAAATGGGATCACGTTCTACTGTTGAGTACAACTCTCAAATGCTTCCTATCATCTGGGAGGAAATTCAGTCTTCTCAGTGGCCACCTGGGCCTTCCTTGCTTTGGCCGCTTCTCTGATCTCATTTCTTATCCCCATCTGTCTCTTCCACTTTGCTCTAATAACACTGGTGTGCCTGTTCCGTGGACATGTCAAACTCACTTCCTCCTCAGGACCTTTGCACATGCTCTGCCTTTTTTTTTTTTTTTGACAGTGTTATGTCAGATGTAAGTATAGCTGAATCAGTCAGTCCCTCAGAAGGGACTTCTCTGACTACCTTTTCTAGAATACAAGATAACACTTATGGCTACCTGATATTATAGTTTATTTGAAATGTCTTCTATCAAAATGCAAGCTCCTTGTGGTTAAGGATTTTCTCTCTCTGACTCAGTGTTTTTAATAGCATAATAGATGAATACCTGGTACATAGCATTCACTGTGCATTTATTGAGTAAATGAATAAGTGTACTCGAGTGAATACTGGCATTTGGATTTGACCACTTATTAAATTCAAAAGGACCTGTTTAGGCATATGTCTGTTAATGCGAGAGCTTGGGAGAAAATTATGTAGGAAAGTGGAAAATATTGTAAAGAGGTGAGGTTGGTAGGACAGTAATACAAGATCAGGTGGGATCTGATACTTTATATAAAAAGAGTGACAATATTATAGATGCTCATAGCAAAACCTAAAATGTTCATAAGCATTCAGAGAACAGAGCCCTCTTGTACCTGTAAGCTGGCATCTCTTTGGTATCACCATGTATCAAAACCCTCAAAAGTTACATTAATTTTTGACTCAGCAATCCCGTTTCAGAAAATATAGCTTACAAAAGTAATTAAGGTCATGACTAAAGATGTAGTTCCAAAGACACTCAGTGCAATCATTGATAATAAGAGAAAAAAATTAGAAGTAACTTAAATATACAACGATATGGCATTGGTTAGACAGATTACAATCCAATTAGACAGTGGAATTCTGTGCGGCCATTTAAAATGGAAATATATTCACAATAAAATGCTAAGTGAAAAAAAAGTTTATGAAACAATATGTACTCATTAAAATACATATTCATATNTTGTACCTGTAAACTGGCACCTCTTTGTTATCACCATGTATCAAAACCCTCAAAAGTTACATTAATTTTTGATTCAGCAATCCCGTTTCAGAAAATATAGCTTACAAAAGTAATTAAGGTCAGGACTAAAGATGTAGTTCCAAAGACACTCAGTGCAATCATTGATAATAAGAGAAAAAAATTACAAGTAACTTAAATATACAACAATATGGCATTGGTTAGACAGATTACAATCCAATTAGACAGTGGAATTCGGTGCAGCCATTTAAAATGGAAAGATATTCACAATAAAATGCTAAGTGAAAAAAAGTTTATGAAACAATATGTACTCATTAAAATACATATTTATATAGTAAAATTGGTTGATGCTTATGTTGACTTAACCACCTAAATATTACCAGTAGTTATCTCTTCATTTAGAGTGACTGTAAATTTTAAGTTTTCTCCTTTCTATCTGTTTTTTAATGATTCTATAAGGAGCATTTGCTATGTGCATATTTGACAGACAACAAACCCCACAAAGAATGGATTTCTGAGTTTCATGCATAGAAGTTTNCAGACCCTGTGGCACCTTGATCTTGGACTTCCCAGCCTCCAGAACAGTGAGAAATACATTTCTGTTGTTTAAGTCACCCAGTTCATGGTATTTTATTATCGTGTTCATGCGTGCTAAGTGACTTCATTCATGTGCGACTCTGCAACTCCATGGACAATCTCCTCTGTCCATAGGATTCTCCAGGCAAGAACACTGGAATGAGTTGTCATATCCTCTTCCAGGGGATTTTCCTGACCCATGGGTCGAACGTGAGTCTCTTGAGGCTCCTACATTGCAGGCAGATTCTTTACCATTGAGCCCCTTTGTTATGGAAGTCCAGGCTAAGACATCAACGATGTTTTTGCTTTGTTTGGTACAGTTTTTCTAAATTACTATAGCAAGATCTTGGCCCAGGAATACTTCAAAAGCCAAGTTTAATTGCTTTCATCTCATTTCTTAAAGTTTCAACAACTGAAAGAGATAATATCTCATGGCTATTTCCCATCACTAGCAGTGACAATTTTTGCTGAAAAGAAAAGAGGTCATATTATTATACTCCTTGGAAAGCCTATTTCTTCACACCCATCTGTCTTAAGTGATTTTGTGGTTGGCCTTGAATGTAGGTCCCTCAGAACGGGTTTATCTAGATTTTTTTTCAATTGTAAATCTTGAACAATTTTATTTTATTGTTTCCCAAGTATATATTTAATAATTGAGCTATAGTAATGAATGTAGGAGAAGGCTGAGCTTCTATTATAATTATAGTTATGATTCAAATATGATTAGTAATACAATACTATTATGAAATATTAAAAGGATGAAGAGAAGAATAAATGGTATTTTAGAACATTCAAAAGCCAAATATATTTTTTAGGAAAAGTATTTTATTTTTGTGTCTCAACAGATGAAATTCATAACCTTGTTTTCTGATAAGACAATTCAAACATACAAATCAATTACAACAATGTGCTTATCAGCTCTCCCCTCCCACCCTTGTATTTTAAAGCAACTGACAATTTTGAAGGACACCAAGACAGTAGGGCTTAGCTAAACAATATGGCAATTAAAATTGGCCCTCTTAAGAAAATAATCACAATGATTGTTGAAAAGAATTGTCCTTTGAGCAAAACAGACGGCATGAAAAGAATCATCATGAAACGAGGATTATAGCTTGCCTTCCAACAAAAGGAAGAAGGGGATGCATGTGAAAACAATGGTATAGAAAGCTGGGGAGTCAGACTGAAAACAACAGAAAACCCTAGGCAATAGATTGCTCCAATGAAATGCATCCCCTTGAAGACAGCCATTCAAACTCTTGTTTCATATTAGAATAACTACCCCACCCCCAGTACCTGGAAGTGAATCATTGCATAACCTTTTGTCAAAACTAGTTTAATCATTTTTTCCAAGCTAAAATCTCTCAAAGGGAGGGGAATTTGTGATGGATCTCCTAGACATCATATATTAGAGATAAACCAAGCCAATTGGTAGTCAATGCCATTTTAGATTCTATTTATGGAGGGAGCCAACCTAGGCCTCCCAGAGGACAAGGGTTCATACACAGTGACTTCATCTAGCCACCCTAAATCCTGTAGCCCCTTTGTGTGGGGGCCCCAGTTCACACCACTCCCTCATGCTTTCATGGTAAACCTCACAGCACTCTCGTGAGGTAGGTAGTGTTATGGTCATTTCTAGAGATGGGGATGCAGAGATTCTAAGTATATTGCCCATTGAGAAGCATGAACCCAGTGACCGAGCCCTTAGAACTCTTACTCCAAATCCTTGTCTTTTTAGAACTTAACTACACGGACTCCCTGAGAGTGGATCATTAAAGCAGGTAGGTCCTTAAAGCCAGATTAGTACCTGGCCATTTGGACACTAAGGCCCATCTCTAAACTCCATGATTTGAATGATGGAATGAGAAATCGGTTATGGTCAATGTGGAAGCCAAAGAAGTTAATATGGAGAAATGCAGGATTAAAGTTGGGACTGCAATTGATAGCAATTTTATTTATTGATGTGCTGTGAAGTTAGTATGATAGTGGCTACTCAGTCAGTGTTAAATGATTAAATCGATGAATGAGTAAATGAGTGAATGAATGGAGATTGTGCTTGTATAGGTGGAAAATTAAATTTTGTACACATTTTAAAACTAGAACTGGAGAAATCTGACTTCCAATTTCTAATCAAGAATGAGAAGGAAAGAGTTAAGTAGATTCCTAAATTTCCTGTGGGCATGTATTTGAGCTAATACTGGCAGCATTTCAAAGGATATAGATACACAGACATTTAAAATAACTGTTAATATATAATCTATGTACTTACTGGTTTCAAATCCAAACTGTAATGATCACTATTAGAGGCACTGCCTCATACATAAACATCATCCATTCACCTTCAAAAGAAAATTCCCTTATGTATACCTATTTTCTCATTGTCATTTATTTGAAAAACTTGTGTTCTCCAGTTCTTATCAAATCCTGTTTTGAAAATACATTGAACTGAAAACAATGAACTACTTCTCTCTTGAACTCACCAGCCAGGGAACACTTTTCAGTTACTTTCCATTTGTGTAAACCCATTAATTTTTTTTTTTTTTTTAATTCCTGAAGACTCAGAAAACAGCTGCCATGTATCAAAACCAGCCCTGTGTTAAAACCAGCAATTTTTCTTTTTTTAATTGTAGTGCCATGGAAGGCTCTTGAGACCACTGAAATAGAGGCAACTGGATTCTCCAAGTGTCGCTAAAATAGAAGAGCTTATGTAAATCAAGATGCTAGAGTTGACTCGATAATCTCTTTGCATTCACATTTGTTCTCTGTTTAGTAAATTAATTCCCAGTAGGATGTTTATACTGATGGTAATACACAGTGAGGCTTAAAGAAGCTCTGAACACCATGGTATAGATTTGTGTGTGTGTTTTAAAAAGTGATTAACTTTCACAAGAGCACTGAATGTATATAATGTGCTGTGCTTGGTCACTCAGTCCTGTCTGACTCTTTGTGACCCCATGGACTGTAGCCCACCAAGCTCCTCTGTCCATGGGGATTCTCCAGGCAAGAATACTGGAGTGGGTTGCCATGCCCTTCTCCAGGGGATCTTCCCAACCCAAGGATCAAAGCCAGCTCTCCCACACTGCAGGCAGATTCTATATCACCTGGGCCACCAGGAAAGTCCAAGAAAATTGGAGTGGGTAGCCTATCCCTTCTTCAGGGGATCTTCCCCACCTAGGAATCGAACTGGGGTCTTTGTAATCTTTTAGACTTTCATACATCCAGCTAATAGCCCATGAATAAAAGAATACTGTTGGAGAAGGAAATGACAACCCACTCCAGGATTCTTGACTGAGAAATTCCATGGACAGAGAAGCCTGGCAGGCTACAGTCCATGGGGTTGCAAAGAGTCAGACAAGACTTAGTGACTGAGCAAAAGAATACTGTAGATTAAAGGTAGTGAATTGCCTCTTTGTGCTATGGGACCAGCATGCTTGATTTCTTGTGCTTAAGAATAATATGAGGAGCAATGCTGTGGATAGAAAAGGCTCATATAAATGAGGAGTATCTGGTAAATGAATTTATCTCCCAATGTGACAGCAAACAAAATTATTCAATATATGACTAACTTTCATAATCGTATATAAGATTTAGGTCTTTCAAGCAAAGAGATAACCTGTATAATAGTATGCTGTTTTTCATAGAGACTTGCCTTGGATTTTATCTTTCAGACCCTGTCTTCTTAGTGATTGAATTCTGTTTTTAATTTTTCTTATTAGAGGCAAACAGAATCATGAGAATTCTCAGATAAGCCATATATTTTCCATCTGCCTTTTCTTTTCCTTTATCTTTCTTCAGATGGTTCTTAGTATGTGTGGTTCTTAGTATGTGTGTGTGTGTATCTGGCATTAAATGACATGTACTATATAGAGAGACTTATTGACATGTTCCAATATTCCGAATTACACAGTTCAGAGGATTATGGAATGATACAATGCCAGTATAGCTATAACAAGGGACTTCCTTCTGAATCCATTTTTTTTTTTTAATAGAGGGTCATAGTTTTTGCATTTAGGTGTTGTTAAGAGTTAATGAAAGGCATGGGAGTGAGGAGCCCTACAAG
Source organism: Neotragus pygmaeus (assembly GCA_006410875.1). NCBI lineage: Eukaryota > Metazoa > Chordata > Mammalia > Artiodactyla > Bovidae > Neotragus > Neotragus pygmaeus. Next base: position 477,171 of record SJYV01048206.1, on the reverse strand, counting down.
CCAGCATTTTCAATTTTTCCACCCATCAGTGACAGAATTCCCAGGTGAATTTCCACTCAGGAATCCCATTAAGGTGTTTCAGTTTTCTCCTTAACTTGGTCTTATTCCACATTAACCTTCACATCTTGTGTTTTAGGTCTGACAATGAGGTGATTATGAAGAGAATATTGAGTTCTACAATATACTTTTCTACCTTAATGGGAGTATCTAGGAGCTCTTAACTCTTATTTTGACTGTATCAAATGACACCTGGAATCACCTGGAGTGATATACTCATAACCAAGGAAAAAGAGAGGGAGAAAAAGTCCAGCAACTCCCATCCCAACTCACAACTCTGATTGGCTTCTAAATGTATGAAGCAACATAATGTCCAGAATGTCTTTATAAGGATAGAGCCAGAAGCCAGGCTGCTGAGTTGAGTATGCTGCTAAGTCGCTTCAGTTGTGCCCGACTCTGTGTGACCCCATAGACGGCAGCCCACCAGGCTCCCCTGTCCCTTGGATTCTCCAGGCAAGAACACTGGAGTGGGTTGCCATTTCCTTCTCCAATGCATGAAAGTGAAAAGTGAATGAGAATTCGCTCAGTCGTGTCTGACTCTTTGTGACCCCATGGACTGCAGCCTTCCAGGCTCCTCCGTCCATGGGGTTTTCCAGGCAAGAGTACTGGAGTGGGGGGCCATCACCTTCTCTGGAGTTGAGCATATTTAGTTTCTTATTTAAAATTTTAACTCCATTATATTGTCTTCCTCCCTCTTATCCTTGTTTAAGAAAAAGTCCTGAAGTATTAGGGCTATCTTCTCCCTGATCAGGGAGTTTATTGGACAACCTCACTTGTCATGTATTAGTTGACAGACATGTATTCCTAACTATTTGTGGAAACATTTTTTTTTGTTTTGGTTATGCTAGTTTAGTGGTATACAATGAAAGCCCACCATCAGGTGACACATAGCTTTGGCAATATTTAAAAAAAAAAACAAAAAAACAAAAAAAAACCTTCCAGGAGAAGGAAACCCCTTTCTGGTGGTAAGCTCTTCATCCTATAATTAAAGAATAGCAAGGAGGCCTTTTCTGCATTTCTTACTAGCAGCTTCAGAATAAGAGTGCATTCTGCTGCCTAGCGGTGATCTTGGGCTTTTTGGTCTTTTATCAATTCCAGGTCCCATCCTTGCCAGCTCCCTGCTTTCTCCACTCACTCCCTCTTCACTGGAAGACATCTAGTGTGAGCTCTAAGGGTGAAGATGAAAACACAGGATGACAGCTACCTGAGCGTACCTCCCCAAAGCCCGTTCCCTTAAGCACCAAAAGTAAGGAGAGAACACCTTTGCTCCCAGAAGAAAGATTGCACGGGGTAGTCTTTACATGGTCAGCTCTTTTCCACTTTTACGTTAGATAGTCTTCTTTCCCTTGTTGTCAACATGCCTGAAGACAAAAGACTTCTCTGTTTTAATTTTTTGTGCCTGCTTATTTTACACGATGTCTCAATCATAGATAGTTGGCTGAGTGAAAGCTGACTCATAGAGGATGACTAGATGATCATGTTGTGTGTTTGGCTTGCTGGAGCCTACAGTACTTGTTCCAATATATTTCATGCCTAAAGTCATGGCCATTACTTGCTTCTGTAACCAACTGTAATGGATGGGATGATTTTGCAAGTGGTGCAGGATTTATCTTCAGTAAAGTAGAGTATCTTTCTAGTATACATGAAAGTGAAAGTCANAAAAAAAAAAAAAAAAAAACCTTCCAGGAGAAGGAAACCCCTTTCTGGTGGTAAGCTCTTCATCCTATAATTAAAGAATAGCAAGGAGGCCTTTTCTGCATTTCTTACTAGCAGCTTCAGAATAAGAGTGCATTCTGCTGCCTAGCGGTGATCTTGGGCTTTTTGGTCTTTTATCAATTCCAGGTCCCATCCTTGCCAGCTCCCTGCTTCCTCCACTCACTCCCTCTTCACTGGAAGACATCTAGTGTGAGCTCTAAGGGTGAAGATGAAAACACAGGATGACAGCTACCTGAGCGTACCTCCCCAAAGCCCGTTCCCTTAAGCACCAAAAGTAAGGAGAGAACACCTTTGCTCCCAGAAGAAAGATTGCACGGGGTAGTCTTTACATGGTCAGCTCTTTTCCACTTTTACGTTAGATAGTCTTCTTTCCCTTGTTGTCAACATGCCTGAAGACAAAAGACTTCTCTGTTTTAATTTTTTGTGCCTGCTTATTTTACACGATGTCTCAATCATAGATAGTTGGCTGAGTGAAAGCTGACTCATAGAGGATGACTAGATGATCATGTTGTGTGTTTGGCTTGCTGGAGCCTACAGTACTTGTTCCAATATATTTCATGCCTAAAGTCATGGCCATTACTTGCTTCTGTAACCAACTGTAATGGATGGGATGATTTTGCAAGTGGTGCAGGATTTATCTTCAGTAAAGTAGAGTATCTTTCTAGTATACATGAAAGTGAAAGTCAGTCGTGTCTGACTCTTTGCGACCTCATGGACTATACAGCCCATGGAATTCTCCAGGCCAGAATACTGGAGTGTGTAGCCTTTCCCTTCTCCAGAGGATCTTCCCAACCCAGGGATCAAACTCAGGTCTCCTGCATTGCAGGCAGATTCTTTACCAGCTGAGCCAGCAGGGAAGCCCTCTAGTATGCATGGTATGACCTAAATTTGGATTTTCAGCAGGTCAGATCATGGCTCCTTGGACATTTTGCTTATGAAGAATCTGAAAGTCTGGCCTCTGATTCCTCTGAGTGGTTTCCATTCATGCCAGCAGTAGATTGATTCCCCTGGGCCTAGTGCTTCTCTGACTGGAGTTATTCATAGATTATCTGATCTAATCACAATGTTAAAGATATTTAAGCAGCCTTATGTTCCTCATGAGCAAGGCTCATATAACCAACCTCTCTCAATAGGGAGTATTTTCTGATAGATGACTCCAATTGTTTTTTTATTACATTTCATTTTTTCCCCTTAATAATAGCCAAATGGTTTTAACTGAGATATCATATGCTTAAGCCCTTTACATTAGTAAAGAAAACATGTGTTCTTAACTTATTTTACATGTTAATAAAATAAGTTAACTTGTTTTTACAAGTTAAAAGCAAAACATGCCCACAATAAGTCAATAATAATAGTCAGTGATACACAAATATAAATCAAGGTACTTTTGTCATTAGCACTATTTTTTTTTTTTTTTTGAGAATAAAAACAAGCTCTCAGGCATTAAAGAAAAAAAGTTTTAAAGGTTGTTGTTTAGTAACTTCCAATCATAGGATATTCGCAGAATAAGACTTTGATAAGACATTAAAGAAACACACACATTTTGTTTCTCTTTTGCTCCTGCTCAAGCTTATCAGCTTTTAAAACAGTTACATTTTATTTAAACACTTAAAAAAATCAAATCACCCTCCCCCTCATATTTATATATGTATATATAAACAATAGTATTTAAATTAATTATTAGCTGGGACATTTCATACCATAAGGAAAAGGATAAAACATAAGACAACTGACTTGTGTATCAAAGCAACACACATGTGTGTGATACACCTGATTTTATAACTGGGGAGGAGAAGAGCATGGTTCCTTCCAAATAGCCTTTAAAGTGTTTGTTCATGACTTCGCATCTGTCTCTTGCCATCACACAGATATGTCTGACTCTGTGTTGCTGGGCACACATTGTGGTAAAGATCAAAAAAATTTTTTTTTGAAAGTCTGATTTACTCTCCTGCATAATCCTTGTTTGTTGATTATATTGTATTACAGTATTGATTTCATGGTAGTGGGGATTAAATATATTTAAGCAATGTAGAATAGGAGGTTTGCAAGGAAATGAAGAAAGCTAACACGGCAACTGAATTTCTGGGGTGATTTTGGGGCGTTTTCTGTTTTGTCCTTGTAGGATAGATACATCTTTGACTCTGACCCATTTGTAGAATGGAAAGTTATCTTTTGAACTTTATTGGAATTAATACAGTTAACCAATTTAGGAGAATGTACATTTGCATTTTTGTTGTCTTCTAATGGCTATTTTGCATATTAAAGGTAAAGCCTTCCTTAAAATATGCAGTACTCTCTTGATTATGCCAGCTCTTTGCTCATTCTGCTAAGGCTATAAATAAAGCTTCTATTTAAGGCTGGCATTATATCAACCCACCTGCTTCTGAAAGAGAGAGAGAGAGAGAGAGAGAGAGAGAGAGAGAAATCAGAATCATTCAACCTGCAGATTGCTGTCACCTTGTAATTATGTGAATGGTAAGTCTTAACTTTTAAGTGTTCTGTGAGATAGGCTAGAGGGCTTTTGGAAAAAAAGCAATTTCCGGTTTAACAATTACTCGATCATTTCTGAGTACCAATGAAAGGAGACTTTTCCCTCGAGAGGACAAGCATTGATCGGGTGTGACAGCAGCTGGGAGACGACCGTGGTGGTGCAGGGAGAGCTGGAGGATGAGGGATCCTTTCAGTGTTGGCGTCAGGAAAGGAGGCAGGAAGGGGGGTGCCACAGCTTTCCTGGCTCCCTGAGCGTCTCAGGGGACTCAGTGGTCCATGCTCTTTTCCTCCTGCCTATTCAGCCTGTTCTTAGGGAGAAGGTCGGGGAGGCGCGGGAGAAGAGGTCTTGAAGACTTTGGCCAACTGGAGAAGGGCAGTCTGGGGTACAGGCAAGTTTGTCTTGATCGTATTCCCATATTTTGGAAGAGGAACATCAATTTTGGTTCAGGCCTGTTTTAGAAAATCAAAGCTTTTACAAACTTCCTAATTGTCTTTTTTGGTGCAGACATTTATCCTAGACAACCTGTTGCAAAGCTTACAACACGGTAAGCATTTTCCATTCTCTGATTTTTTTGAGAAAATATTCAGCTACATTTACTGCTATCAAAACAGAAAAGCCCACATCAGATGTGGAAACCTATCTTTCATCACTGATGGAAAATGCAGTTTACTTGGCCAAATCTTGCCAATCCAGGCCTATGGCTCCTTAACCTTTTTTGCTAGGTAATTTAGCTAAATATTGTGGTGAATCAGTTCACATTTTGATCTTGTTCATTGTGAAGCTGTCCTTCCCTGTAGCGGGACTTTTGCTGGAGTGAGACTGAGAAGGCTCCCTGTGGAAAGGTATTTGAAGGGGTTAAGGGAAGAGTAACAGAGTTTCACGTCAAATGTTTGCCAGAGTACTAGGAAGCACACTCAGCTACCTAATGTGGGACTCGGAAATCAACAAGTCAGACAATACTTCATCCCTCAAGGCCTTCCGAACACAACTACAATAACTCAAGAGCTCCTCCTTCAGAAAATAGCAAGGATTTTAGTAGAAAGGATAGGACTCAAAGCTAACTGTGGAAAGTTGATGGAAATTACCAGGCACCTGATGTCTTAGTCTAATGGGGAATGTTTCTAAGGCTTTACTCCCAGGAATAAAGGGATAAATCTTTACCTAAGTACTATGCAGAATGAATGGCTTTGGCCCCACATATTTTGTTACTAGGTTCACATGGCACAAAATCCATTTGGAATGGCTTATGTGAGTTCTATAAAGGTGACCTGGACGTAGGTAATAGGGATAAAAAAGAGCACTGATGAAAGTTAAAGGAGATGCTTCTTCAGTTAAGAAGATAACTATAAAAATTAGAAAGGAAATAGGATTAAAATGGATTCAAGTGTCTCCCTCCAACCTTTCTTTAGACTTTTGATATCTATTTTTTTGGGTCATCACTTAGCCTTCTAAGTTGAAAATGATGGTCTTTTTTTTTTTTTATTATTCTAGAAAGCTTCAAGACATATCTGTGATGCTGAAGTTACTGAAGTTAAAGCAAATGTCTTGACGTGAAGATAAAGGGAGGTCCTGGAAGGGTAAGTGAATTTACGTGGGGCTCCACTAAATTTTTCTTCTCCAGGATCACATCCTCTCTTTTCTACCTTATATTATATATTTGTTCCCGACTGAGTTATGGAAAGTGACAAAAGTCAGGCTTAAAATTTAAGATTTGCAGGTGAGATTTAAATGATTTTAAAAAAACCATAGAAGATTATAATTTCTGGGCTCCTCTGAGAACTGAAGAGAACAGATTTGACCAAACAATGGAAAAATAATCCACCTTGAAGACTGTAGAGCAAATCCTGAATGCCTTTCTATTACCAGGTGGGGTGTGGGGTAGGGGTTGTTGGTGATAAGAAAAATTTCTGAGAAACTTGAGCAAAGCTAGAGTTATGAAAATGTCCTCTGGGACCAGGAAGTACAAGTCTTGGCAATTCTAGGGTTACATTTTCAAACTTTGAGAATATTTGAAAAACTCATAAATGCAATGAAAAATTTTAGAAAGTAACATGAGAATTTGGAAAAGTAGAAATCACTTGCCAGAAACACATTAGGCCAAATCATTTGAGTTATAATACTCTAACAGAATACATTAGGTCTTTAGCCAGGGAATTTTTCTTCTCGAAATTTAACACATAGAAAGTATATACTTCATTGAAGATGCTTAATATGCACAGAGAACTGGTCAACCCAGAATTAAATGCTGAGCCAAACAACTGTATTTCTTCTTGAGATAGTTTGTAAAAAATACTCTGGGAAGACTGATGACCCCTGGATGACTACTAGGGGAAAATTTGTCCTATGTGCTGATGTAAGATATTATTGTTTGTTGCAGTCTAGTTGGATCTAATAAAGAGGTAAATTGAAGTCACAAGGAAAAATTCCCTTTGTGAAATTTTATACTAGAGCCTCAAAGTTCTAGTCAATGGAACCCAAGATCAAAGCTTTACAGTTATAAAAAGGGACCCAAGATCTGAACAGATAGAATGTAGAATATTAAGTGGCCATTCAGTTACCTGTAAATCCATTACTATGATGCTTCAGACAAAGTCACAGCTCCTCCTAGAACTTTCTGGCCAGTTCATTTGTATGATCAGATCATTCATCCAAGTGGCATAGTTTCTGTAATCCATTGGAACCCAGTTCAAATAGTAATTTTACTCTCCTTGGAAACACTGGATTTAGGAATAATTCAGAAGAGTACGTACAGCTCCAGTCCAATGTTAACTGAACTGGGTTCTGTGAAACTCTAGTTTTTCAAGATGTTTAACAGTTATATCATGAAAAGAAGTGCCTCATACTCAAATAAGTTGGAGAAACCTCAAGGTAAGCAAAATTAAATAACATTCATGTTTATTGAACTTTTTTAGAAGATTTATTAGGCTCAAATATATATTGAACCTCCAAGAGGTTGTTACAGCATGCATCATTTCCCCAACTTATTAGTTTATGAGACTTTTTTGGAAAGAACACTTATTAATATACTAAATAACTTGTTTCAGGGATCACAGTATATAAACCCCCAAGAAAGTGCAGTCTCTTTACTTCCTGTGGAATAATAACTAAATCTTTTCACGGATGGGTTGACTTTAATCCAATTTCATTTGCCTAAGCTTTTTGGTTCACTTTTATTTTGACAGAAAATAGCAGAATCTCAAAGCCCTGTTATTAACTGCTAAATGTTTCTCTCTCTCTCTTTTTTTTTTCCAGTTGGACAATTAGTTAAATACTTATTCCAAACAAAGTATTTTCCACTTACTTTTGGAAGACTCTCTATCTACTTTAACTTTGTCCATTTTAGAATTGAAAGATTCTGTTCCATTTCCATACAAGTTGGAACTGTGATAGAATTTATAGCAGATCTTGACTCATTGTTAGATATAAATAAGGTAATTTCCATAAAAGGAAAATGAATTTCTAAATGGTCTTTGATAATCATTAGGAAAGTCAAATGAAAAATTACTCAGGCAGTCCATTCTTCAATCTTTCTATCTCATTTCCACCCTTTATTAAGGGAGAAATATGTTTAAACATGCTGCTATTCAGGTGACAAAACAATTTTTGGACCTGTCACTTTCTTATTGGGGTCACTTTCATTTTACTGAAGTTACTCAAAAAGTCAGCTCTTTGAAAGTTAAACTTCCAATGTGATGTGTCAAGAAACAAATGCCAGACACATTCTATTCCAGTTTACACACTGTACCAAAGGGTGCTCTTTTTAAGGTTCTTCTCGAAGTGTCAAAAGTGTAGAAATGTATCTCTTCTATGCTAAATATATCACATGTCATGAATACACTATACTCAGTGCTTTCCCAGATCATATGATTATAGTTGACCTTTGAACAACCTGAGCGTGAACTGTGCAGTTCCACTTATACACAAATTTTTTTTCAGCTGTATATACTACAAGTATTGATACTATGTGATCTGAGGTTGGTTGAATCCATGGATGCAGACTTGTGGGCCAATTATAAGTTATATGAAGATTTCAACCACACAGGGGGTCATCACCCCTAACTCCCACGTTCAAGGGTCAGCTGTATCTGCTTTGAAAACCACTGACTCAGCCTTCAGCCAAATGGAATTATGTCTCAGTTGAACCAGATCACTGGTGGGAATGGCATGATGCAATTTTTTTTTAAACTATAATATTTTCACTTGAGTAACAATCATTAATACAAACTGAATTGGACAAATTCATTCAGAGGGGTACAAGTGTCAGCATAGTTGAACCTATTTATAGGGGTGAATCTTAGCTTTTCCTCAGTGGAGAAAAAAAAAATATCAGTAAGCGCTTTTAAATCCACCTTGGGTTTTTTTTTGCCACTTCTTTAAAAACAAGACAGATTCCAGACAGCTTTCAAAATAAAAATCAATATCTCCTTGGAAAGGAAGCAGGGAGACACCCTGGAGTTGTGCATTTAAGATGATACTGTGTGTAGAGTATTTGAATAGACAACATCAGAGGTGCAGTAGCCAGATGATTCCTCAGACTGGCAGTGATCCAGCCTTCAGACAACATTGTTTTTAAAACAGATCCTTAGTTGTATGGATTGCCCTGGTTTCTGTTGGCATCTGAGAAGAACTTATGATCCAGAGAGATTTACACATTTGAATTTTTTTTATCTTTTAGCTATGGGCTGAATATTACCCTAGGAGTAGATAAAAACATCACATCCTCTTCCCTTAGTAGCAATTGATGAAAGTAAAATCAAGTTGTGGTTAAAGGAAATAAGTCTCATTATTGACACCTACCTTGCATTTTACAGGTATAAACAGTGACACACCACTTTCTGGAGAAACCAAAGGCTTTGTTACAGTAAACTGGTCCAGTGTGATATCACAAGTATAAAAAATATTCCATTCTGTATCAAAACTAGGCACATGCCTTTATTTATAGCAACAGAAGTTAACAGAGTTGGGCATTTTTGCCTTGGGTCCTATCTCTTGGCATCCTACATCAGACAAAACTCATCTCTCCACATATATCCACCCATAACTCCAGGGATCTAGTCTCAGGGTTATCTCTATGTAAAGGAAGGTGAAGTCATACTTGGGTCGATAGTGGTGTGTAACTAAAAAGCACAACCTCTCATTCATATTGCTTTAAAACATATACAGCATATATGTTTCCAAAAAAAAAAAAAAGAGAAGCGTAAAGAATATATTGATTTCTTTGTGGTGTTGAACCAACAGTATGGGATGATGCAAGGCTTTTAACAAAGGAGAATCATAGATACAAATTTTTCTGTCGAGTATGGTTTAGACAAATATGTCTTTTTAATACGTAAATCCTACATTGTAGGGTGTTCCTTTTGATTTCTTCTTTTGTTTTTGCAGTGGTAGAAAAGGTTGAGTAACTGTCCATGAGCATGAGCCGAAGCTTCAGGTTCGTTACTGAGATCCCCAGAATGCCAGTATTTGCAATGCAAACAATTAGTAAGTACCCCACGGTGTGAAGGGCTCTGACACATGCCTGCCTGCCTCTAGGTGGAGCGTCTCCATCACAAGTCCTCCTGCTTCTGCGGACCCTGCTTTGACGCAGGGGAAGCTGCACTAAGCTGCCTTTTAACCTAGTACTTTTCTTGTGCCAGGCTGTCTCACTGGTTACAGACAATGACACGGAAGCAATAGTTGGAGCGGCCAACCCTCAAATCATTTTCATGTTGAACCTCCTGGGTCCAGCCACTTCCCCTTCCACGACAGCACCATTGTTTTTTCGGGGCACGTACTCAAGGTCAATGCTATTTTTGTGTTTGCCTTTCCCTCGGCTCCACACAAAAAGGAGGAGAAAGCAAAATAACACGACTCCCAGGAAGGTGAAACAGCCCATGGCTGTCGACACCAGTATTGTCTTAAGGTCCAAGGAGAAAGTATTGGCATTGGTGCCATTGGAAATGGTGTCATTGGAGTCGGTCATGTACATAGGGGTCCTGTTGGCATAAAGAAAGCGGTCTGAAGCGAATCCTTTGACAGTTAAGGAGGCTGTGAAGGTGTCATTCCCGGCAGCATTGCTAGCGATGCAGACATACATCCCGCTGTCTTGATCCTGGGCGAAGCGGATCTCCAGGGTGCCATCACCCAGCACGGTGGCTCGTCCATTGGACTTGGTGGTGATGAACCGCCTTCGAGGTGTCACCCAGGAGATCACAGGCTGAGGGTCTCCATCGGCATTGCATTCCAGCTGTACCGTCTGCCCCTCATCGACAAGCAGATGCTGCAACTTCTTTTCACGGATTTTGGGTTTTTTGCAGGTGAAGTAAAAAGAAAGGGCAGTGCTGTGGAAATCTTTGAATGACCTCTCTCGGATAGTGTCTGGGCCAGCGCACATGGGCTGCTGGCCGCCAAACTGCAGGGTTGGGTGCCGCTGAAGGATCCATAGGAGACGGCAGTCACAGGCCAGAGGATTGTTGTTAATGCTCAGGACCTCCAAAGCCCTCGGGGAGGAGAAGACATTCTCTTCCAGAGTTTCCAGAAGGTTCTGAGACACGTTGAGCACACGAAGGAAGCGGAGCCCTTGGAAGGAGTGAGGCTCAATGGTGCGGAGCTGGGCCCCCACTATATGAAGCTCTTGGAGGCGGATCAGGTCAGAGAACATGCCTGCCTCAATAGTGCTGATGGGATTGTAGGAGAGGTTCAGATGGGTCAGGTAGACCAGGTGTTTAAAGGCAAGGAAGGGGACGGTGGATAGGTTGGTGTTGGTGATGGAGAGGGAGGTGAGGTTGAGACCATAGAGGCTGTTGGCAGGCAGCATATCCAGTAAAGGCCAATAGTCAATCTCTAGATGTTTCAGGTGGAACAGTCTTTTAAAGGCATACACGGGCATGTTGTTGATATTGAGATGCTTCAGGTGCAGGCTGATGAGGCTGCGGAGGTGTGAGAGGGCTTCTGTGGGTACCGCAGTGAGGTTACATTTCTCCAGTGTGAGCTGCTCCAAGCTAAGCAGTCCACTGAAGGCCCGGTGTGATATATAAACCAAATCGTTGTCCCCCACTTCTAGAGACTTCAGGTTATGCAAATCCTGGAACATGTAGTCCAGTAAAATGACAATCTTATTCTCACTAATGTCAAGCTTGGTGAGGTTGGAGAGGCCTGTGAAGACCCCCAAAGGGACCAACTTCAGGCGATTGCCCTTCAGGCGGAGGGAACGCAGGTTGAAGAGATTGTTAAAGGCTCCTGGCTCCACATTGGCAATGATGTTGTCACTCAGGTCTATCTCCTCCAGCAGAGGGTAAGAGATGAATTCTTCGGGGTTGATGCTTTTCAGCCTGTTCTTGCTAAGGTCCAAGATTTTGGTCTCGATGGGAATGCCCTCTGGGATGGCGATCAACCTCCTCCTGTGGCAGCTAACAGATTTGTTCTGGGCCGAGCACTCGCAGCGAGCAGGGCAGCCAATGGTGGATCCCATGAAGATTAAGACCACAGCCAGACCCAGGAACGGCTGCCAACATGATAAGGCCGTGTGAAGCATGACTCCCCGTCTTAGTCTACACCTTGGTCACGGGCCTGCAGGAGAAGGGGCCAAAGAAGGGAGGAAGAAAAACTGAGTTAGGAAATAGGTAGGTAAAGAGACATAAAGGAGACAGTGAGTACAATGAAAAAGACCCTAGATTTGGAGGGCTGCAGATCAGATCTGACCTTTAAACCTGAGAGCTGCCATCATTAACATGATCGTGGGTAAGTTATTAATATTTCACCTCCCTGTACTTCAGTTTTCTTGGCTGTAAAATGGAAATAAGAGGGACAGTGATAGTACCTTTCTAGAGTTATGACAGTTTCAGTACTGAACAACTCTGTGTGTGTTCAACTCTCTGCGGCTCCATGGACTGCAGCCCTCCAGGCTCTTCTGTCCATGGAGTTCTCGAAAGACTAGTACAGTATCTGGCACAGACTGGTGCAAAACAATACATTTCACAAAAGGCTTTATTTTGAACTTAAAGGACAGAAGCAGAGGTCAGTGGCTAAGAGGACATTTATGCAGTTTGAATCAGTGTCTGTATCTGTGATGTTTGTGATGTCATCCTCTTGAAAATGAAGCTAATAGAAGCTTCACTGAACATTAGGAACCTTGGGTTCCAAGTACAAAACAAAATTACATTCAGTGAAAGAGGTTGAGATGTTTTATCTTCATATGTAAATATTCTGTTAAAGTGAAAGTATTAGTCATTCAGTCATGTCAGACTCTTTGCCACCACATTGACTGTAACCTGCCAGGCTCCTCCATCCATGGAATTTTCCAGGCAAGAATACTGGAGTGGATGGCAGTTCCTTCTCCAGGGAATCTTCCAGGCCCAGGGATCGAACCCAGGTCTCCCACATTGCAGGCAGAGACTTTACCATCTGAGCTACCAAAGTCCCTTTTAACTAGAAGGTGTACCTCTTTCAGAATTCACAAATTTTGATTTATAAAGGGTTTTTCTTTTTTGAGGTAGACCAAAAAATCCTCAAAATCTCCCTGAACTCTTCATGTTTATCATAGGTATGAGGCATCATAGTGGCTATGAAGATGAAAATTCTTTAAGATTTTTGGGTTAAATATGTAAGAGTGGGAAGAATCATTAAGAAAAAAAGTCTTTAAATAATAAATGAACATCATTTTTTTGTATTCAAATTCAAACCCATTAAACCTGATAAGCTGAAATTAAATAGATATCAAACAAGATTGGAACTATGTTTTAAATGTATGCCATTATNTCATTAAGAAAAAAAGTCTTTAAATAATAAATGAACATCATTTTTTTGTATTCAAATTCAAACCCATTAAACCTGATAAGCTGAAATTAAATAGATATCAAACAAGATTGGAACTATGTTTTAAATGTATGCCATTATGCAGACACTGAACTTACTGCTCAATTGAATAGTGAGAAGTATGTTATGGAGAAGTATGAACCTGAGATCCCCAGGGGTGTGCTTCATCCACGGACACCATGTTTACTCAAGGGCAAGTAGTTTAAAGTAATATTTTTAGATATAGAGGTATTTGATAAAACTTCAGCTTTCACTCCTGAATCATTTAAGAGTATAAATCTTCAATCAGTGTTTACATATGTATATGTATATATAACTATGTCTATATCTAAACACGTCTACCCATAAAAATGACAAGTAAGAAAAACTGAATAGTGAATCACTAGAAAAAATGGCCTCAAAATGTAGCAGAAAAGCAAAAATGCAGAAAGTGCTACGAAAATCAATTAGAGGGAGATGGGAAATAGATGGAGAGATAGATAGTCTGACACAGTGGAAATAGTGTCAGACTTTATTTTGGGGGGCTCCAAAATCACTGCAGATGGTGGCTGCAGCCATGAAATTAAAAGACGCTTACTCCTTGGAAGAAAAGTTATGATCAACCTAGATAGCATATTGNTGGAGCCCCCAAAAATAAAGTCTGACACTGTTTCCACTGTTTCCCCATCTATGTGTGTGTGTGTGTGTGTGTGTGTGAGGAGGCTTCGCCCTGTGTGTGTGTGTGTGTGTGTGTGTGTGTGTTGCTCATGCTCACATCTGCATGGGGGGAGAGGAGGCTTCGCCCTGGGCAGGCTGAGGTGACTGAATCCGGCTTCTCCCTAAGGTAGGGCCTGCAGCTAGTTCTCTCACCAGTGTTGGCTCCCCTAGGCCCAGCTTGTGGCCCAGGCGAAACAGTGATTCTCGGCAAGCTGTAAAATAAGCAGCGCCTAGGTTTCTGGCGACGGATGTGGTGGGCTCATCCCTGCGGCCAGGCTGCCTGCTCATACCAGCCAGACTTTGAGACACAGACGCCACCACTACCTGCTCTAGGAACTGTTAATTTTTGTGTGAAGTGTGACATATGCAGGTTTTATCTTCATCCTGTTCCTGGCTCCTGTTTGGGTTGTTTCCTCTGGGGAGGCTACAGGCTCTGGAATGCTGCTTGTCCATCCCGGCTTCTCTGGAGGGTGTGACTCTGCCTGCCCTGCAGCCGGTGTGCCCAGGGCTGGCACATGGCTGGTTCAGTGGAGAACAGGCCCAAGGGATGCAGACAGAGAAGAGAGACAGTTTGCTGTTCAGTCTGGATTTTTGTTTCTGCTGTCCAGTGATGAGAGCACCCCGGGGAGCCGGCCTCCTACCCCACCAGTGGGGCCAGGTCCTCTGCTTCCCACGCGGACTCTCCCTCTTGGGTTGCCCCGACCACGGCTTTGGACCACGGTTTCCTTGGACCTGTCTTTAACCTTCTGGAGGAAAATGAAGGAAGAAAATCCTTTCAAATAAGTTCACATTGCCTTGGTGGAGGAGGAAGCCACTCCAGTGCCCCTTTGCCTTTGAGCTGGTAACCAGGGGGCTCCTAAAAGTCCCAGGACTGTGCTTGAGGGTCTCTGTAGATGTGCCTCTAAGACGGGACACAAAGGGTTCACAGCCTTCAAGCAGTCCTCAAAGGGGTCTTTGAAGGCTGAAAGTGTTCAGAACCACTGATCTAGAGAGATGGGGACTTTGGGTTTCCTGTTTATAGAATGTGTGTATGTGTATAAACATGTCTCTGCATATCCGTTTACACACACACACGCACGCACGCGCGCGCACTCAGGCAGGAGGGTCTGCTCATTATGGGATTAGGTGACACTGTCCTAAGATGTAATGTGTGCAGAGAACTTTCCTGGGGCAGTGGCCTTCCTCTCGCATCTGATCTGTATTAGGCCTTTAATATCATAGCACTTCGGGGCATCTCTTCCTTGTGGGGCCAGGCCTTGAGGTTTGAATGGTGAGGTTTTGAATGTAGTGGATTTGATCAGTTGTGGACTCTGCATACAGAGGAAACTGGGCTCTTTCTTTCTGTCCTTGTGATCTTTCAGCCAGACTCCAGGTCCTCAAAGGACATTTCCTAAACCTCCAGATCCAGTCAGGTCACTTCATCTCCCTGAGTGTCAGCCTCTTTCTTTTTTAAGGGAGGTGGTGGGGAGCAGGGAATGCGGGAGAGGCCTTAGGATACCAGCTATGGTTTTACTGAGGTTGTCTGGATCAAAAGATGGGAGCAGCAGGGGACCAACCGTCCAGCCCATGTCAGGTGACTGGGCTGCTACAGCTGCCATCTTACCTGCCTAAAGTTTGACAGCCCGAGAACCTCGCTTTGGCTTTGGACTTGAACTTCTCCTTGTGAACGTCACTGTGTGATCTTGGGCAAGCTGCTGGCTGAGTCTGAGACTCATCTACCCAGTGAAGGCTGAGTCAGATGGGTGTTTTTCAGGCTATCAACTGAGACTCACTGGTCGGTCCTGAGCTTATTGGTGGCAACCAGTAGTCTTAGAAATTAAACAGATTTGAATGGAAAATATCAGAGTGCCTAGGTTGTATACATCATTGTGTGAAGCTTTTGTTTGACACGTTTGCATATTTATGATAAAGCTTTTAAATTAATTCTTTTCTATTGTGGCTTGAGATTAAAAAAAATAAAAATGGCGCCCCCAGGATGAGATGCTCCTTTGGTGGAGGAGCAGTCTTTCAGCGCTGACTTGTGCGGTTTCCACCCATAGGTCTGAGCAGAGCTGAGGTCCCCACCCCCACCACAGCTGAGCCATAAATGGAGCTCCCTGCAAGATCAAACTCTTTAACTAAAGTTCTTTACAAAATTCTGGGAAATGAGCTGCATTCCTGGGGTGGAATAAATCATGTCGAGTGAGGCGAAGCAGGATGTGACTTCAAACCCCTCCAAAGTGGGCTCTGTGAGGGCAGTGCTTGTGACTGACTCATTATGAGCGAGCTCAGCAACACCGACTCCTTGAGAGAAGAGGCAAGACTGTGGGCAGGGAGCCAGCAGGCCCGGGGCGCCACCAAGCACCACTCCTGCCTTAGTTCATTTGGGTCCTCACAATAGTCCTGTGAGTCGAGCCGGGCTCTGACTGCATCGCAGAGTCAGGGCTGTGGGCTGTCAGCTTGTTCTGCTAGGGGAGCCCATCCTGTCCTTTGGGGCAGCTCGTGGCATCTCCAGTTTACAGACCGAGAAACCGAGGCCCAGGGGCCCTGTCGGCCTGGCCCAGTTTGTCCTGTTCATAAAGCGATGGCTCCGTATTTCCCTGGCCAGTCTGGCTGCCTCCTGAGTCTGATTCTTTCTAAGATGCCTTCCTCATAAAGGTCATGAGTAAGCTGTTAACCATTTGGAAGGTCTCTCTGGGAGTCTTAAGTGACCACCTGATCAATTCAGGAAGATAACTGTTGACCAGTCATGTGTCTCTTAGAAACCACATGGAGATTAGAGTACATCAGATTTAGCTGGAAGGGTGATGGAGAAGAAGGGGACATTGGCATGATCCTCAGTGGCCACAGATCAGCTCATCGTGGGCCTTTCCTGCCTCATCTACCAAAGAGAGTCATTGAGGTTTGGAAAAGAAGATGTGCGATTACTGGGGTTATCCTTAGGCACTTTAAGAATGGGTGGCAGAGGGTCAGGTGGGCTTGCTCCTTGGAGTTTGGACCTTTTGGGAGATTGGAACCTTCCCCATTCCTAAAGTTCATCAGGGGTTACTCAACATCTACACAGATTGGTTGGTCACTGGACCCAGGGGTGCCTGGGCCCCATCGTGGCCTTTGAGATCTGAGCCTGGCAGCAATGGGATCAGGATAGCTGTTGGTAGTAGAGGCTGTGATATTCAGGGATGTTGTTTGTTTTTGGTGCCATTTAAACATCAATCAGAATAACAGGCTGCCGAAGGCCTGGTGGGTCCTGGATTGAGTGGTCTTCAAAATTGTCTTTTGTTTCTGATCTCTGGTTGGGCTTCTCAGCTGTTGCTGATGTGGGCTCCAGAATCCAGCCCGCCGCACTTGCCCACTGAGATTGCGGCCGTATAATTACATCTTCTCAGTATGGTTATTTTTCTGTGTTGGGTTTCAGCAAACTGTGCTCGCAGGCTTGGGGAAAGAAAAACCAGGCTATCATCAGCAGAACCAAAGGGAAGGAATAACTTCACTGCAGGAACGCGAAGGTCAGAGTTGCCCCTTGCGTGAGTGGGGAGCTCTCGAGGCTCAGAGATGCTGTCCGCGGGGCAGGGTGGTATGTTCCATGCACAGTTCCTGATGGAAGGAGGCAATTCTTTCAACCTCGTCAAACCGAGGGGCATGTCTTGCGGTGTCAGGTGCACCTTGCTGTTTGGGAGGCAACCCCACCCCCACGTCTGGAACAGCTTGCTTCTCTGCAGTTTCTTCTGGGCAGCCAAATAGAAGCTCATTACCAAGCAGGAGAGACCCAAGTGTGATCTCACTACACAAATATTGAACCAATTAAAAGCAGAGTCAAGGTCCAGTGCTGGCGACTTACCCAGCAGCGTGTGCGCCCGGCCTTTTACCTTTGAGTGAGCTACATGGCTGATGTGACTGCTCCCCTCCCTTGACACCAGACAGAAGGGGTTAGGAGGGATTGGTAATTCTCCTGGACAGCCAGGTTCTGGAAGGCACAATGTGGACGTAAACCCAAGCCTTCTCAACAGTCAAGGTCACGTCCACAAGCGTTGACTGTCTGAGGAGGACTCGCTCTCTGAACCCTAGGGTCAGTCAGCACCTGAAGGAGTTCNACAAACTGAGGTGACCACAATCTTGGGCAAAAATTCCTATTAATAAGTTACTTAAACCCTTCTGACAATAGAGTTAGGAAGAGCTATAAAATAAATGCCTCCCTATGGAATGAAAAAAACGTTGGCTGCCTTTCTGTGGTAATTATCCCTCAGGATCCACCTGGGCCAATCTCTATGAAATATGTGACCACAGGGGGCCATTTCTTATTATTAAGAAATTTTACTTGGGAAAATAAGATGAAATAGAGAAGAATTCTGTTAAGTTGTTTCCCCTTCAGATTCTTAAATCTTATCTATTGTTCCATGAGAAACTGGACTCTTTGAAGTGTGGGTATTCCTGAATGAAGGGACTCCCTCTGGAGATTACCTGCTTTTAATTAGTTGGTGCTGCAGTCACCCAGACCTTTCTGAAAGCTCCTCAGACAAGATAGCTGTCTCAAATCCCACATGGAACACTCTGGAAATGAACAAATATAAATTTCTTCTAGCTGTTGTAACACAGTAGTTTAAACCAGTAGTTTATTAGCTCTGCTTCAGGGAAACACTAAGGGACTTGTGCCTGTGCCTTTCGTAGCTCCGCATTTTCCTAGGTCTTTTAAGTCCTTGCCTCGCTCCATTTTCAGATGGAGAAAGACAAAGAGGATTCTGGGTAAGAGGTCTTCATGAAGCAAACCTGACAATGGCACTCATCGTTTTTGCTCTCATTTCATTGGCCAGAATTCAGTCATGTGGGTACACCTATGCATGGGAGTCTGGGAAATGAAGTTTAGCTATGTGCCTATGAGGAAGAGGAAGTAGGCTGGGTGAGTAGCTAGCTATTCTCTGCCAATATATCGAGATATAGATATTAAGTAACAATTTAGTGTGCATGGATATATTTTAAGCTTCTGTTGTTTATTTATAAGTTATTCTTGAAAGGATATAGGCATCTGGAAAATTATCTGTTTAAAATATCATTGCAGTTTTACATTCAGCTGTTTTGTTTGTATTTCTCCAAATGTAAAAAAAAAAATATCTTGCCACGTTACAGTTCAAGTTTGGTGCTTATTGATATAACTATATTTTCTAGATAGAGAATTGCACCTAAAATTTCCATTTATGTGCCTATTCTGTTAAGAACATTAAGTCATATCAATAATACTAATAATGACTTAGTATAACTAGGTATAACTAAGACATTTTTTGATTCCTGGGTGATAGGAATTTTATCATTTTTCTAGTGACTTTGTAGATGAGAAAATGAAAGCAAATGATTTTATTTTCAAGCCATATGGCAAAAAAGCTAACTAAGAATGCATAATTTTTATATCCCAAGACACTCAATAGATTTTTCCTCTAATTTTAGTAGATACTTGGGGGTTTTCCTTTATTTTAGCAACCAACTGATGACTGCAAAGAACTGACTCATTTGAAAAGACCCTGATGCTGGGAAAGATTGAAAGCAGGAGGAGAAGGGGATGACAGAGGATGAGATGGTTGGATGGGATCACTGACTTGATGGACATGGGTTTGAGTAAGCTCTGTGAGATGGTAAAGGACAGGGAAGCATGGCATGCAGCAGTCCATGGGGTTGCAAATAATTGGATATGACTGAGCGACTAAACTGAACTGAAACTGATGACTGCCAAATGATTTCTTGAATTTTCTCCAGAAAAAAGTGGAAGACTGTCAAAAAAGAAAGTACATTCAGTTCAGCTCAGTAAACATATCACAAGTACCTTCTATGTTCAAGGCAGAGAGCTATGGATGTAGAGTTGAGTAAATGCGATTCTTGTTCTCAAACAGTGAATAGTCTAGTAGGGAAACTGTTCAGTAAACAAATTAATGATTCCATTTTCTCAAATTGGAGTCAAATTACAATTTAACATCAATGATGCATTTTACTGCATTGTTTAATATGCTGGAATATTGCATAAAACAATGTCTAGTCATGGAGAAGTAATTACATTATCTGTGATTCATCTCCTTAAATTGACTATTATATAGGAATTAAAATCATGGTTATAGGAGATATTTAATAACTTGGAAAATGTATACATGCAGAAATGTTAAGTGAAAAAAGTGGGATATAAATTTATACCTATAGTGTGAATATAATAAATGGGAAAATATCCTCATCAAAAGATTGTAAGGAAATACAACAAAATGTTAAGTGTTAGAATAAATATCCAGCAACACTATCAATTGTGTTTTTGTTTAAAAAATGTTTTCAACATGCATTACATTACTTTTTAAAAGATAGAACATAAAAATATAATGAAAGCACTTTAAAATGCAATCACAGTAAGCCTCTGCTGCTATGACTAACTGATACATAGACATGAACTAATGTACCTTTCACTTAATCAGCCCACATTACAGAGGAGAAGGTAGGTACCATTTTTGGTTAATATTTCTATTTTCCCTGTCAATATTATACTGCCCTACGACTACCTGATGATTTCCTACCATATATTATTTTTGTGCATGTTGTGTCTTCCCTACTGGACTCTTTGCTTATTAAGTTGACATCCAAGTGTGTTAACGGAATAGCAGTTATGGCCATGGTGCCTCTAGACCACAAGCATAGGGTCGGTGGGAAAGAAAGGATTCGAGTCATGGAAGCTAGAAAGGGAGTGACACATAAGCCTCAGCCTGTGTGGTCTGTGCGGTAGCTCTGTTCGTATATGAACGTGCTTATTCTTGTCCTGAAGGAGAGTCAGTGCAGTGTGCTTGTGCTCAACAGCGTCTTGTACAGAGCATGGCAACCCTTTAATAATGGGTACTGGGAACAGGAACGTGATGTTTCCAGACACCAGGCCTTTGTGACCACGCGTGATTTGAGTCAGTGTGTTAGGTCCACTAATTATTTCAGTCATCTCATTTTTAAAACTTAAATACCCTCCAAGTAAGAATTCACTGTACAATTGTAGATGGAAAACCAGAATGGAAAATAGTAAATGGAAATTAATTTTAAAAATATAAACAATGGAAACAAAATAATATTACATTCTAAAGTTACAATTTCTTATCTTCCCAGGCTATGTGCCAGAGACCTGATCTCCATGTAGATAATGGTCAGGGTTAGACAGGTGTTAAAACCAGTCTTATTCTGCCTTATAATTAGAGGATTGACAGTACACTTAAAAGGGAGTAGCTTCATCTTCATTAATTCAGGGTTACTAAACATTTTGTACCTCCTGAAATGAGAGGACCACATTGGAATGCATCCCGTACTTCGGGAAATACATGAAAGGCTTAGTCAACGAGCTTTTTACTTCTGATATTTCAATTGTCAGAACTCTATAGGAGCAATGACACAGAAGGATAACTTCATAGCGCCAGATACCTGACAAGTGCTGGAATAGGGACTTGCACTGAGGCCTCTGTCTATACTCCCAACAGTCTCTAACACCCTCTCCTCACCATGCAGCATTGGACATCTCTTTTCATTTTGCTGCCAATAGAGTATTCATGAATAATCTACCTTTCAATTGAGTTATTTCCAATGAAGGAATACAGAAATCACATCTCAATTTCCATAGAAATATATAAACAGGGCTGAAAACTGACATTTATATATACATATGTGTATTTTAGATTGAGTTGGTTAACTACGTGTTTCCTTGGACACATACATACATGTTGTTTATATATACAAATACATATACAATGTATGTGTGTGTCTATGTATAGATATTTAGATATATATATATACATACTAGGAAGGCTTACATATATTTGCTAGTTTCTATTTTAGCAAAAATCTCTGGAATCATAGAGAATCACATATTATGTTTACCTTTATGCAATATACATGCTGCATTTGGATAAACTGTCTCAAAAGAAAACCAATAAATGACTCAGAAAATGAGATTTTTATGACTAAGAATGAAGGTGGAAAACAAAGTATGAAAGAGCTTGGAGTATAAACAGCATACATAAGGAAGTAATTCTAGCAATTTAAATTTGTTTCATGGAAAACAATGCCATTTAGGTTTTAATTCATCCAATTCAGGGGTATAATTCATAGGGTATATTTATGTGAACCTCTGGTTGAGTATTTAAAACCAAGTGAAATCTTAATTTGATTCTCAGATAATATCACTGTGATTTGAGCTAGACCAGTTAGTACCTAATAATGTGTGGCCAGTACCTAATATTGAGTGGCCTGAGAGAAAGCAATCTTAACAATTTCTGGTACAAATTATTTATAGGCCTTAAGTATATCCCCATATTATATTTCAAAATGATGACAGAGTATTTATTACATGCTTACTTTATATGCATTATATTATTTAGTCCTCAAAAAAACCTCTGAGATAGGAACTGTACTTGTTATGATTTTCTGTAGATAAGGAAACTGAGTCTCTAGGTCAAATTTAATGCCAAGGTCATTCAGCCAAGAAGTAGTACAAATGGTATTTAAACAGAGGTGTCTGTGGCTCTAAAGCCCTTATTATTCTGGTAAAAGCAACCCTGGGTAGTAGGTGGNTAGGCCTTAAGTATATCCCCATATTATATTTCAAAATGATGACAGAGTATTTATTACATGCTTACTTTATATGCATTATATTATTTAGTCCTCAAAAAAACCTCTGAGATAGGAACTGTACTTGTTATGATTTTCTGTAGATAAGGAAACTGAGTCTCTAGGTCAAATTTAATGCCAAGGTCATTCAGCCAAGAAGTAGTACAAATGGTATTTAAACAGAGGTGTCTGTGGCTCTAAAGCCCTTATTATTCTGGTAAAAGCAACCCTGGGTAGTAGGTGGTATTATGCCTATTCTCTTAGTAGAATATACAGTTGAGCCTTAGGGAGAGTAGAGCCGCCAGGTCAAGGTCATTGCTGTAACAAGTGGCAGGGCGAGCATTCTAACCCAGCTCTGTCATCGACTCCAAAGCCAGCTGAGCTTCCTCCAGCCATCTCTGTGAAAACATTAAGTCTGCCGTAGCAGAGAAACAAACAGCTGCTTTCAACATATGCTATGAGTTACATAAGCAGCATTTGTTATATAGTTGGTTTTGGCTTCATACTGCTGCTGCTAAGTCACTTCACTNAAATGTCTTTCTTTTTAGCAGGGCCTGCCTGCCTGCTCAGTCTCTGCAGCTGTGCCTGTTAAGGACAATGTGTGTGTTTGGTTTGGGATACCTGACCTACAGAAACAGTGCTGTGTTGGTGAATGTTTAACAACCAGTTTTCTCCTGTTTTCCAGTGATTACGGATTTCTATGATGCAATACTCCCACTAAATCCCATACCTCTTTGACATGGTATCAGCACATTTATATCAGCATATTGTCTCTTGCAAAGCTAGTACAATTTGCATCCAACATACATAGTAACCAACTACTACTGCTTTGAATTAAATAACTTCATATATACTTATAGGGCAGTATTTTATATATAGAATATAATTTTGTATATAAACTTTGTGTGATCAAATGTGGCAACAAAATCCTTATATTAAAAAAAGAAATTGTTACTGATTGGAGGGTGGAGGGACAAGATGGAGTAGAACTTGAGCTCATCTCCTCTCACAAAATCACCAAAATCATAACTGCTGAACAACTATTGACAAGACTGGCATCTACCAAAAAGGTATTCTACATCCAAAGAAGAAGCCACATTGAGACAGCAGGAGGGGTGCTTTAGCGAGATAATCAAATTCTCTCTCCACTGGGTGGGTCACCCACAAACTCAAAAATAACTATATCATAGAGGTTCTCCCCGGAGGTGATGGCACCTCACTCCAGTACTCTTGCCTGGAAAATCCCATGGACGGAGGAGCCTGGTAGGCTGCAGTCCATGGGGTCGTGAAGAGACGGACACGACTGAGCAACTTCTCTTTCACTTTTCACTTTCATGCATTGGAGAAGGAAATGGCAACCCACTCCAGTGTCCTTGCCTGGAAAATCCCAGGGACAGGGGAGCCTGATGGGCTGCCGTCTATGAGGTCGCACAAAGTCGGACACGACTGAAGCGACTTAGCAGCAGCAGCAGCAGCAGCAGAGGTTCTCCCACAGGAGTGAGAGTTCTGAGTCCCATTCCAGCTTCCCAGCTGGAGGGCTGGCCTCAGGGGGAGCACCCCTCTGGCTTTGAAGGCCAGTGGGGTTTGAGTGCAGACACTCTGGAGGACTGGCAGAGACAGAGACTCCACTCTTGGAGGGCACACACAAGGTTTCTCACGCACTGGTACTCAGGGCTAAGCAGTGACTCTGTGCCAGACCTGCCGGGGTCTTAGAGGATCTCCTGAGGAGGCATAGGATGGCTGTGGCTCAAGCCACAGGTAGGGACAAGGACATTGGTGGCAGAGTCCCAGGGAATATCCATCAACATGAACTCTCCCAGAGGGTGCCTGAAGTGAAAGTCACTCAAGTCATGTCCAGCTGTTTGTGACCCCATTGATTATACAGTCCATGGAATTCTCCAGGCCAGAATCCTGGAGTAGTAGGCTTTCCCGTCTCCAGGGGATCTTCCCAACCCAAGAATCAAACCCGGGTCTCCCACACTGAAGACGTACTCTTTACCAGCTGAGCCACAAGGGAAGCCCAAGAATACTGGAGTGGGTAGCCTATCCCTTCTCCAGCAGATCTTCCCAGCCCAGGAATCGAACCGTGGTCTTGTGCATTGCAGACAGCTTCTTTACCAGCTGAGCTATCATGGAAACCCTGACCTCACCCAATAGCCAGCAGGCTCCAGTGTTGGAGCACTTCAGTTAAAACGACCAACAGTGCGAACACAGCCCCACCCGTCAGCACACAGGCTTCCTAAAGTCATCCTGAGTCGACAGTTCAGTTCAGTTCAGTCACTCAGTCGTGTCCCACTCTTTGCAGCTGCCTCTAAACACACCACTTGACATGACCCTGTTTACTAGCGGGGCTACACCCAGCTTCACCCACTAGGGGGCAGACAATAGAAGAAAGAGGAGCTGCGACTCCGCAGCCTGCAGAAAGGAAACCATAAACAGAGTGAGTTAGACAAAATGAGACGGGAGAGAAAGTCTTCCAGATGAAGGACCAGGATAAAACCCAAGAAGAACAACTACGTGATGCAGAGAGAGGCGATCTCCCTGAAAAATAATTCAGAGCAATGACAATAAAGATGATCCAAGATTTTAGAAAAAGAATTGAGGCACAAACTGAGAAGGTACCAAAAGATGCTTAATGATGAGCTAAAAGATTTAAAGAACAAACAAAAGGAGATGAACAATATAACCCCTGAAATGAAAAAATATACTGGAAGGATGCAACATCAGAATAAATGAGGCCAAAGAATGAATAAGTCACCTGGAAGACAGAATGGTGGAAATAACTGCTGTGGAACAGAATAAAGAAAAAAAGAGTGAAAAAGGACAGTCTCAGAGACCTCTGGGAAAATATTAAACACAACAACATTTGCATTATAGGAGTCCCAAAAGTGGGGGTAGGGGGGAGAGGGCCTGAGAACATATTTGAATAGATAATCGTCAAAAACTTCTCTAACATGGGAAAGGAAACACTGTCAAGTCCAGGAAGTGCAGAAAGTCCAATACAGGATATGCCCAAGTCCAGCATGCTGAGACACATTTAATCAGATGGACAAAAATTAACGCCAAGGAGAAAATACTAAAACAACAAGGCAAAAGCAATAAATAAAGATAGAAGGGAACCCCCATAAGGTTATCAGCTGGTTTTTCCGCAGGAACTCTGCAAGCCAGAACAGAGTGGCACGATATATTTAAAGTGATGAAAGGGAAAAGCCTACAATGAAGAATACTCTACCCAGCAGGACTCGTTCAGATTCGAAAGAGAAATCAAAAACTTTACAGATGAGCAAAAACTAAGAAATTCAGTACCACCAGAACAGCTCTTCAACAAATGCTTCTCAAAGCAGAAAAGAACAAGGCATAACTAGAAACAAGAAACTTACAAACACTCACTGTAATTTTGCTCACTGATAAAGGCAAATATACCATAAAGGTTGGAAATCATCTACACACAACTATCATATCAAAACCAGCAGTTGTGAGATGAGAGTACAAATGCAAGATATTGGGAACGCATTTGAAACTAAGAGACCAGCAACTTAAAACAATCACGTATATGTAGAGAGTGCTATATCAAAACCTCATGGTAACTGCAAAGCAAAAATCTACAACAGATATACAGACAAAAAAGAAAAGCAGTTGAAACAATAGTAAAGATAGTCATCCAATCACAGAAGAAATTAAATGAAACAAAAGCACAATGATTTAAAACCTGTGGGATGCAGCAAAAGCAATTCTAAGAGGGACATTCATAGCAATACAGTGTTACCTCAGGAAATAAGAATAATCTCAACTAAACAACCTAGCCCTACACCTAAAGCCACTATAGAAAGCAGAACAACCAAACCCAAAACTAGTAGGAGGAAAGAAATAAAACAGAGCAGAAATAGAGACAAATAAAAAATAGAAATGATCAATGAAAATGAAAGCTAGCCCTTTAAAAAGATAGAACTGATAAACCTTTAGCCAAACTCCTTATGAAAAAAAAGGGAAAGCGCTCAAATCAATAAAATTAGAAATGAAAAAGAAGTTACAATAGATACCACAGAAATACAAGGGATCATAAGAGACTACTACAAGCAACTCTGCTGCTGCTGCTGCTGCTGCTAAGTCGCTTCAGTCGTGTCCGACTCTGTGCGACCCCACAGACGGCAGCCCATTGGGCTCCATCATCCCTGGGATTCTCCAGGCAAGAACACTGGAGTGGGTTGCCATTTCCTTCTCCAACGCATGAAAGTGAAAAGTGAAAGTGAAGTCGCTCAGTCGTGTCTGACTCAGCGACCCCATGGACTGCAGCCAGCAGGCTCCTCCATCCATGGGAGTTTCCAGGCAAGAGTACTGAAGTGGGGTGCCATTGCCTTCTCCACAAGCAACTCTACACCAATAAAATGGACACCCTAGAAGAAATGGACAAATGCTTAGAAAGGTACAATCTCTCATGACTGAGCCAGGAAGAAATAGAAAATATGAACAGACCAATCACAAAAACTTGCAACTGTGATGAAAAACTTTCCAATAAACAAAAGTTCAGGGTCAGATGACTTCACAGGCAAATCCTATCAAAGATTTAGAAAAGAGTTAACACCTCTCCTCAAACTCTTTCAAAAAATTGCAGAGGGAGAAACACTCCCAAACCTTTTGTATGAGGCCACCAACCCTTGATACCAAAACCAGACAGAGATACCAAAAATAGAAAATTACAGGCCAGTTGATGAATATAGATGCAAAAATCCTTGACAATAAAATATTTAGTATTTTACTAAATACTAGCAAAGAGAACCCAACAATACATTAAAAGGATAATGCACCATGATCATGTGGGATTTATCCCAGGGATGCAGGCAATTTTCAAAATCTCAAGTCAATCAATGTGATACACCACATTCAACAACTGAAGAACAAAAAACATATTATCTCAGATGCAGAAAAAGCTTTTGACAACATTCAACACCCATTATGATAAAAACTCTCCAGAATGTGGGTACGGAGGGAACCTACCTCAACGTGAAAGTGAAAGTTGCTCAATTATGTCTGACTGTTTGCCACCTCATGTACTATACAGTCCATGAAATTCTCCAGGCCAGAACACTGGAGTGGGTAGCGTTTCCCTTTTCCAGGGGATCTTCTTAACCCAGGGATTGAACCTAGGTCTCCAGCATTGCAGGCGGATTCTTTACCAGCTGAGCCAGAAAGGAAGCCCTACCTCAATGTAACAAAGACCATAAAGGACAAACTCATAGCTAACACTCTTCTCAATAGTGAAAATCAGAAACCATTTCATCTAAGGTCAGGAACAAGACAAGGATATCCACTCAAGCCACTTTTTATTAAAAATAGTTTTGGAAGTCCTAACCATGGAGATCAAAGAAGAGAAAGAAATGAGTTCAGATTGGAAAAGAAGTACAAAACTGTCACTGTTTGCAGATGACATGATACTATACATGGAAAATCCCAAAAATGTTACAAGAAAACTATTAGAGCTCATCAATGAATTTGGTAAAGTTGCAGGACACAACATTAATTCACAGAAATCTCTTGCATTGCATCAAAAAGAATGAAACACCTAGGGACAGACCTAGCTAAGGAGGCGAAAGACTCGTCCTCTGAAAACTGTGAGACGCTGATCCACATTCATGTAAAACATGAGGAAATAAACGTATCTTTGTATGTGAATAAAACAGCTCTGGAATAATACAAAGATAACATTGGTTATTTCCAGGGGAGGGAGCTGGGGCAGGAGACAGGATGTTTATTATCTCTATTCTTGTAGATTTTGAATTTTGAATGATGATAAATGTTCAATTGTAAAATGTGTACTATAAATATTATAAATTAAATATTATATATATATGTATATTATATATATGTATACATAATACAGATCTGTGGGTTTTATCCAAAGCACACTAAGTCAGAATCTACAATAGCACCTGCTGAAGCAGAGTCCTTGTGGTAGATTTCTAGACTATGTAGTTGCCTTGGTAATCATGATGGCACTCAGGCAAACTCTGGGAGCTGGTGATGGACAGGGAAGCCTGGTGTGCTGCAGTCCCTGGGCATGCAAAGAGTCAGACATGAATGAGTAACTGAACTGAACTGAACTGGAGTGATGGCTTGAGCAGTGTGAGAGAGCAAGGCAGGAAGGGGTTTTCCTTCCTGGCTCACCACCTGCCTTGCTGCCCTTTGGGGACAGCAGATGAAGCTGGTCCCTAAGTTTGAGTGTTGTGTGGAGACCTGCTTGACTTCCCCACCAAGGGCGCTTTCCTCAACATCTCTGCCTCAAGTCTGCCTTCTGGGAAGGAGGGTGGACTTGTCCTCATAAGACATTCAGTTCTTCTCCAGTTTTGAGCCCAGTCCCTTCTTTGCAACAGAACTGTTATGTTACATTATGACCTAAACTCCCACTTTTCTAGGTAGGCACATCCAGAGTTTATATTTGCATGGAATGATTTCTGAGGCCAAAATGACTTGAATCAAGAAAACTTCTGAATAATAAAATCATAGCAAGAATGTATATGCCAGGCACTGACTGGATGCTCTTTCAGTTTAGTTGCTCAGTCATGTCCGACTCTTTGTGACCCCATGAATCACAGCACGCCAGGCCTCCCTGTCCATCACCATCTCCTGGAGTTCACTCAGACTCACGTTCATCGAGTCCATGATGCCATCCAGCCATCTCATCCTCGGTCAGCCCCTTCTCCTCCTGCCCCCAATCCCTCCCAGCATCAGAGTCTTTTCTAGTGAGTCAACTCTTCTCATGAGGTGGCCAAAGTACTGGAATTTCAGCTTCAGCATCATTCCTTCCAAAGAAATCCCAGGGCTGATCTCCTTCAGAATGGACTTGTTGGATTTCCTTGCAGTCCAAGGGACTCTCAAGAGTCT